>PVKE010000171.1:0-112338 GCA_004027555.1 Craseonycteris thonglongyai
TGGTGCCCTCTCCCACCTCCCCTCCCTCTCTCCCTCCCCCCTCCTCCCCTTCCCTCAGGCAATCACCAAGTTATTGGGTGTGTCCATAGGTCTCTGTGTCTTTGTAACTTTCAGTTTTATATTCCACCTATAAGTGAGGTCATATTTTTCTGGATTCTTTCATTCTGACTTATTTCACTTAATAAGATAGTCTCTAGGTTTTAAGTGGGAAAGTAACTGATATTATTTACCAGCGTCTCTTCTTTTTTTTTACCTTGTAGACCTAAATGGCACATTCTAAGTCTTCACAAGATAACTTAGTAACCATTCTTTTGAGAAGATTTTACTCAGCCTTCTCTGCCTACTGCAGGTGGCCTCACCTGTTGCGCTGTTGGTGAATGGTCATGTTGAGAAGCAGGGTAATGAATGTTTGCTGTGGAGCCCTGCTGAATGGTCTCCTGTCTGGGCTTTGCTTCTTGATGGTTTGCAACCTTAGCCAAGTTATGTAACCTCTATGTCTCTGTTTACCTAACTGTAAGTAGAGAATAATAAGAGGTCCCATTTCCTAATGTTTGATGTCAAGTCAGTGTATGAGTAAAGGGCCACCACAGTGGTCAATGTACAATTAATAACATTAGCCAATATTACTTTAGGTTAGCTTAGCACAGATTTCTATCCTAAAAACATGGCTATAGATGGCCCTAGAAACCATAGATTTTCATAATACAAGTAAACCTGCATGATTTGAATTTTCAAGGCCAAAGCTTTGTGTTCTGTAGGTCCATGTAAGAGTATGTCTGCTTGGTGTTTCTTCCTTAAAAGGCAAGTTGCTCTTAACCATGCATGTGTGCTGAGCTGATTCTCAGCACATCAGCGGGCACCAGAAACTAGCCTACATACAGCTTTTAGCCTGTTCACCTGTATACACACTTCCTTGTAAACGCTTAACTGTCTTTTTTTTTGTTTTTTTAAGATACTGTTTTTGACAGAGAAGGGGGAGGGCCCAGAGCAGTCTCCATAGCTGTACATCATCAGTTCTTGACATGGTTTCCTTCCACACAGGTGGGTGGGGGCCACACAGGGTGGGGACCGGGCTGGGGGCCTCCCGCATGGGCAGCACACCTCAGTTCAGCATATGGGTCTGCACGGGCCAGGGCCTGGATTCTATCCTTAGTCCTTGGTGCTGCAAAGTGAGCACTTAACCTGCTGAGCCACCCCAGCTTCCCCAACTGTTTTGAGGAGCATAAACATGCCAGAAGCCGTCAGCCCTGCATCAAGGATGTCAGCTAAAGTATCTGATCACCAAGCTACAGATCTTAGCATCAAACAACTCTAAATGACGTATCTTCAAGCACGCTAGTGGTTACCATCTGTTATGTCCTCCCCTCCCCACCCACCCCCAACTCATAAATTGAAGTTCTAACCCACAGTACCTCCGAATGTGACTGTGTTTGGGAGATAAGGTTTTCACGTGAGTGATTAAGTTAAAAATGAGTCCCTTAGGGCATGCCTTAATCCAGAATGCCTGGTGTCCTTACAGGAGTATATCTGGAGACACGTACAGAGGAAGACCACGTGAAGACCTGGAGATCTACAAGCCAAGGAGAGAGGCCTCGGGAGAAACACCTGTGCTGACACTTTGATCTCAGACTTCTGGCCTCCAGAATTGTGAGAAAATTCATTTCTGTTGTTTAAGCCCATCTGTAGTACCTGTTGTGGCAGCTTTGGCAATTGGTGTCCAACCGGATATTCCATCTTTGTGATGATTGCTTCCGGAATAGTAATTACACTTAACCTATTTTACAAAGTATCATGAGCAACATCAATGGCAGTAACAACCTGTAGCATTTCTATACCGTATTTTCCGGTGTATAAGACGACTGGGAGTATAAGACGACCCCCTAATTTTACAGTTAAAACATAGGTTTAGGCCTATATTCTCTGTATAAGACTACAGCCTCAGAAGTGGGGGGTAGTCTTATACAGCGAATATAGGCCTAAACCTATGTTTTAACTGTAAAATTAGGGGGTCGTCTTATACGCCTGGTCGTCTTATACGCCGGAAAATACGGTACTATTGGAAAGGAAAGAATCACTCATCTGTTTTTGCTCCTTTGTTTTTTTTCTCACAAACATACTGGAGAGTCATGGAACCCTAGGCTGCATGGTCCTCAGGCAAGAACAACTTTCTTTTCAAAAACCACCTAAGTGCGGGTAGAGTTTAAGGCATTGGAGGGGAAGAAAAAGTGGGCCTGACTCTGCCCATTGTCTGGAAACTCAAAATCATGCAGAGCTGGATCACGTGAGGAGTGAAAAAGTCATACTAAGAGAAGACTAGTGAAGAAAAGCTGCTGAGACAAGCCTGGGTCTGGTATAAAATAAAACTGAGGCAACATTTGAGATACAAGACAAAATTTTAGAATACCTAGTTTGCCAAATCAGTAGCTGCTTTTTGATTATCCAATGTTTAATCACAGAGTGTTTGCTTGTGGTAGGCATTTTCTAAATGCTTTATCAATAACACATTGACTCTCTACAGCAGACCTGTGATTATCCTCTTCACAAGAGACTGAGGTGTTCGGTTGCACAGCTAGAAATGACTGCCTAGGTCATCAGGCGATATTGATTCTTCAGTAGCGGCCTCCTTAAGATCGGGATTCCACCATGGCGTAGATCCAGGCCACAAGTCTTCAAAGGAAATCCACAGAGAATCTGAACTGTTCCATTTAGACAGAGTGTATTTATTTATGCATGTGGATTAGGGAGCTCATAGAAAGCATGCTTTGGTCTTTGTTTTCTGCTCTCCGCAGCTCCCCCGCCCCCACCCTTTCGGGTGGGTACATACTTGCAGAGGCACGAGCTGGTGGTGGGCTTTGGGAGAAGGCGAACATGTGGCCAGAGTGAGGAGAGAAAATCACTAAAGGAGAAAGGTAACTGACTTGGGGAATGTTTATTTCTTGAATGATCTATCACTGGCCAGTAAACTTCCTGCCCTTCTTAGCTCATGTGCTCTAGGCTAGGGCATTTGTGACATTTATTTGCAGATACAGTCTGTAATAGCAGTTGTATATTTCAGTTCAGTATTTGTTTAGTCCTTAGAGGGCATTATAATAGTAGTAGGTTTTACCCCCGTTTTATAGATGTTCAAAATGAAGTTCAGAAATTTAGGATTTCCTGTATTTCATGTTCAGTGATTTGCTGCCTTGGGAGTACTTTTTAAAATGTGTAATTTCTCCTCCAGGGTTTTCTTCCATGTTAATCTACATGCTGCTGTTCTGACACCTCATTTCAGGCGCATCACTGCTGCCTGTAGTAGCTGCATATTTGCACTGGGGGTGTGAAATGCATTTTTATAAGCAGGGAACACTGCTGTGGGCCGTTGTTACTAATTGGTTAGAGATGACTGGCACTCATCTATGAAAAACTGAATTATTCAAAAGCATGGGAGATGACATAATATTCTGTTAGGGACTTTTTCAAGATGCCTGACGCAGATGCCCTGGCAAAAAGAAAACATCCAGGCTATTTTACATCTGAAATTCCCAAAATGCAAATAGTATTTCTTGGCAAGAGAAAAGCAGGGTGATCCCTTAATTCAGCATATGAGGGCTGCCTTAAAAAAAAAAAAAATTCAGCCATAAATGCCTCTATTTTTTGCTATAACATGGCTGGATACTTCTGAGCAGCACTCATATATTGTCTTTGGGAGAAAAACATGTTAGATTTTAAGGGGTGTGGGGGATGGAGTAGGGAAGCACATATATAAAGGAAAACAAAGGTCTTTGACCAGGAAATCCAATTTTAAGTCCAGAAGTACATACACATGCCCCCACCCCCCCCAAAAAAAAGGTATGTACAGGATCTTACTCCTTTCTTACAGGTGTGGTTAGGATGAAGGAATACAGCAGTGTTTTTAACAGAACACTAAGTGTCCTTCAGAAAGAAAATCGTGAATTACGGCACATCCATGTTAAGCAGTAAATACAGTGCTGTTATCAAAAAAGATGAGGTAATCCATGTTAACAGAAATATCTCTAAGACATTAAGTGGAAAATTATGTTGTCTGATCATCTAGTATCTGTATTAACATCAACTATACAGACACTATAGATTGTCAGTGCCTTTTTACCACACTTTCCTGTGCTCCTTTAGAGCCAAGATTCTAAACAAAACCAGCACTCCTCTGATCTGATGCACCTGGCTGAGAGTGATTTAGAAATGAGTTGTGTGGAGAGAGAAGCAGGGCCTGAGGCTTTTAAATTTATCACACAGGCTTGGATCTCACCGTGGGTCATGGAGTTTGGAGCTGATAGCTACGGGGGCATGGATGCTTTCTACCGGTAATGTGGCAGGTAGTTTGCTGATCACAGAAGTAGCAGCACACCTTGCAAGTTTACTTTTGTGGTATGGGATTAGGAATTGTTCCTAGAATTCAGCCCACTCCATTTCAAGCCTTTCTGTGAGTTGTCAGTAACACTGCTTAATAAATTCTTTTAGTTTAAACTAGCTTGAGGGGATTATTGTCTGGAAGTAGAAATGCTCATCAAGTTATCTGGCCTGGCTGGGTTTCAAGGCAGTCAGGGCAGGAACATGGGTTAGATCACCACCTGTGATCATGTGCAATGAGATGTATCCATAATTCAGCTTGACTTAAACGGTTTCTCCTCCCTGTTAATACGTAAGCCTTTTCCAAGGTTTGACTTTGGAATTATAGAGAAGTTGAAGGCTTGGCTCAGTCATAGGTCCGAGGCAGTAAGAGATGGTAGGAGTGGTAAATGATAATTGGAATTGTATATTGGTGTGGTCATTACAGGGTATTCAAGAACCATTCTCTTTAGATAGGGGAGGCGCTCCTTCTGTTGATAAGGGAGATCCTTGGGGTCTGGGGCACTTGAAATTTTTTTCAAGTATTCTTTTTGGGTTTGTACGCTTGCATCCCAAATATATTTCCATTTAAGAAATCTGCTGAAGCTGTGAATTCAACCTGTGCTGTAAATCAGTAACCTGCAGGATCGACAATTGTAGTTTATCTGTATCAGCCTTATCACAAGAAATTATTTCAGGGCAGTCACGGTTGACTCCCTGGCTCTTCGACCTGGCTTATGTGTTAGGCAGTTTGTTTGCTTTGTTGCCTTTGCTTTTGAGGTCAGATCCAAAAAATCACTGCTAAGACCGATGTCAAGCTTTCTTCTAGGAGTTTGTTTCAGGTCTTATGCTCATCTTTAATCCATTTTGAGTTAATTTTTCTGTATGGTATAGCCTTTTCTTTCTCCATTGTATGTTCCTGGTTCCTTTACTGTAAATGGACTGTATATGCATGGGTTTACTTCTGGGCTCTATCTTGTTCCATTGATCCATGTCTGTTTTTTTGCCAGCACCATAGTGATTGGCGCAACTGTAAATGGGATTAATTTCTCTGATAATTGTTAGTGGATAGAAATGCAAGATTTCTGTAGATCGCTTTTATATCTAGCAACTACTGAATTTGTCTTAAACAATTTTTTTGATAGTCTTTAAGGTTTTCTATAAATATCTGCAGATAGGTTTCTACTTCCTTCTGACTTGGATGCTTTTTATTTTTCCCTGCCTACTTGCTCTGTTGAATAATAATTGCAAAAGTGGGCATCCTTGTTTTATGATCAGAGGAAAAACTTAGTTTTATACCATTGAGTATGTCAGTAGTGGGCTTGTCATATGGCCTTTATGATGTTGAAGTATCTTCCCTCTATACCCACTTTGCTCAATTTTTATTATAAATGTATATTGAATTTTGTCAAATTTCATCTGCATTTATTGAGATGGTTCAGTGATTTTTATCTTTTCTTTTGTTAATATAGTGTCACTTTCATTTAGATATTGAACCATCCTTGGGTCTCTGAAATAAATCCCATGCACTCTTACTGTGATTCCCTTAATGCATTGTTGAATTTTAATGTTTGAGGATTTCTGCATTTATGTTCGTGAGGGATATTGACCTGTCACTTTCCTTCCTTGTATTGTTCGTGTCTGGTTGAGTATCAGGGTAATAATGGCCTTGTGAGTTAAATCTAGAAAGTTTGAAAACTGGTGTTAATTCTTCACATGTTTTGTAGAATTCACCAGTGAGGTCACTTTTGTTGGCAGGGTTTTAATAACTGATTCAATCTCCTTACCGGTAATTGGTCTATTTAGATTTTGTTTCTTCACGATTGTCTTGGTAGGTTCTGCGATTCTAGGAATTTTTCCTTTCTTTCAGGTTGTCCCATTTGTTGGGGTGTAATTGTTCAGTTTATGATCCTCTGTATTTCTGTGGTACCAGTCGTAGTCTCCACTTTCATGTCCGAGTCCTGGGTTTATAAAGATTTGTTAATTTTATCTTTTCAAAAACCCAGCTCTTAGTTTAATTGATCTTTTCTATTGCCGTTTTAGTCTCTATTTTATTTCTAATGTGGTCTTTATTTCCTTTCTTCTACTAACTTTGGGCTTAGTTCTTTTCTAGTTCCCTTGAGGTGTGAAGGTAGGTTGAGATCTTATTTCTTGATGTGGCCATTAATTGCCATGGACTTCCCTCTTAGAACAGCTCTCATTGCATCCCATAAGTTTTAGTGTATTTTCCACTTTCATTTGTCTGAAGGTATTTTTTTTATAATTGGTAATTTTTTATAATTTTTTAAAATTGGCAATTTACTTACTCTCCATATATCTGTAAATTTTAGTTTCTTACTATTGTGGTTGGAAAAAATGCTTGACAGGATAACTTATGAAGACTTGGGTTATGGTATAGCATGTAGTCTATCTATCCTGGAGAATTTCCCATGTGTCTTAAGAATGTGTATTGTTCCTTTGGAGGGTATGTTCTATAGATGTGTTATGTCCACTTGGTCTAATGAGGTAAGGCCAATGTTTATTGATTTTTCTGTCTGAAGGATCTAGCCACTGGTCAAAGTGGAGTATTAAAATCCCCTCCTATTATTGTACTGCTATTTCTCCATTTAGGCCTGTGAACATTTGCTTTATATATGTGCTTCTATGTTGGGCACATAAAATTTTTGAATGCTATACCCTCTTGTTGGATTGACACCTTATCATTATGTGATGTCTTTCTGATAACACTAAATACCAAGCTAGGCGGGGAAAGGGCATGCCACTTTTAATTGGGTTACCTAGTAGCACAGAGAATATTCTAATTCTTGAGCGTTAATTGGATAAGTCAATTTGGAAAGTGCAGTCCCTGGGGTTCCTGCCTTTGTTCCTGACCTACTATGCAATCTTGGCCAAATCACCACCTTTCCATCGGTTACCCATCTGTTAAGATTACAGATGTTCCACTCCCTTAAAATTCTATGAATTACTAGCTGCTTTACAAACCTAGATTACCTGTGACACACGACATAGTTAAGGAATTTATTTTTAAAAACTGTTCCTATCGTTTTCAAGGAGCCCCGCCATGGGAGCCTTATGCACGGCACGCCCAGAAGGCAAGCAGGAAGGTGGGCCCTGTCTGTGCCACCACCACAGCCGCAGAGAGGAACATCAGGTAGCAGGAAATGGACTTTGTTTTAGTCACTGTGCGGCGGTACCTACACATGGAACCTTTTTGGGCCAACTTTCTAAAACTCTTGAGTTAAGGTAAATAAAACAGGAAATTCTATGGTCCTCATTAAGACTCCATTGGTGTGTCTGAGCTCCTGCTCCCAAAAGGGCCAGTAATAGATGAATTTCTTGTACTGCCGAGAACAAGCCTCTCTCGTCTTCCAAATGCTTCATTTACTAAAACACAAATAAACAGTTAAGAAACTACTAGATCAGAAAATTAAGAGCCTATACATAGAGACTAAAATGTAGAGATGAACAGTAAGTTTCTCTACACTGGGATGGAAATTTTATGAAAATATATTTAACACTTCTAAATGGAAAAGGAAGTAACCAACTCAAAAGTCCAAGTTAATGTTCTGAATGAGGTTAATCATGTTTTAAATTAGTCTACATTAAAAAAAAAAAAAATTCTCTTTGTCTTGTCCTGGATTTACCTAATCTACCTTGATAACAGATGTACCACCTTATAACACTCACTATATCGTTCCATTATTCTATATCTAATAGTTCCCTATTTTCTTTTGTTCATTTGTTTTCTGTATCATGTATACATAGAACTTTTTGGATTTTTAGGACCCTTTTTCTATGTCATGAAAGATTTAAGAATCAGATGGTGGGGTTCCATGTTTATAGGACAAACCAGACTATCTCAAAGTAATAAATAAGAAGCCAGGCTCCCAGGAAGGGAGAGGGAGGGGAGCGGCCCCTTGAAAAGAGCTAGATTCTGTAAAAGTGGCTGCAAAAAGGCAGATTTATTCACACTGGGAACTGGCAAAGGGAGGGCCATTCTTTGAGACCATGCTACATTTCCTTCCAGTTTCCCTATTAAGATCTTTCAATTTTAAAATTCAAATTTAGCCACAAAGGCAACAGAAAAATTTTATATGATCTATGTTTAAATTATGAAGAAAAATTTATTTGTGAACAGGAACATTTCTAAATTACATTTGAGTCTATTTCCTAAGCAGACTATACTACAGGATGAACACTGGATCTACCTAATATATTCAAGCCACACATTCCATGCTAGCTGCTATAGAACTCATTCAGAAAAAGCAAGAAATTAAGATTCTTACCTGAAGAGACTGTGCTTATATCCCAAACCCGAAGCCCTTCTTTTTGACCTCCAAAGGCATAAATAAATGGCAAATTAGGGCAACAGGCGGAGCAGAAGAGAACTCCCTGAGAAGAAGGGAACGATATTGGTGATTTCAGTCTTTCTACAGAGCTCTAATCTAGATCCCTACTCCTGTCTACAAGAACCTGTGATTTGAACGGTTACTCAAAACCAACTCCCCAGTTTCTTTCAAGCCTCCTGCAAAGGCAGTTAGTTCACAGTCAGGTTGGACGGATTACAATACAAAGGCAGACAAGTTCACCACGATGGACATTCATTGAGAACGTGTGTATGCTCTGACCACGCAGGTCTCTTATCTCCATTATCAGTCTCTTAGGCATTTCCTAATCAATCTAATCTGCTGGGTATTTTAAATTTTACTTTTTAAAGCAATGATGATACCAGAGGTCACTATTAAAATTTTGAACGGTTAATGTTTTCTTCTTTTTACATTTTAATTACTGGATAACATATGCATGATGAGTACCAGTATATAAAAAAAAAAATCACTCAGTGAGTTAATCACTGTTCATGTTTTGGGAGAGGATCTTCTAGATTTAAATGTACTCATTTAAGCACTTAATCATTTAAGTATAAGCATGAATGGTACTATAAAAATTGCTTCTATAACCTGCCTTTCTATAAATACATATACATGCACATATACATATATACAATTTTAGTTGTATAGTCCTATATCTGCAATTAATTCATTTAACTCAGTGCCTGACATATGGTACTCAACATATGCTGAATGAATTCCAGTTCTAATTTTTTCCCCAGCATATGGTAATCAATTTCAGTGTACTCAGAACTAGTTCTACAAAGAGGTGATCAACTGACTCCCACAGTTATGGTGCTCCAAAGGTTCAAGATGTCCTGGGACAGTCCTGACTTTAGGATTAAAAAAAATGTGGCTATTTTATTTGTGTTACAGAAAACCTTTCCCACACATCTTGTTCTTACAAAGCAACTGTTAAATCATGTGAGTTAGAAAAGGAGCCAGATAGTCATTGATTACCACCCCCTCAAAAGTGTTATAAGTCATAAAACTCATCTAATTTCGCTAAGCTCAAAATTACTTCCCCAACAAATTCAGATTCTTTAATGTAATGATGATTCCTAGAGAAAGATACAATACAGGTCAGAAACAGAAAACAAAGATGCCTCTGGAGATTCTTACCATTTTCATGTCCCTGGAGTGGACTAGACTTGGCCTATCCCCTAGTATGTCCCAGATTTTCACATATTTGTCTGCTGATGCGGTCACAAGACAACCCTTGATCTGACTGCTTAGATCAAGACCTATGGGAAGATAAGACTAGTTCAGAGCTAACTCTGAAATACAGATTTACTTTTCCATAATTTAATAGAAATGAAAGAAACACTGTTCTTGCTCACCAGAGATTTCATCATTGTGTGCATTAAGTGTAAAAATGGGTTTATTTGAACGTGCATCCAAATTATATACAAAGCCATCATCTGTACTGGCCTGGAAAGAGTAAAAGAGGGACAAGATCATGTTACATAATAACACTCAGCAGTGGATAACAGTGTAACTCATTGTGAAAATCAACTACATACCTGACTTACCTGAGGAGCTTATTAAAACTTAACATAGAAAGAGTTTACTTCTGGATAAGCTGAGTTTGCTCTCACATGGACAAATACACCTGATATGTCTGTTAGGTTGTAGGGTATGAGTGTGAAGCTGTGGGAGTGGTATGGACTAAGGTTAGAGAGGTCAAAGCACAGAGATGGAAATTACACCCCTGAGAACAGAGGGATATGCCCAGGGAGTGCAGAGTTAAAAGACCAGTGTGTTGAGGACCGAGGTCTGGAGAGCACAGCCAATTAAAGTACAGCCTGAGGAGGAGCTCACAGCAGAATCAGAGGAGGGAATAATGAAGAATGCTAGGGAAACCAAGGCACAGGGTCTCTGAAGGAGTGATGAATGCAGCCAGTATTTTGGCAGAGTCAGTCAGACGAGGACTGAAAGGCAGATTACTTTCAAAAAAGGTAGAGGAAACAAAGGAATTAAGAGACAGACCTGGTTAAGGATAAGCCTATACAAAGCTCAAGAGCAACAGTCAGTACAGGGAAAAGGGACAAAAAAACCAGGACAGCTGATGCAGTCTTGATGACTGGGCTGTGGTTGGGGACGAAAACAGAAGAAGAGGGAAGTCTCAGCCTTTGAGATTGGAGGGAAGAAGGTAAATCATTTTATTTTGATCACTTTCCATTTTCCTACATATATTTGTGATTTTAGTACCGATAACCATTTGTTAACAAATGACCTCAGGATATATGTGTGCTTAACTGTTGAGAGCCAGAGTACAATACAACATTCAAATGCGAGTGGGACTTCACTCCTGACAATTGTAAAATGGAATCTGGCTTAAGACAGCTCAGCATGTATTTAAGATTAAGTGTTCTCAGAATTGTTACTTCAGGAACCTTATTAAAATTGTCCACTTATTTTAAAAATGCTTGTCCTCATTTACAAAGCACTCGTATTTACTTTAGTATAATTAGGAAATATATGGATGTATCACAATTTCTTTTCTCTTCCCTTATGGATGGATGAAAGCTGGGATTTTACTTTTCCATGGATTGAAATGCCAATGGAATCTTTGGATGCTACATGGAAAACTGCCACCCTACAGACACTGAGGGTATTTACAGAAAGATCTTATACTTATTTCCAGTCTGGGAGACAGTGCTATATTCATTAAACAGGCTAGCATTCTCATTACTGGAGCACCCTTTAAGTACTAGGACAGTAGTTTCTTGGAGATTTAACCATTGAAAAGAACAAAAAGAATATTAACCACCCTAAGTGTTTCAAAAAACACATTAATAAAATGATCAAAACCAATAAAATAAAATGTGGCACACTTTAGAATGGTTGGAAATTAGCAAAATCATTTACATTATTTACTGTTTTTTTGTGGCTGATCCATTGTTCTCCTGTTAAAAACATCTTTTTTTAATTCTGAAATCCAAATACTTCACACTATTAGTAACAAAAAAGCATTTCAGAGAATCTCTACAATGGAATTAAAGAAAATAAATCATCAGCAACCTAGATAAGCAAAATAGTAATATGCACAGTCTTACCAAGAAATGACAAGGTGAAAAGTGATTCCAAGTCACTCTCTCAATCTGCCCACTAAATCGCCACATGCGATGGCTTTCATCTGGACTTCGGCAGTCATACAAAGCCACTGACCTGAACACATTCAGGCAAAGTTAGGGTTTCAGCAGTTCAATTCTTCTACATGTTTTAAGTTTATTTACAATGACATGGTAATAAAACATTGTGAAGCTGAGATCTAATTATTTAAAGCCTATTTGAGGTTCTAAAGTTAAGTAGAAGAGATGAACTGATTATCACTAACTGGTAGACCCTGGTCCTGTCACTTGGAGGCATGGGTGGCTCTGCAGGTCACAGTGGCCTTGACCTTCTCCAGACTGAATCCTCCACTTATAAGATGAATCAGCTCTATTTCCAGAAGACCAGGACAATTTCTAACTTTCTCTTCCCTGCTAGTGCTCAGAGCTGGATAACCAATTATCTCAGCCATACTTTCTCTCTACCTGAGTTTACTGTGTTGGGGAACTGGCAGATACACTTTTACAATTTTGAATGAATTACAACTAAAGAATTTAGACAAATCGCTTTTCAAAAGGATAAGGAATCAAAATAAAGACTGCAAGTTGGTTTCAATTCCCACTCTATGTGATCTGCTTTGGCCAAGAGAATAAAACAGAAGTGTGCTAGTCCTCAGCCTAGGTATCAAGAGTCCTTGGAATCTCTGCTTGACCATGACCAACTTGCTGATCCCAGGAAAATATGAAACACCAGAACATTGTCAAGTCTCCACGACCCAAACTAAGCCAAGATGAGCAGAGCCACCAGCTGAATACAGCCTAGATTAGCTTAACCTTGCAGAGGAATGGGAAATAAACGTTTATTGTTTTAAGTCACTTAATTTTGGGACAGCTTGTTTCACAGCAATGGCTAATTACAACACCCTCTAGAAATCATCATGGCTGCTACTTAGGTACTTCTTTATTATGACAGAGCCACGTTCCCCTGCAGACTGAAAGGACCAGAGTTGAAAAGGACAAATAAGTACTACTAACAAGTGGGGAAGCTGGGATGCTCGGTGGGTTAAGCGATTGCTTTGTAGCCCGTGGGATTTGAGGATTGAATCCTGGACCTGGTCTGTGTGGACCCATATGATGAACTGGGGTGTGGCCCCCAGTTCAGTTCTTACTGGGGTGAGCTTCCCATGTGGGAGGTCCCCAGTCCAGTTCCTGCCCTATGCCACCCCACCCCCCTTGTGTGGAATGAAACTATGTTGAAAACTGATGACCTACAACTATGACGACTGCTCTGCCCCAGCTTCTCTCTGTGTCTCTGTCTCTCTCTGTCAAAGACAATAAAATAAATCTTAAAAAAAAAAAAAAAATTACTAACAATTAACACATGAATGCCTCAGTAATACATTCTGAGCATCAAGTAATACTTTCTGAATTAGTTCAAGAGGATAAAAATAGCAGCAATAATTCCTAAAATGCTTTCTTACTTATCATATGATCCAGAAATCAGAGTCTGTGCTTCAAATGGATGAAACTGCAAAGTTTGTACCTAAATGGAGGAAACATAAATGAATAGATCTGTTTGTCTGGTTTTGGTAAAACTGCCTAATACTTGGTGAGAATCAATTTGGCAGTGTTTCTATAAATGTTTCTCTTTGAAATTTAGTACTATTTAAAGAAACAAATGTATTGCATAATCAAAGGGACAAAACATATTTATTTCCAAGTAAAAGCTGACACTTAAAAGGCATAATGCAGCATTCCCCAAATTGTGTTTGCCAGATAACATCTGCCCCTCAAATGTTAAAATACATTCTGGAGATAAGGGGAATGGTCAAACATCTGGACAACTCCACATGCTCTGGAAGCCCCACAATGAGCATCAGCACATTAGATCCCTGAGTTTTGCAGGAATGTATCTGTTAATTCTTTAATCCCATTGGTAGCTAATACCTGCTGGTCCCTTTTTAGGAGTCTCTGTAACCATGTTATAAAGCACTGATGTTCCTTGCAACTTCATGATTCTGCACTCTTTTTTGTGTCTCTAAGATAGGCAATTATTAACTATCATACAGGGCTTTGTGAAGATCCAGTGAGCTAGCATGTCAAAGCACTTTGTAATACACAAAGAGCCACATATGAATGTTTGGGATTGTAGCCATTACTGGTCTCAGAATTTTTAGAATTCCTCTATCCACTAAATCACCATACCTTGTCTGTGTGCACAGCAAGGCTACCTGCTGGTTTCCCTAAGGACATGTCCCACAGAATCACGGTGTTGTCAGCTGATGCACTTGCTAGCACATTTCTGAGAAAGTGAGGGAACAAATCAGGCAGTCTTTTAAAATCAAGAGCATTAAATGTAAAAATTCCATTTATAATAGCATCAAAAAGAATAAAATACTTAGGAATAAATTCGATAAAAGAAATTTAAGACTTACATATTAAAAACTATAAAAGATTGTTAAAAGGAGAGAATATCTTAATGGAAAGATATTCCACGTTTATGGATTGGAAGACAATGTTGTTGAGACAATACTGCCATCTAACACTGACCTATAGATTAAACCAACCCCTTTCAAAATCCCAGATGACTCTTGCAGAAAACTGACAAGCTGGTTTTAAAATTCATATGAAATGCAAGGGATCCAGAATAGCCAAAATAATCTTGAAAAGTGTAAGTAAAGTAGAAAAAAATCAGTTCCTGATTTCAAAACTGAAAAGCTACAGTTATCATGTGGTACTGGCATAAGGACACAGATTAGTAGAATGAAGAGTCCAGAAATAAATCCTTAAACTTATGGTCACTGGTTTTTGACAAGGGTGCCAACATTATTCATTGTTCAATGGGGAAAACAACAATATTTTCAACAAATAGTTCAGGGATAACTAGATATCCTCATGCAAGAGAATGACTTTAGACTAAAATAAGATGAAGAAAAGAGTTAAGGAACAAAAAATATAGGGCACTGGAGTCAGAGATGTGAGTGCAGATGGGGCCAGATAGGAGGACAGGTGCTGATAAGGCTCTAAATGGAACTGGGGAGCTGTGGCTGGGAAAGGAATGGATGAACCCCCTAGGGTATTTATAAGGGGATGTTCCAATAAGAACACAGCTTCAGTTACTTGAAGTAACAGCTGCTATAAGAATTCAGTATATATAAGTGTGACAGTCCAGATTTGTAAAGAGTGGATTTCTAAGCATGGTACATTCATTATTAGATCTCCTATTCATCTGGTATCTTAAGTCAGGACCAGGCCCAATTCAGACAAAACCCTAATGGCTGCTTTTAGTCCAACAGCATCAGAGTCACCTGTGGAAGTTCACAAAACCAAAAACCAAACCAAACCACCATCACAACAAACATGCCCCCACAAACAAACAAAGAAACAACAAGCAAACTCAACAGGTTCTTTGGCCCCTGCTCTAGATCTACTGACTCAATCTTGGGGGATCAGAGCCCAGGAACTTATATTTTAAAGGGTGATCCAGAAGATTCTGAATTGCAGCCAAGTCTGGGAAACACCAACCTAAACAACTTTCTTTCTCAGGTCCATTTTCCCAATGGTTTTAATTCTGAAGAAGTCTGAACTCAAGAAGACAGGATATCCTTCTGTAAGCCAGCACTCTGGGACCCTCTTTAGAATGCTCACAATTAAATGCTAAGTAAATATGCCTTGGGTAATCCAGCTTGTTCTTAACCCCTAAGTAAGTTGTACTCAACCTAATGCTTACCTTCCTTGCAGAAAGTAGAATGATTTCCTTTCAAACCAACTATGCTGTTAAGAAAAATGGCTTTTTGGAGGTAAATGTTCTTTAAGGATAAGCAAAAAGAATATGTGGATGACACATGCAAAAGAATGAAGCCGAACACTTACACCGTATACAAAAATCAACTCAAAATGGATCAAAGCT
This sequence comes from Craseonycteris thonglongyai, assembly GCA_004027555.1. Lineage (NCBI taxonomy): Eukaryota > Metazoa > Chordata > Mammalia > Chiroptera > Craseonycteridae > Craseonycteris > Craseonycteris thonglongyai. The sequence continues at coordinate 15,696 of PVKE010000171.1, forward strand.
CTAAACCTGAGAACTAAAACTATGTAATTTTTTTGGGGAAAAACTTCATGACAATGAAGTTGGCAATGATTTTTTTGGATGTAACTCTAAAAGAAAAGGGAACAAAAGTAAAAATAAACTGAACTACATTAAAATTAAAAACTTGTGTGCAAAGAACACTATCACCAGAGTTAAAGGCAACCCACTGAGTGGGGGAAAATATTTGCAAACCATAAAATCGATAAGGGATTAATATCCAGAATACATAAAGAACTCCTACAACCCAACAACAAAAAACCAAACAACCCAATTCAAACACAGGCAAAGGACTTGAATAGCCATCTCTCCAATGGTATACAAATAGCAAATAAGCACTTGAAAAGATGCTAAACATCCACAAATCATTAAGGGAATGTAAATCAAAACTACAATGAGATACCACTTCATACCCATCAGGATGGCTATTATAAAAAAAACAAAGTAACAAGTGTTGGCGATAATGTGAAGTTGGAACCCTGTGCATTGCTGGCAAGAATGTAAAATGGTGCAACTGCTATTGAAACCGTGTGGTGGTTTCTCAAAAAAGGTAAAAATAGAATTATCTAATGATCCAGCAGTTCCACTTTGGGATATATATACTCAAAAAAACTGAAAGCCGGGACTCCAATACAGACAGTATACCCATGTCATTCACATCTAAGCAACTCAAGTGTACACTGACAGATGGATAAACGAAATGTGGTCTATGCATACAATGGAGTATCATTCAGCCTTAAAGAGAAAAGAAATCCTGCCCCACGTCACAACATGGATGAACCTTGTGCTAAGTGTAATAAGCCAGTCACAACAGAACAGACACGGTCTGATTCCACTCTGTGAGATACCTGGAAGAGATGATTCATAGACAGAAAGTAGAATGCTGATTCTCGGGGTCTGGGGGAGCAGGGAATGGGGAGTCAGTGTTTAATGGATACATAGTTTCAGTTTTAGAAGATAAAGTTTTGGAGCTGGATGATGTTGGTGGTTGCATAACAGCGTTCACTAACCTGTACACTCAAACATGCTTAGCATGGTAACATAGGTTATGCCTATTTTACCACAATTACAATAAATAAAAATATTTAAAAAGTATACGTAGACAGATTCTGAGCAATCTAAATGAAGCGAGAAAAGCGTTTTCTGTGAAGAAACAACTCTGCACCCCTGGCACTACACAACAGCCTTCCCAGTGGTGCTGGAGAGGGTACACATTCATTCACTGAATCATGAGGGAAGGTGATGGGGCGGGGTTGGGGGGTGGGGGGAATGCTGGGATATAGCAGACAGTGCAGCTTCTGCCTTCACGCAGCATATACACTACAGGAAAGGAAGCAAGACATGGATACGAAGACCTGCAACACACAACGCAGGTATAAGGTGAAATCGCAATGGTTACAGTATGAGCAGCACTTCAAGTGTCCATTCTTTTTACCTTATCAGCTTATTCCAAGAAAGGTCCAGGACAGCACTGGTATGCCCTTCTGCTGCGGAACCCTGCAATCATTTTTAATTACTTTGTGTATTAACCCCCTCACCCAAAATAAAATTAATGGTAATTTGGAAGATACTTTAAATCTTGAGGTTATCGTTTTGATCTTAAGAAAATTTGCTTGAAGACTCAGAGAAGGAAGTAGCCTGTCTCCCTATTAGAGATTACAAATAGCCTTTACAAAGGAACTACCATACTTCTTAATCCAGGTGCTATAATTTTATATCAATTTTCCAACCCCAAAACTTAGCAGCTTAAAAAGCTATAGGAATTAATACATCGCTATTTAAAATTCATACTAGACTAAATAGAAATTGCTTTAAAGCTCAAAACTAGCACATCAGTGTAAATAGTTACTATATATAAAGGAAGATCATAACCTGGGCGTAAACTGTTTTGTGTAAGGATGAATCATGTGCCAACAGAAGTTTTATGCAGTCAGAGATCAATTTTTCCTCAGAAAGGCTTTTCAAAACTAGAAACTACTGTAATTATAACTACCTGTCCTATTTCACCCAAGTGTCTAACTGAAAAAGTGTATGTTCTTATGCCCACCCACTAGCTTCAGTAAACTTATCTGTCACTAGCATTTAAATATCTATTAACTTGCTTACCTTCTTCCCTTTCTTTTTCTTCTTTTTTGATAGCTTACTTCCAAGTGTGAAGACTGGCTCTAAAGAGTCCACTATATCAAGGTCCCACACTTCAATAACAGGGGTCATGTTTCCCACAGCAATATAATTTCCTACAGGAGGAAAGGATGTATTTATGATTGAAAAATAACTTCTAACGAATACACTACACTGTAGATCAACTGAGCAATGGCTTAGAGCAATTTTTCTCAAACTTTCATGTGCATACACATAACCTGAACCCCGTTAAAATGCAGACTCCATTTCAGGAGTCTTGGCTGGGGTCCCATGTCTGCATTTCTAACCTGTGCCCAGGCGATGCCAGTGCTGTCTGCCAGGTAGGTCCTCAGACCACAGCATGAGTAACAAGGGCTTGGTCCCTTGGCCCGAAGGTCCTGACTTAGGTAGTGAGAACAAAAGCCCCTTCTACCTTCTCCGCTATTGTGAGGATAAGGATCTGATCAGATCACAAATGTGAATGTGCTTTGCAAATGAGATGCAAGGTAATGAGTATTATCCGATTTTACCCTTATTAAGAATAAATAGGAAGAGGCAACCAGTAGCATGCAGCTGTGGCTAAAAAGTCTAACATGAGAACCTAATTCTGTCTTCATGTTGATTTTACTCGTGTTTTCTGAAAAGGGTCATGCCACTGAACTTGAGCTGGTAACAGCAGACACGTCATGCCATTTTATGCTGGGTTTTTATGCGGTCTTTACGCAGCAGCCCAAATGTGTTCAGGCCCTGTTCTTCAGCCTACAGTAGAGCAGCTACTTTTTATTGAGACATACAGACACTAAATAATTGACTTAGTGTTTTAAGAACTACATCACTACAGCTTCATAAAATAATATTAACTCTGTAGGACATCAATAATTCTGAAAACAGTCACATAGAATGCACAACTTATGTGGCTAGGAAAAATACCCAGGACTAAGAACCACTGAACAATCTTAAGTTTTCTCATTACCAGTAGAATCATCTGGGCTAGGATCAAAATTCAGCCATTCCACACTCAGAGGGTATGCAGACAGCAGTATATCATGGTGCACATAAAAAGAATCTTCTTCTTGATTATAAACTGAAAAGATTGGGAAAGAGACTTTATTGAATCAGAGTAAGAAATTACATCTCACTCAAAAGAACAGACTCTCCCTACTAAACCTGTGTCACATGCTTAAAATGAAACATACTTTATGACATTAAAGGAGATTGCCAAGCTGTTAGTGCCATGCAAAAAAATTGCATATCTAATATATTGTCATAACCTGGTACGCCCCCAGGGAACAAGAACAGAGACAGAGCCCTGACATCTGCCTGGATACTCCATCGGCATGCTCACCGGCTCACAGTACTGCCTTCTGGTCCTCCCATTACAGAAAACAAATGCTCATAAGGTCTTCACTGTAAGGAGCAGTCATGAGCCATATAACCACGTTTCTGATACTCAGTTCAAAGGAACGGCTATAAGTTCTTACATGAAAATGTATAAAAATCAGTGATGACAAACTATGATAGAGTTTTGATTTTTTGAAATTAGGTCTTCAAAAACATTTCACCAACACGGTTTTCACTTGAAATAGGTAAAAAGTTCAAAGATATCTAGGAGAATTACTTCGTATGGAAGTATCCGTTATTTAAAGCTTTTCTGACTTTCTAAATAGATCACAATGGGCCATGGGATGAAACTGGCCTACTCCATTGGCTTCCTACAGGCAGTCTTAAAGACGGTGAAGAGTTACAGAAATCCAACCTAAGAAACAGAAAAAATGACAAAGTAACCTAGAAGATGCCAATAAACATTAAACCTAAAGGTTTTAATTTTCAAACTATGTAACTGTGTTTCCTATAATAAAAGGCCTTAGCCTAATAATTTCTTGAAAGCTTAAAAACTTTAAGACAGATGAATAGAAGACAGTGGGGAAAGAGTATCTGGGCAAGGATGGACTTGTCTGAGGATGTGTGCACAGAGAAACAAAAGGACAAGAAGTAAAAGTGGGACTCTGAAGGAAGAATATTCCAGACATCTTCAAGGCCTATTTTTAAGAAAACAGTCATTCAATTAATGTTTGTTGAATAAATATCAACATTAAAATACGTATGATTTAAAAATTCAAATAAAAAATAAAATTCAAATCACTGCCTACTTCAGAGGCAAAGTAGTCACCCCTGGCTTTGATGCAAACACTCGCTGAATTGGAAAAGGTAATGAAGATGTTTTGGTTTCTAAAGAGAAATGTAGGTCTCTGCACACAATTTTTATAAGAAAAATAAAATGTAGTACAACAGGGGAAACATTTGAAAAGGCTCTGAAAGAAAAAGAAAGCTGGATAAAAACATGTTTGTTGAGTATAGTCTTTGTCACATAAAGAAAAAGCAGCCAGAAAGGTGACTGCAGTAAAAATCCAGGGCAACACATTACTTTAGTGATGGGATTATAGTTTTTTTTCTTGCATTTTTATATAGTTTTATACCCCGTTTTTCTCTACTGGGGAAAAAAAGTGGAAAAACTGGCAAAAATGTTTAAATAAAAGATAAAAAAAACCCTTGTTAGAACTTTCCAAGAGATCTATTTTTTATAAAGTCAGGTACTAAAGTGACATATCAGACTCCATATGCCCAGGCACAATAATCAGGAAATCTGTAGAATTTAACCATGTAACCAATTTAAATGAGAGGAGGCAGGATCTGGTGCCTAACAATTCATAATAGTAACTATTATGATTATTATTTTAACTTCACTTAGATAGACTAGAACCTTTTCGTGAGAGGATGCATCTCACTTACTGTGCACCTCTAAATTGCATTGGTCCTGTTCAGCTCTGCCACAAACTATGAGATTGTCATTGGGTTTAATCAAGAAATCTTCACGTTCATATTGCTCCTGAGTGGAGAAAGAAAGAAAATCAAAAACCTTACCAAAGCAGATGATTTGGTAAGGTTTTTCAAACACGCAAGGATCATAATTAGAAAAGCCATGTAAATAGTTACCGTGTCTTTCAGAGTAACATAAGGATCTTGATCATTACTCCCATAGACTGTAAGACCCAAGAGAGATTCACCGAGAGTTTCAGCGTCTATAAGAATTCATAAATTGAAATAAATAAAAGTCATTTTGACAAAAGCATTTTCTAAGGCATCCTATCTTTAGACTTAGATCAAACCATCTGTTTCATAACTAACTCTGGATCATCCACAGATGGGAAAGGAATTAGTGGATAATAAGAAGTAGGAATTTAAAAGTCATTATATTTGACCTTGGAATGTATATTTGACAGTGTTGGAATTCACAATCTTCCAGTAAAAGAATTAAATCAAACTGGGAAGCTCCCTTACAAGGTATTAGAACTCTATTCAGATTCTCTAGCTTGGCCCCTGGAATTATTATTCAAAAGTGCACAGAGAGGCAGCCTTAACACGTTGCTACGGCGGGGGTTTAAAACCCTCATACCCCTCTGTTCCGGCAGGTATTTAAATGAGACCATGTTGAAATGAACTCTTCTCTTTAAAATGCTATTGCTTCCATATTATTTATAACTTTTCAATGAAATTTTTTGTACTTACTCACATAAATTTATCCATTGATAATATTTGCTCGTTATATATCAACCAAACCTCATTAATTAAATAAATCTTGCAAAAAATAAAAGGTCAAGTGTAAAAACGAGAATTCTCGTTACCCGTCCTTAACGCATGGCTCAGAAAAAACGAAGATTCTCGTGATCCATACGCAATGTGTTAAGGACCTTGAACACTGGAATCAACAAGGTATAAGGGTTGCCTGGGCAAAGAAAATTGAAAAATGATGGGCTTCACAAAGTTAAATGAGGCTCTTTATTGCAAGATTTCTCAGAACCTGATACGCTAATTTGCCTTTAAGAATCTAAAAGAAGGGGTACTATATACTTTTTTCACTAAACTTACCTCAAAATGGAATTCTTTTATGGCATTTCTGCAAGGATAACACAGAGATGACCCCAAGTAACATAAAACTCAGGAAAAGGTACTCTTAATTGTTAGGGAAAGCTACTTTAAGGAGATAGGACTAATACCGTATTTTCCGGCGTATAAGACGACCCCCTAATTTTACAGTTAAAACATAGGTTTAGGCCTATATTCGCTATATAAGACTACCCCCCACTTCCGAGGCTGTAGTCTTATACAGCGAATATAGGCCTAAACCTATGTTTTAACTGTAAAATTAGGGGGTCGTCTTATACACCCGGTCATCTTATACGCCGGAAAATACGGTAGATCTTAAACATCTGACAAACAACAGAGATGGGAATTTCTACTGGATGAGTCAATGACCTGTGCAGGGTGTGGAGAATAGTACCGGTAAGGAGCAGTTTCTGAGTCACTTCACAAGCTGGATTAGTGCTTCCTTTCTCTGTGTTCCCATGGCACTCTGTCCTAACAGGATGGTAACGAACCAGAGTCCAAAAGAAAAAACTATCTTCTGCATCTCAGGAAGTACACAGACGGTCCCCAACTTACGATGGTTCAACTTACAATTTTTCTACTTTCTGATGCAAAAGTGACACACATTTACTAGAAACCAGCTAGGCTAAGCTATGTTTGGTAGGTTAGGTATAGTAAGTGTATTTTCAAATAAAGCTATTTTCAATGCACGATGGGTTTATTGGAACATCAGCCCATCATAGCTTGAGGAGCATCTGTACTGAAAAGAATGAAGGAAGGCTTTAGAGCCACAACATGTTGAAGCCTCAGCTCCATTATTCACCAGTTGTGTGAAACCAGCAAAGCTGTCACATCTTTGTAAGCCTCAGTTGTCTCTTCTGTAAAATGGAGGTAATTCCTTTCTCATTATTGTAGATAAAGAAAAATGAATTACAGATCATTATCTACTCATTACTTACAGTAAAATACACCATTGTTTTTAAGATCATATTTGTGGGTTAAAGCTTTTCTTTTTGAGGAAATGTTTTCTACATTTTTAATTATGTCAAAATACACAAAACATAAAATTTACCATCTTGACCATTCTTAAATATACAGTTCAATAGTATTAAGTACATTCACGCTGCTGTACATCCAATCTCCAGAACTGTTACCTTGCAAAAATCTAACTCTATACCCATTAAATAACAGGCTGTCTGCCTAAACTGTGGGCCAGATTATCTGAATGACACAAAGAGCAAGATCTCAGGGGAAAGCTTTGGAACACTAGAAGCATGATCGTATGCACTCAAGTTTGTGATTAAAAACCAGCGGAAGTGAGTGAACTCTAACCTGGGTCGCCTTCCTCATCATATTTATCTAAGTTGTACTCCGCCAACTCATCATCACCCAGTGTCCTGTCATCCTCTGGGTCACCATCCTCCAGGGGCTCCCTGGGCCGTGCCTGGGTGCGTGCACTCTGCATGCCATCCTCTGAAGGATCGCCTGCCTCTTCTTCATCACTGCCACCTTCATCTCTATGCCAATGAATAAAGAAAGAGAAACCACCCAGATGGCACCATTCAATAACAAGACTACCGTGTCATTATTATTTAAGATTTACATTTCATTTGGAATTGACTACAAACATCAACATTCCTAAACTTACTGTAATTTTCCCTTTGCTTCAGCAATGAGACGTTTTACTTCTTCTTTACTAAGTTCTACCTACAAGAGAGTAAATATTTCATTATGATATAGTTAGGAAATCATTATAAGTCTTTGAATTAAAGTGAAGTTTGCAAACTAATGTAAAGTACAACTTGAAAAGACATCAAGAATCAAACATCAGGGGAAGCCAGGATGGCTCAGTGGGTTAAGCGCTCACTTTGCAGCGCCGGGGACCGAGGATCGAATCCCGGCCCCGGCCCGTGCGGAACCATATGCTGAACTGGGAGCTCCCCCAGTTCAGTTCTCTCTCTGTCTCTGTATCTCTCTCTCTCTCTCTCTCTCTCTCTCTCTCTCTCTCTCTCTCTCTCTCTCTGTCAAAAATAAATAAATAAAAAAAAATATATTAATTAAAAAAAAAAAAAGACTCAAACATCAATCTACACTTTCTAAATTAACATAACTGGACTTTTCACAGGTGCTTACAATTAAGATTCCCTCCCCACCTGAAACTTCAAAACCACCCCTGCCTTGTTTGGTCCTCTGCTCTTTTCCCTGTTATCACTGGCAACTATTCACTCAACATGCTGTCAATTCCTTACGAAGCTCATTTCATTCATTCTCAAAACTGAAACTACCACCTCTGAACAGATGACTCTAACCAAGCTTGTCTAACCTATGGCTCGAGGGCTGCATGCGGCCCAGGACGGCTTTGACGGTGGCCCAACACAAATTTGTAAACTCTCTAAAACATTATAAGACTTTATTTATATACAGATATAGCTCAGCAGCTATTGTTAGTGATTTTCATGTGTGACCCAAGGCAGTTCTTCCAGTGTGGCCCAGGGAAGCGGAAAGGTTGGACACCCCTGCTCTAAACTTTCCATTTTCTAGCCCTATACTCCAGTTCCATTTTCCCAACTGCCTGTAAGACTCTCTACTTGGATATCCAGCTCAAAACTGAAGTCATTATCTTCAAATTGGCATTCCTTCACCTAATCAATGCTTCAGTAGCTTTTAAAACACCTCCATCACTGCCAAACTGCTCCCCAAAGCAGAAACTGACACGACATATCATTGTGTGCTTAAGCACACAGTTCAGTGCTCAGCCAATGGGAGGGAAGCTTGATGTCAGATGACTGAATGAAGGAATCAATCAAACATCCAGTTGGTACCAATATGCCTCTAGTAATATGGAGATCCTCTTGAGGGATCACACTCCATTGTTGGGGTAGCTCCAGAAACTAGCAGTTCTTAAGTTTAATTAAATTACTCTTGTTTCCTGTCCCAGCCATTTATATTCCTATCACGTTTCTTACATCTATCTGTCATCACTGGCCCAATTACATTCAAACCAACACCATGCCCGCTTCCCTTCCTTCACAGTCCTTACTCATTCCCACTGACATAGTAGTATATGCGCATATGTCAACTCCATAAAGGTAGGATTTTTTGTTTTATTCGTGCCAATCCCAGGACCCTCACCAACGCCTGGCACGCAAAAACACCTACTAAATATCTGTTAAATAACATACGTACCGGTAATCACCTCTGTTACAGGCACAGTCCCTAAGTCCTGGTTTTTCCTTCATGTGTCACGTCTACCTTTCATCCCCACTGCCACACCAACAGCTCACTTGGAATACTACTGCAAGACATCCCGAACTCAACTCCCAGCTTCACGACACCGCCGTCTCCGCAGCATTTTTTCTATACCGCAGCTTCGATGCGTTTACTCTTAAGAACACCAAGCACAGTAGTGGAAAATGGAGTTTCACACACTCCTGAAAACGCTTTGGGGTGAAGTTGCATGAAGCAGTGGCGTTGTCAAGAAGGCTTGGGGGGGGGGCGATTTGCGACTCCAAACAACAAGCCTCCTTCCAGCCCAGGAGGCCCACGTGTGCGCGAATACGGGGTTGGGGCTTACCGGGGGGGGGGGGGGGGGGGGGGGGGGGGGGGGGGGGGGGGGGGGGGGGGGAAGGGCAATGAGGCTCGGTCCCTGACTCCTCAGGTCTTTGGAACCGCAGCCCTAGCCAACAAGCAGGTCCAAACCGATCTCAGCCCGCCCAGTCACACCGGCCAGGCCAGGACCGCGTGCTCTGGGTCTAGGTTCCCAGGGTGCTGCAAACAGTCCGCCCCCTCTACCTCCCAGCGACCGGGCCTTACCTTGTCTGGTGTCTCTTTGGCCACACCGCAGCGGACCCAGGCCACGCACGTCACCTGGCGGCTACGGTTCATGGTCCTCAGTTCAGGGACACTGCACGCCACGAGCTACCAGCAGGACTGGTACCCCCGCTACCGTCTGGACCTCACGTTCACGGACCAGGACAGGGATGCCTGCAGGGCAAAGCGCAGGCGCAGATGCGGCTTCCGGTGGCGGCGGCCTCTGACGTCATCCGTAGGCGCCGGATGAGAAAGGGGTGGGGAAAGGTTGGGAGCGGAAGCGGAAGCCACGGGGAGAGGCGTTCACGTGGGATGGACTGTGCTGTGTGGAGTGACGTGAATGGGCTTTCCGGGACTGCCCCGCAGGAGCGAATAAATAAATAAAATCGGAACTGTAGGGGTCAGTCAGAGGCAGGTTTCTACCAACGTTTGTTTTGCTTGCGGTTCCATACGCTTCGAACTAATCCATGGTAGAGGTTTGTGGGATATATATTAAAAAGCTTTCTCCAAAATGAATTTGTCGCTACAAGGAGATACCGCTGCCATTACATTTTATTACGTTCTTGGATGTTCATTTCTCCCCTAAGACATTTAGCACCTATTCATACTAAGTATACGGTAGCAAATACAAAGTCCTTGTAATGTGCGAGGCAATGTTTTAAGTGCCCGGTATTCACTTACATGCTTCTTAACCCTGTGTGGTAGATCTTAGCCCCATTTTACATACGGGGACACATTGATTGCACACAGCTAGTAAGTGGGATAGCCAGGATATGAACCCAGGTTCTGTGAGTCTCCATGTTGGCTATAACCTGTGTCATGCTTCTCAGCCCATCTGTGTCAGTGGTGTGAGGACTTTAGAAAGTCTCAGCATCCCAGAAAGATCTGAGTTTTGATCTCCTTGACTGAAGCTCTGCCAGAGCTCCCGTCTCTGAGGCAGGCAAACAAAAACAGGAGAATGGCTGCCACGGGGAAGAGTGGTGGCCATGACCAGCTGGTTGTACCTGGCCTTCCCGGTTGCATTGTCAAAGTGGGCTCTCCACCTGTGAGGTCAGCTGGTGGGCATTTCTGCAACAAATTTGTCTTCACATACAATGTTTTACTTGGTTCTCATCTCATATCAACGCCGATGAAACATGATCAAAAATTACCTCCATTTTAAAGATGAGGAAGTTCAAGTTCTCAGGTGTGTGTGTGTAAACCCCTTGAGAGCCCACAGGCAGGTAGGGACTGACAGAACTACAACTAAACACCACCAACTCTATACACTCAGTCTAATGCCCTTGCACTCTACCAGCCTGAGGGGGTATCGTCTCAGCAGTGAATTGCTTGTTCTAGAACGCAGAGGCTGTGTTCATCAGGGCCTCTTCCAGTGCTGTTTCTCTAGACTGATTCTTCTGTGGTTTCTTTGGTTTTGGTCCATTTAGGGAGGTGGTATGGCCGATTGTATTTTTCAGAAATGTCTGCAACTATATCTTCACACATATTTTCCTACAATATGATCTTGATACTCCCTCATTAAAACATGGAGTCTACTTGTATCCACCCCTCACCCTGAATCTGGGTAGGCTTATGACTAACATGACCAATAGAGTATGAGAGAAATGACACTTCCAGCGTTAGGCCATAAATGGGATGAAAGTTTTGCCTTCTTCGTCTTCGTCTTCCTCATCTTCCTCTTCCTCTTCTTTTTTTTTAAATAGTCATGTTTGGAGCTCTGACTTACCATCTAAAAAGTTTCACTCCCCTCAGGCCACTATGCTGTGAGGAAGCCAAACCACACAGAGAGGCCATGTGTGTTCTCCAGTAGACAGCTCTAGTTTCTGAGTCAACCCAGACAAATAAAAAAACCTTTAGATAAAGCTTGCCCAACCCACGTCCCGTGCTCTACATGTGGCCCAAGATGGCTTTGAATTCAGCCCAATACAACTTCGGAAACTTCTTAAAACATTATGACATAATTTTTTGTGATTTAAAAGATTTATTTTACTTTATTTTTTTTAGCTCATCAGTTATTGTTATTGTTAGTGTATTTTATTTGTGGCTCAAGACAATTCTTCCAATGTGGCTCAGGGAAGTCAAAAGGTTGGACACCCTTGTTTTAGATGATTCCGGTGCCCGGACACTGATTCACGTTCCTAGCTGAGGCTTAGACACCGTGGAGCAGAAATGAACCATCTCCACTGAGACTTGCCCCAAATTCTGACCTCCAGAATCTGTGAGCTTAGTTAAATGGTTTGCAGACCATTAAGTTTTTCTTATCCTTCCCTAATTTTTTATTATGGTAAAATATACAAAATACATGATTTATCATTTTAACCACTTTTAGGTGTAGTTCAATGGCAATCAGTTCCAAATCACTAAGTTTTGAGGTCACCTTTTTTTTAATGCAGCAATAATAACTGGAACAGGCAAAAACCTATGCTATATTTAGAATAGAGCACATGAGCTGATTTATTAGGAGAGGCTGATTTAGTCACATCTGGCTTAGCCAGGTGTGTGCACCTGGGCTGGGGGAGCGGGTTTGTGTTTGGGCATTTGCTTCCGGATCTGTTCCCTATGTGGGCTGTCCTCTTAGGAGCCAGCTGCTGCTCTATGATGGTGCCTGGTACAGAGAGGGCACGTGATAAATAGTTTTTAAGTGGATGAATAATAACAGAAAGTAGAATAAGACTCTGGTTATTTTGAGCCTGCTAAATTTATACCCTTTTACTGGGCTTATAGCTGACGTTCTGCCACTTCAACTCAAGCTGTGAATTCCGTTTGAAAATGAACATTCAACTGCAGTTGGCATGATTGGTTACTTATAACAAGAATTGAAAGAGATTGAGCTTAAGTAATTCTATTTCTAAGCCTGATTCTTGGGCACACCAGTGAACATATTCGACTTAGAAAAGTCTCTTTGCCAGAGGCCAGAAAAAATGTACTTGGTAGCATGTTGGCTATTCTTAGAGCTAAAGGTCCCAGAGGATTGGGCCCAGGCCCATGCCTGGCTCTCACTGCACCCCCTTGCTCAGGGCTGTGTGTAATTAGGCTCATAAGCATTATTTATAAATGGCCTTGAGCTCTGGGAGGGAAGTCTGTGGGACCCTTCTCCCCCATTATACTAGGCTCTGTTTCTTGCCCCTCCTCTAGTTAACCCTATCATATTGGCTGACTGCGAGATGAAGGAATAATATTATAATAGCTACCAGTGCTAGATAGAGACTTCTACCACTAACAGATTTTACAGTGACAAAATCAGTTGTACCAAAATGAAACTTTCCTTTTCTAGAATGAAACTTCATTTCCTTTTTCATGAGACTAGGGACCATGAGGGTTTTGTTATCATATTAGAGACAAAACCTTGGACGGTGTCTAGCACAATAAGTGGCAATAAATACTTGTTTGAATAAATGATATCAGAGTTCTAAACTGAAATCCAAAGACATTAGGCAACTTTCATAGTGTCAAATAGTTGGTAAATGGCAAGCTACTGCCCTGATTCCTTGCACAGAATCCTTTCCTCTCTGCCAGTTTTCTGGTAGATTTCTTCATTCGCTCCTTTGTCTATCAGGTCTTTATTGGATGCTAGTGACAGATAACCCAACTCTAATTGGCTAAGGCAAGATATGGGATTAATAGGCTCAGAGGACTCATGAATCTGATGACATAAATGGCTTCAGACACAGGTGGATCCAGGAGCTTAAACCATGTCATCAGGACTTGACCTCTTACTTACTACTTGCAGCCTAGAATGAAAGCACTTGCCTGTATCCTCACTTCTCTCTGTCTCCTTAGTTCTGGAATGGTCACTTGCCCATTTCTGAACAGGCCCAGCTGTGGAGTCAGGGGGAGAGAGAGAGAGAGAGAGAGAGAGAGAGAGAGAGAGTCAGTTCTTACATGGTGCACATGAGTGACAATGGGGAAGTGAGGATTCTCTAGAAGAAAATGGGAGGTTGCTACCAGGAGTGGGCTGGCAAGAATGGCTGCTCATGACTTCCTCAAACACTTTCTCCACCATCGTTGTGCAGAGCTCTGCGGGGAAAAGGAAGCTACAATGATGAACATGGTGCAGCCTTCCCTGCCATGGAAGGTATGCTCTAATGGAGGGTTGGGGGTATACAGTCAAGAGAGAACTAGTCCAGATGTGCCAGCAAATGTGGTGGACTCACCCTGTTCACCATCCATTTGGGGATGACAGCTGAGGTTTCTGATCATTCTGCTTCCACCAGAAACGGCACTTCCCACACCCCTTCCTTCTTGAGGCCACCACCATCTTAGACAAACTCCTTTCCCCAGGCCCAGGAATAGTCTCCCCTCACTTCTGGGTAACCTTTCAGTGTTTGTTTTAAAGTGAAATGTCCGTCCCATTAGCTTTCCAGCTCCAGTTCTTTGGTTTTCTGCTGCAGTCTGTCTCCAGATGACCAGGCCTGTGGTACCAGGGTCACAGTCCCAGACCTGTGGCTGGAGCAGTGTGACCAAGGAGGAGACAGTGAGGTGGCCGGGGGCCAGGTGACAGCTGGCCGCACAGTTTGTGGTAAGGGAGGCTGGGTGCTGTTATTAGGGGGTACATGGCAGATGAATGGCATGACCGAACTTAGGAGGCTTTCATGTCATTCGATCTCCTGTGTGTAGAATGTGTGGTGGTGGTGGGCATGGGGGCTGCGGGCAGCGTGAATGTGGGGAGAGCCATTTGGAGGCTATTATAAGGCTCATCTAGGGGGACATGATGTCACCTGCACTAGGGGATGGCTGACTGTGGGATCGAAGGAAGTAGAGAAAGGTGCCATCTCCTGATGGCAGGGTCTGTAAAGAACTTGTGGCCGTATTCACTCTACCACACATGAGAAGACTGAGGCCCAGAGAAAGGATATGACTGATCCATGACCACACATCAGATCAGGGACAAGATGGAGTCAGAGCCCGGGTCTTCTGACTTATGGGGTTCTCTCCACACCCACACGACCTCCTTGGAAGGGAAGGCAGAAATGAGAAGCTGGAAGGCTCCCACAAAGCCCCAGCTATAATGAAATCAATTGCATTCCTGCCATCCCAGACCCCACCCAGGTGGCATTAACATCTAGAGATGTCTGAGGGGACAAGGAGACAGATCCAATTGTTCACAAGAAGCTGAGAAAGGAAAGATGGGGTAAAGGTTTTGATCTTGCCCTTCCAGATGCCAGAAGCGAATGGCTTGATTTTATTTTAAAGGACCCTAAAGATGAGTTCTGGGCTCCTCCAGCCTGCCTCTTGCCAACATCAGTCTTCATACCAGTCAGACAAACTGCACACTGGTCACATGTTTGTCTTCTCCAGCAGATGGTGTCTGCTCCATCTTAGTGTTCCCAGGGCTTGGTGGAGAATACATGCCAAGCCAACATTTGAGGAAGAAACGGAGCCATTACATCTCTGGGCCCTTGTTAAGGGCCGGATGAATGGAATTATGTAGTTGCATGGCTATGAGATTCATTGCAGAAGCTGAGAAGTTGTCAGATTCTAATGGCAGCATTCGTAGCTACAGTGTTTATTGCTGTATCATGCTTGGCATAGAGTGGGCAATCAGTAAATATTGACCGAATGAATGACTGAATGAGTGAGTGAATGAGTGAACCTTCTCAATCCCTCACTTATAATAAGTCAAATTCACGCTCTTCTCTAGAAAAAATTTGGAGACCATGAATGCGGAAACATGGCGCCACCTAGCGGACACTCCAGGATTTTGCTTGGTACTAGAACATTTTCCCCCTACTTAAAAAAAAAAAAAAAAGGTTTTTAAACTACCGGTATAGTTGACATACAATATTATATTAGTTTCAGGTGTACAACATAGTGATTGCACATTTATATAACTTATGAAGTGATCACCCTGATAAGTCTAGTGCCCACCTGACACCGGACATAGTTACAATAACATTGACTATATTTCCTGTGCTGTACTTTCCATCCCTGTGACTATTTTTAGAACTGGCAATTTGTACATCTTGATCCTTTCCCATTTTACATCCATTCTCCCACCCCCCCTCCTACTATCTGGGAACCATCAATTTGTTCTCTGTATCTATGAGTTTGTTTCTGTTTTGTCTGTTCCACACTTGTTTTGAATTGTTGCTTTTCTAGTTGCTTGTTCCCATTTCACCTAATTTGGCACAGACCACCAAGTATGGCAGCATAGCCCTGCAGGTGGGCGAAGCCTAGCTGGAGCCCTGAAATGGGAAATTTGAGAAAGATGCTGGTAGGGGTTAGAGGGGCCAGAAGAGGAAGTAACTTAGAGCAGCTGATGAGCAAAGAGCACTGGACTGTGTGTCCAGAGCTTGTCACTAGTTTGCTGTGTGGCCTTGGGCAACCAACTTGTTCTCTCTGAGCTTCGGTTTTATCATCACACAGCTGTGTACTCCTTGTCTGTCAGGGCTAATGCTCAAGTCCCAGCACAACCTCACTGGGCATGTGGGGAGCACCGTGCTATAGCTGAGGAAACTGGCTTTAGAGTAAGTAAGGAACTTGTTTAATTGACCCATTAAAAAAAAGTAAAACAACTAATCAACAACCATGGGAAAAAACTAGAATGCCTATGTAAGCTTGAGGAGTTTCTCATGGTTTATTTCTTGGAGTGATTCTGAAAGGTTGCAGCTAAAAGCAACCTTTGTTTTTATAGCATAAAACGTTTGTATGCATAGCATTCTCAGCAACAGGAAGCAAGTGAACCTCTCGACTTCCATGTGGAGGTCAAAATCAGAGGCCTGGCGGGTGTGTGGCAGGAACTGAGCCCCAGAACACACCTTCCTCCTCCTCAGAGGGAGAAAACGGGGCCTCAGTTACAGGTTCTGGGGGCCTTGCCTTGTTTCAAAAGCTCTAAGAAGCAGCAGTCTTTCTCGGCTCTAACAAGGGACTAAAAACCAAACCTCCCAATTTCAGATTGACTCCTGTGCCTGGAAAGAGTAAATGTGGTTTGGTGTTAACACAGCCTCTCCCCGATCCCCACACCCCTGAGGTAATGAAGAGCAAATCTTGGAGGCCAGGAGATGCCTGTTTGGAGGTGTCTCAGGGTATGTGATGTCCCTCTCTGAGCCACTAGTGGGGTGAAATCAGCCTTTATAGAACTTTCCCCAGAGGCTTTCTCTATCAGCAAGGCTGAGGGCCCAGGTCAGTGGGACCTTGGCCCTATAAAAGTAAGGTGACCAGACGTCCCGCTTTTGGAGGGACAGTCCTGATTTTTAACAATTTGTCCCATGTCCCGCGGCGTTTTAAAAAAGTCCCGATTTTTGGAAAGAATGCACGACAAGCTAGGGAACGGCGGGAGATAGACCCAATTTTTAATCAAGAACCCCCTTCCCCTGGTCAATGGTGTCCTGCTTTACCAATGTTAAAATCTGGTCACCTATAATAAAAGCCAAAATTCTGAGTCTGGTAAGGTGTGGGCTCAGAGGCATAACAGGTCAATCATGTCTCCTGTTTGACCCATCGCCTTACTGAGCATGACTATGACAATGGGTGACCTTGGCCCGGCTGCGGAAGAGGTGTGGGCCAGGGGTGGGGTGGGGGTGTGTGTGGTCCTAGGAATGGTGAGTCCTCAGATGCTCTCCGGCCATTTCACTTCACACCAACAGTTGGCCTGGTTGCATCTCGTGCCCAGGATGTGTCTGCATGTCAGGAACCCCATCTTCCTCATCTCTGTCCCCAGTGACAATCAATACCCATTAGAGATTGGTCCTCGGGAACTGAACCCTTAGACCACTCAACACCCCTGTTCCCCCCAAACAAAACTCACAACAAAAACCTACATCCAGGGGACGTTGACCTTGGCATCCCAGGTACACACGAGTGCGCTTGGAGCCCATAAGGCGTTTTCTTCCTATTCTGAAGTTATAGGAATGGTCGTCTTTTTTTTTAAAGCAGTGGGTATCCGCCCCGCCTCTCTGTGAAGGTGGGGCTATAAAGGAAAGGGCGTGGCACAGAGGAGGGGCTTGCTCAGGAGCCCACATTCCAGCTCATCACGAACTCCTTAGCCTTGCTGTCTGCACCCCAGTTCCCCTGTCTGTAAAATGGGGATACAAATCCTTATCTTTTAGGATAGATTGTGAGGCCTGAGACCATGCATTTAGAGCACTTAGAACAGTGTCTCAGTGTTTGCCACATGATAAATGCTCAACAGGTGTGAGCTCTCACTATCCTAGTCAGAGCTAGGTTGGATTTTCCCTGCTTTCATGTCTGTGTACATTGCAGAATGGTTTTCCTTGTAGGTACGTAGAGGATTGAGCTATATATCCTACCTCTAGGACACATAGGTGCTCCTTTATCTGTCAGCAAATCACGCTCTAACACCAACCCTGTCTTTTCCTGCCAATTTCTACACTCGAAGACATAAAAGAGGAACACAAAATATAAAGAAATGGGAAACACACCCCTCTCCCGCCCACCGAAAACAGTGTTAATATTTCAGGCTCCTTGGAGCCATTCTGATGCAGCTCACAGAGCCGTGATAGTCAGGCCATTTCGTCGCCTCAGGGATGAAATGTGACATGCGGCTGACAGTCCCATAGTAAAACTCCCTACCCTAGAGCTCAGGGCAGGAGAGGGACAAAAGGCTGGGGTCCCCTGGGGGGGCTCCAGGGAGTGAAGCTGTGCAGTGTCATGAATGACACTGGAACCCAGTGAACGACCCCTCCAACTCAACAGTGCAGACAGAGGGGCGCTGTCTCGGCCTGGGTGGCAGACAGAGCCACTGCCGGCCTCTGGGGATCTGACGCTGCCGGCGAGGTGGGATTTAACCGGTCAGCAATCAGATTGAAGGGGCAACTCAGGGCAGGAACAAGCCCTGGTTTCCTTCTTGCTTCTCCCTGCTTGCCACATCACGGGGTTCTGCATTGTGACAGAGCCCTCCCTCCCACCATTGCCCCACGCCAGCGCCTGGCGTGTCAATGCACTGACATTCCCATTCTGTAGGTGGAAAGACTGAGGCCCGCAGGGGAAATCACTCACCAGGCCCAAGTGGCCAAACTGACGCCTGCACGTAATTTTTCTCTGTCGAGTCTGGTTTAAATAATGCATCGCAGACGCGGTGTTGACACGTGCAGGTCCACATAACCCAATTTCATTCTCCTCTCCAAAATGGCCTTTCCTGAGCTTGATTGCTTTACTGAAATCCAATTTTTTTCCCCTTTATAAAAAGAAGTTTCATTTTTCAGTGGCTGAATTGCTTCTAGCTACTTCTTCTTTTCCCATCTGGTGAAGTTTTGTAGATTATTTCTCTTGCTTCTGTATTAGATAAGTAAGAATAATGAATTGATCTGCTGTCTCGCTAACTTGATGAGGATAAATAGGGTGGCAGGACTTAATACAATGCAGCACTGGCAAAAATGAAGGCCAAGAGGTCACTATAAATTCCGCATAAGGTAGATCAAGATTGATCTGTTGTCTGAGGCTGTATACATGATTAATATCAGAAGGAGAAAAGTAATAATGACAAAAATCCCTGAGTGGTAAGGAACCTTTGCATCCTATCCTCCTTTATTACTCAAATCTCTGTGAAGTGGTTGTTTCCCTTGAATGCCTCTTATGGAGGGGAACTCACTACCCAATGAGGTAGCTCATCCCGTCTTTGGAAGGCTCTGCTCTGACTTTTGAAATTTCTTATTTATATTTAGATAAAATCTGAATCCCTGAAGAGTCCATCATTGGAACAGCTCTAATCCCATGACCATACTGAATAAGGCAAATTCCTCTTACCTATGAAACCTCTCCTGCTATTTGAAGACAACCATGATGGTCGCCCCCATCTTCTCTTCTATGGGCCAAACAACCCATTTTCCTCAGCTGTTCTTTCAGCTTCTGGCTGTTTCCTTCTGATGAGGCTGCAGTTTCTCTGTGACCTTCATGAAGTATAGGGGACATTTGTCAGGTTCATGGCTATCCACCACCTTTCTGTATTTGCAGAAATCCTGTATATCCTGTCTCCTTAATATAACAGTTAAGAATTGAAATTCCCAGCCTCCTTCTGCAACGAAGACACAGTCATGTGACCCAGGCCCTACCAGTGGGATGCATGCAAACCAAACTGATCCTGGAGGGAACCACATGCAGAAATGGCAGCTTCCATGACATGCAAGAGGAGGCAGAGGCACGGACCTCTGAGGGTCAGGGGAGTTCCTGGTGCAAGACGGGCATTGGTGGCGGCAGCAGCAGTCACAGAAATCAAGTTCCTGATAACTGGGGAACGGCTGTTCTGAATGTCTGTCTCTGTAGTATTTGGTGGCAATGGTGGGAGCAATGACCTCATCAGACCTTTTCTGTGTCATGGTTTGTAACTTATTCCTAAAGCCCCACCATTAATATGATTTCGTTAGCCATCTTGATAATCGTGTGAATCATATCTTCTCTTTGAATCAATCCCCTTTCTTTTTAAATTAGCCAGAGTTGCTTGCTACTAGGAATGCTGTCTCATACAGTCCCTGAACCGAATGCACCCCTCCAGCAGGGATCTGTCCAGTGCAGAGAGGGGAAACATCACCTCCCCTTCTTAGCGACCCTGCTTCTATTAATGTGGCCTATAACTAAATAAACTCTTCTAGGTGACTCTATCACATGGCTGACTTACATGAAACTCACCGGTCAACTGAAACCCTCATGTCTCACGGTCAGGGATTCATGCTGTGGCCTAAAGAATTTTCAGGAAAAACAAACAGACTTTACGGACTTTCTTACTACTTGTTCAACAGAAAACAATGTCTGAAGCTTCCCCCACATTCCAAACCACAGTACTTAATGGATGAGAGGGATTCCTGTCAAGTGCTGAAAATGCAGCCATTCCCTTGACAAGGACAGAAAATAATGAGGAACTGTAGATAAAATCCTGCTCCTCTTTCCTCTTCCCTGTCCACTCATTCCCATAGCATGTAACTGACAGGCCTCAAGGTCACCCAGCGGCCACTTGGAACCAGATGCTTCCTTGGTCTCTCTACACTATCAAAGTGAACATGGAAGCAACAGCTGTCTGTGATTTCTCCCTTCTTGGTCCTCCTGGGTGTCCGTTCAGAAAGGAGCCTCATAGAACAAGCTTACAATAAACAAGAATTTTCTTCTTTTTTCCCCTATTGCCAACCCTGTAGAAAAAAGGAAAAATACAAGGGGGAGAGGCAGGGTGCTTAATGCTATAGCTGAGAGGCAAGTCCCATATATATATGAGGTCATCAGTAAATACCTCTGAAATAAATATATTTGATTTTAGACCCAAGGCAGCCCAGGGAAAAATGAAGGTAGGATGGGGTTGTGGGTAAGCAAGTCCTTAGGCTTAATTCAGACAGAGTGAAATGTCTACCTAGAAAAATATAATTTTATATGATTCTCTCAGATGTACTGCTAACATTTCTTCATGGTCTGGGTTAGAAGGAATGGCTCATAATAACTCACGTGGCTGAGGTCCCAGACAAGCCAGGCGACAACAGGAATCACAGGGTGGTCTGAGAGCAGAAAGGGTTTGAGATGAATCTGACCTCTATATTCTATACCTTCTCTATTCGCAGAGCAGTCCCTGGACCAATAAATAGCATCAGTGTCATCCGGCTGCTTGTTAGCAATGCTGACTCTCAAGCCTGACCCAGCTCCACTGAATCAGAACCGGCCTTCCAGCGAGATCCCCAGGGATGTGCATACAGAGTGAGTTTGTGAGGCGCTTCCCTGTGTGCCAACAGTGTGGTGTTGAAAAGCCAATCACAGAAGGACCTTATTGTAGAGCTGGAAGACCCTTAGCCCCCGTGGGAGCAGTGGACTTCAGCGATCCATCAGTGACACCGAATTGTGGCACTGACATCATGGGACAGCATCACGTGCGTGCTTCAGGAGACACACTTGCTTTCGGGGAGCCATGACAAAGGGGCAGCTGCCAGAGCCAGGCTACCTCACTGCCCTGCTTCCTGATTCGCTCATGGGGTGGGTGAGAAGGAGATGGGACATTGGGAATACCACTGAGCATTCAAAAGGGACAGACTCCTTGATACAGGCAGCGTCTTTGGATGGATCTCCAGGGCATGGTGCTGAGTGTAAGAAGCCACCTCCTGTGTGGTTCCATTTATCTAACATTCTCAAAGTGCCAAAGCTACAAAAATGAAAAGCAGACTAGGGGTTGCCAGGGCTTAGGGCTGGGGTATGTGGCGAGGAAGCAGGCAGGAGTGACCAAAAGGGGTAGCACGAGGGAAGTCTGTGTGGGGATGGAAGAGGGATGGTGCTGGTGGATAAACATGTCCCCACGTCATACAATGACAGAGCCCTAGACCCAGGCATGGAAGCAATGCAATTTTCCTGGTTTTGATATTATCTTTGAGTGTACATTGTAGGAAATGGAGTAAAGGGTACACACGACCTCTCTGTAGTATCTTTGCAACTGCCTGTGATCCTATAGTTACTTAAAAACAAAAAGTAAAACAAACAAGTGAAAAGAGATGGTGGTCATGAGGCCATCATGTGCTTAGATGCAGCCTCATAGGGAAATATCCTTGGAGCCCGTTGTAAGGTTTTTAAACAGGTGTCCCGCCTGTTTTACTCAAGACATTGTGTACGGAGGTCAGTCTTCCTAGGTCCTCCCGGATGCAATGCAGCATGTTCTATCACACTAAACGGTGTTACCACAAGTTCTAATGTACTCGTATGAATGGAATAAGAAGATTGTGACATGTCCCAGGCTGGGCTCACAGTACAGCAGCTCAGAAAACTACAATTTAAAGTTGGGGAGACAAGTCCCTAATGGAGAAGAGACCATGCCAAGGTCACCCAAGTAGCTGATGTAGCAACTGGGCCAGAGGCGAGATGTGGTGCCCAGTGGGAGCCCCTCTATCCCCACGGGCCTCCTCTCTGTGCAGCTCCCCTCCTAGAGGTTTGAGAATGCATTCAAACTCAGAGCTCATCCGAAAGTTACCTCTAAAAAGCAACAGCCACAGAGCGTATCAATGCTATCGGGGCATCTCTTTTAATTGCCTATTCACATAGACAGAGTGTCTTTTCATATTCAGAGCTAAACTTGGAGATGTGCCTTTTCAAGGAGCAGCGTGTTATCTGACTGCCTCATCAGTAATGGGAGCTCATGTGCGATGTGATTGCTGAGTACCAGTTCTATCCTGACCCCTACCCCCACGGCAGGAAGTTTAAAATCTGCTGGGTTATTTTTAAAGAGGTTGAAAAAATAGGCATCATATCAGCTTCCGCAGTGGTCCTGTCCGAAGGCACAAGCTTGATTCAAGGTATTGGCCAGCTGCGAGGAATGGAGGTGACGTGAAGTTCCACCGGGGAGATTGCTCAGTGGAGGGGTGAGGAGAGAGTGTCACATACTCACGTGGCAGCAAAGGACATGGGCTTCTGCCGACCTGAGGAGGTCAGCAACCCCAGACTTTTCTGGAGATGACATCTAGCAGCTTGTTTTATCTGTGGATTTGTGACGACTCCCCTGCTCTCCAAAGAGCCATGGTCCCCCAGGACCCCAGTGGGCCTGGGACCTGCTCAGTCAATTGTGGGGCCTTGGGGCTTAGATTCACATCATATGAATCACAAATGTGAGGCTCACATCCCAAGTAGACGAGTTTGTGAGAGCTACTTCCTGCAACTCTGCTATGTAGGCAACATAGGGTTTACACGAAAGGTGATTGATCTAGTTGAACTTGGCTTCCATGGATGTAAACACTTCTCGATCACTGACCTTGTGCCAGGAGCTGGGACTGCAATAGATCTTTTCTGGGGGACTCTGGAAAAGTAGCAAAACCCTAGAGAATCACAAACCACCATGGGAATTGCTATAGAAAGTTCTAGAAATGAAGAGCAAAATTGCTAACCTTCCTGTCCTTGTGAGTTGTTTATTTCTCTTTCTGCTGTTTGCAATGTTTCTTCTCTGCTACTAACAGTGTAGGGCCTGTACAAAATATCTCCTTTAATCCTCCCAACAACTCTATCCATTAGTTATATTTAAACTCAATTCCTCAAATGAAGAGAATGAAAACTAGAGTCAGTAACTTGTCCAGAGTCTCCGAGCTAGTCAGGGGCTGACTCAGCCAACAATGGGGAGGTTTTCAACCTGTGTGGAGCCCAAGCCCGGCAGGGGGTACTGCACAGAAGGTACAACTCACTGACCATCTCCCCGACTTGAGCCCTCAGCCCAGAAGCTCAGGAACCAGCCCGCTAGTCCTTGAGGGCGTCTGTGTTGGGCCAGCTGGAGAGAGAGTTAGAAGTGGGAGGATGCGGCTTCTGGGACCGCGCCTCAGGCTAGGGAGGGCTGGAGGGAGGTGAGCCCTGACTTTGAAGAAGGCAGGGATCCTACAGATGCGAACTAGGAGATCTTCTCAGAGGATTCCCAAGGATCCTGGCCCCTTCCACAACACTGGAGAAAACACCACCAGCTGGAGTAACACTTTTTCCTAGGGCTTCAAAGGAAAAAAACAATGTGAGTTACAACAATTGAACCCCGGGGTCTGGGGGAGGGGCTCTGAGAGGCCTCCACCCTCCGCTACCCTGGAGTGACTACTGCCGTCCAGCTTCTGCTTGGGCCCCTCCCAGGCCAGGAGACACACCTTGATGTCCCTGTGGGTGGAGGACTCCTCTTCCTTTGAGGAGAATGGATGACACTCAAACATGGTTTATGGAACCAATTATGTGGTGGTGGTGGTGGGGGGGGGGACAGCCATGACGAGGCCTTTGTGTCTATGCAGGTGGCTGCTCACACACACTCCTTCCAGCTTCTCACTGCACTCGGGTAGGGTGGAGGGGAGCTTTGTGGCAGGCAGGCCCCACCTTCCTTCCCCCAGACGATAAGGGGCTCTGGTACAGGCTTCCCTAAGGACTGGGCCATAAAGCTGCCCCTCAGACCAGTGAAAGGCAAACACCTTAGCCTACTTTATCTTTCTGAAAGGAATGAGTCAAATGATTACTCACCCTGAGGCTACAGGGAGGTGGATGCATAGTCAAAAATTAAAGGACTTTCTTTTCTCCTGGCCTGACTGGGAGTTCCGGCCCCTGGCACTTGCCTGCTTCGCTCATTTTTTTTTTTTTTTTTAGATTTATTTATTTATTTATTTATTTATTTATTTATTTTTATTGTTTTTGACAGAGAGAGAGTGAGAGAGATACAGAGACAGAGAGAGGACTGAACTGGGGGCACTCCCCAGTTCAGCACATGGGTCCGCACAGGCCGGGGCCGGGACTCGATCCTCGGTCCCCGGCGCTGCAAAGTGAGCGCTAAACCCACTGAGCCATCAAGGCTTCCCCCTTTGCTCATTTTTTAAAGAAGACACAGGCCACGGCTGCTAAGCAGGGTGGTGGCTGCTGTTCACAGGCCTCATTGGCTCAGGACTCTTGGGGCTGCCCGGGCCTCTCCCTGGCTTCCTGTAGGCTGGGGGTGTCCAACCTTTTGGCTTCCCAGGGCCACACTGGAAGAAGAATTGTCTTGGGCCACACATAACACATTCACACTAACAACAGCTGATGAGCTAAAAATAAATTGCAAAAAATCTCATAATGTTTTAAGAAAGTTTATGAATTTATGTTGGGCTCCATGTAAAACTGTTCTGGCCACATGCGGCCCACATGCTGCAGATGAACAAGCTTGCTGTAGGTTTCCGTGGATGAACCAGGGGTATTACTTGCCACACAAACCTGGGCTGGGCCCAGGTGGGGTCAGGAGTTGGAGGGGTCCAGCTGGGGACTTGGGTTGACCTTGATGATGACACCCAAGAAGACAGCTGCTTAGCCCCCATCACAGAATGCTGCCACTATCCACGAGCAATGACTCACACTGGCCCTTGGTGAGGTACAGAAGTGACAGCCCAACTGCTGCCCCTGCAGGCAAATTAGCTGCAGCAGACAGAGGCACTGACCATGGTCCAGGTGGCCGCACCTGTATGTCCATCCTCTGCCTCATGGGAAGGATCCCTGAGGGCGGCCACCAGAGGTGTATGCTGAGCCAGGGAACTGGCGCTTGCTCAGCCACGCTCTGGTTGACAGAGGGGATGGACAGTGGCTCAGTGTCAGTGACACAGTCATCTATCTTTTGTGTAATGCCACTTTCCTAGACTTTTTCTGTGGGGCCATTTTCCAGTCTCTTAAATGAGTGAAGTTCTCAGGCCCCCAAACTGTTGGGTAAAGTGCTCACTTGTATCAAAAAATGGGCAGAGGACATGAAAAGACATCTCTCCAGAGAAGACCTACGGATGGCCAACAGACATAGGAAGAGATGCTGAACATCATTAGTCATCGGGGAAATGCACATCAAAACCAAACACGAATCACACAACAGACAGAATCGCTGTTATCAAAAAGTCAACAAACAACAAGTGCTGGAGAGGCTGTGGAGAAAAAGGAACCCTCATCCATGTGAGGGGGATATAAACTGGTGCAACCACTATGGAAAACAGTACAGAGTTTCCTCAAAAAATTAAGACTAGATCTACCAGATGACCCAGCAATTCTACTGCTGGGTATTTATCTGAGAAAAACCCCCACTAAGTTGAAAAGATATATGCACCCTGATGTTCACTGCAGTGTTATTTATAATAGCCAAGATATGAAAGCAACCTGGGTGTCCATTGATAGATGAATGGATAAAGAAGATGTGATTATACACACACAGATCACACAGTAGAATACACTCAGCCATAAAAAAAGATGAAATATTGCTATTTGGGACAACATGGATGGACCTAGAGGGTATTATGCTAAGTGAAGTAAGTCAGATAGCGAAAGACAAATACTGCATGGTTTTACTTATATGTAGAATCTAAACAAAACAAAACAAACAAACAAAACAAGAGTATACTCATAGAAACAGAGACCAAAGGGATGGTTACCAGAAGAGAGGGTGTGGGAGATGGATGGAAAAAAGTGAAGAGAAATATAATCAATGCTGTGATAAGGTTTACAGTGAAAGATGATTACTAGAGTTAGTGGGGTGATCACACTATATAGTATAAAAACGTGGAATCACTATATGGTACACGTAAAACGAATATACCTAATATATGAGTCATATTGTATACCAGCTACACTTAAAACAAACAATTTGAAGGAAAAAAAGAGCTCACTCATATAGACAAAGGATGTACGGCTTGGGAAAATCATTTCTTTTAATGACAGAGAAAGCACATCAAACTGTAACAGAAGCCCATCAGGAGTTGCCACTGTACAAATCAATGCCCAGAGGCCCTGAACTAGCACTAGACAATTACAGGGAAGTCAGTGGTGGTTAAGGGAACATCCACGCAGCATCTCTGAGGACACGGAAGAGGCAGGAGACAGTGACGAGTCATGCGGGGGCTGTGTAGCTGTACCTTGGACTCCTCTCTCTGCAGTTTCTTTCGCCCTTCTTCATTTGATGGTCAGGTCCAGTTAGGTTTGCAAATGACCAAGTGGAAGAGAGGCCTTGTGTATCGGTAGAAGAGCCAACACGGTAGGCAGACATGGCTCGGGTTCTCCACGAATCACAGCCATGTGACAGGGACTCAACATCTGTCCTCTGAACGGTGGCTCAGGGAGCAAGTGCGATGGATGAACAGCAGCTCCTTTGAAATCTAGGGTCTGTGCACAACTTCCCACAGGCATGCTAGGAAATAGGTTTATCAACGAAAACTCTGCCATCCCAAAGGGTACATCATTCTCCTAGTTTTTACTGCATGGATCTAGATTTCAAATTGAAAGACAAGAAAAAAGGCAGCAACTCAAAAATTATTTGGACTATTGTGGCACTTTACCAATCTCTTTTTGCTTATTAATATATAGTAGAGCAAATGAAACCCTGTCTATATAAACTTTCATTATAGACAACCCTATACTGTACACTCTCAGAATACAGAAAGAATCCATCCTATCATACAGGTTTCATCTTTAAAAATAATCTAACATAGTCATATTCTCTGTCTAGTAACAAACTATTAACATCTTCTGAGAATACAGAGAAAACTCTGAGATTCATAGTAAATTCTCTGACGTGCTCCCCCAACCCCCTCCCCCCCATTCAGCATCATCTAAGAACACGTTTTTGCAAAAGCATCCCAGAATCATTCATAATTACGAGATGAAATGGATATGTTCGGTTCACCAAATGGACTTTTAGCAAGAAGCGATGGAACATTTTGACCTTGGCAAAAATGAAGCACAAACATAACATTTCACAGGTTCGGGCCCATGCAAATGCATGTTTTGTTATGTGGGGCTATTTGATTCTCACCCCGAAACCACGATTAGCATGCAGGCTGTTTTCAACTACCGAGTTAGAGATGATTATTGGCAGTGCACCTCTTTTGTGTAACCATGATCACTAAGGCAAGATTATTATTTCACCTTGTTTAGAATATCGGCAATATCTTGTCAGATGCAGGTTTAAACAGTGTGAACTTGTGACGTACTTTTTGAAAACTTTTTAAAAGAAAAAATAACCTCAAAACACAGATTCCTAAAACACAATTCAGTTGAAAATGAACTGTGATGCCTTTAGAAATATAGTTTAAACTACAAGGGTGCCCTGTGTTTGTATTTTGTATGAACATTTGAAAAAGTTCCCACCCCTAAAAATTTGTCAAATTATTTCTTCATTATTGGTAACTGTACCACCCATCTGCTATCACAGTTGACTTGTGCTGAACTGTAGCTACTAGTCCTGAACGTGTAATACCATGTTCTTCAGGGCCAGTCAGTGTGCAGTTAAGTTCAACTATCAACCTTGAACCCAAATGACCTTTAGTTCCCAACTCATCCATTCGACAGTGGTCCCACCCAGGGGTGCTTTCATATGGGGTTAGCTTGGCTGCCCCATGTTGACCTTCAGGCTCTGGACCCAGCTGTGCTCTGATCCGTAGACCAGTGAACGGCCTTTGTTTTTCATCAGGAACACATGGGAGCCGAATTTGCTTCTTCAAGGGCGCTGAGGCCGTAGAGACAGCTCCTCGGCCCAGCCAAAAACAGACGCCAGGTGAGATCAGTATGTTTGTGTGAAGCCAATGCAGCAGACCTGGGACGTCCCGGGGAGCGGTTCCCCGCACTGGATTTTCATACAACGGAACCTTTGGAAGAGGACAAGTGGATTGACTGAATCCTGATGGCCAACGTCCTCTGTAAGTCCTGGAGCACATCCGGGCCCGTTCCCTCGCTGTTTTTGTCATACAGGAGCTGCTTGAAAGCTTCGTTTTCAATGAGGACCATCATGTTTTTGAGAAAGTAGCCTTCACAGTATGCCGAGAGCTCGGTGACTCCGAGAAACTACAGAGTGGAGAGGAAGCAGGAGAGGGTTATGCTTCTGAAATGCACTCCAGGGCTTTCAGGGGTAATAATGGTGAACACCTAATTAAGGCAGAATGACTGCCAAAGAGGCCCTGATTCTCCACCCGCGGCGGTAGTCACACTCTTGGGACCTGACTTTGGGGTCCCTCCCTTCAAAGGGCGGGGGGGTTTGTTTCTCTGCACCTCGGCCAACAGAACATGGAAGGAGTGAGACTCGCCAGTTCCGAGCTCGATTCAAGTGGTTGTGGGTGATTTGGGGTTCTCTCGCTCAGAACCCTGCCTCTGCCACAAAAAGGAGCCGGGAATCTGCCTGGTGGAGGGTGAGTGACCACCTGAAACCAGCGACAAAGTCCAGCCAGGATCAGCAAAGCCAGCCAGGGCTGACCAGCCAGCTGACCTCAGAAGCAAGGCCCACTGAGACCAGAAGAACCTTCCAGCCCCGATGCATATGCTAAACAAGGGCTCACTGTTTTACCCACTGGGTTTTGTAGTTTTTTGTAGCACTATGGATCACCAGCACACGAATGGAGTCGCAGACAGTGCTCTAAGCTCTTCACCAGCGTGAACTCATTTAATTCTCACAACAATCCTATGAAGGGGCACTGCCGACCTACTCCCTGGACTTAGGGCAGTGGTTCTCAAGCGGGGGTGACTTTGCCTCCCAGGGGACATTTGGAAAAGACTGGAGATACTTTTGGTTGTCACAACTAGGGTGCTGGTGATGGTGTGTGTACCGGGGGTGTTGCTAGACAGGCCATGACACACAGGACAGCCCCCACAGTGAAGAATTATGCAGCCCACACTGGCCACGCTGCTGAGGCTGAGAAACTACTGCTCTAGAGACATGCTTCCCGAGAGACTAACCCAATACGGAAGGGACTGTGTGGACCTGAGTCACCATTACAGGCCCAAGCAGAGGGCTTGGCAGGTGGTAGATATTTAATAAGTATTTGTTGAACCTGTGAATGAATGCACAGTTAACACTCAGAGTACTGAAACTAACAGCAAACATTTATCGAGAGCTTATGATTTGCCAGGTACCTTCCTAGGCATTTCACATGCATCGTCTTAGTCAGTCCTCAAATTTCCTTGAGGCGGGTATTAATATCATTACCACCTCCAACCTGCAGATGAGGAAATGGAGACTAGAGAATAAGTTACCGAAGTTCACACCCTGTCACAGACAGAACTAGAATGGAAACCCCTGGCAATTCAAGTCCTTAAGGCTGTACTTAACAATTAGGCTGCAGAGCCTCCAGCCTGGTGCCATTAATCAGAGGGCAGGTCACATGCATGCTAGATGGAGGAATTCATGTTTGAGATGCAGAAGCAAATGTGGATATGTGGGTCTGCTGTCTGTCTTCAGACCTTTTCTACAGTGTTCCAAGCTTGTGGGTCTGTCTATTATAATGAACTGGGTGCTCAGCCATTGGTTGGTAAGTGCTCCTTGGGATGACATCCTGCTGCATTATTTGGATGCCCAGTCATGCTTCTGAACGCTCTATATTCCATCCTGTAGACCAGAGACACATCTGAAGTTGTTGGATGTGGAATGGTGGGGTGAGGAGGAAGCAGTGAAGCTGTGGTGGAGTGAACTTGGATTCCCCCACCTTTCTGAACATGTGACCAGGGCTGGGCCCCTGGGCCCCTGGCCTGAGGTTCACACTTTCCAATGGGGAATTATGACTCCTGCTACACAGACCTATTGGCAGGATTCAGTGGAACACGACTTAGGGCAGGACTCTTGTCATCTGTCACACTCAAGGAGACAGGTTAGAAAGGTAGCTAAGGGGGACGGCTTTGCAATTTGCTGGACTTTTTATCCCAGACTTAGTCAGTCACTAGCCATCTGCTGTTGGGCAAGTTATTTAATCTCTCTGTGCCTCAGTATTCCTACCCATAAATAGGGATCATAGGAGATGCCAAGATAGCTCAGCAGGTTGAGCCCTTGCCTTGTAACCATGAGGTCCGGGGATCGAATCCTCACCCTGGCCCATGCAAACCCATATGCTGAACTGCGGTGCAACTGTTAACCACTGGGTAGGCAGCAAAGGTTCTCACTTCCCATGTAGGAGGCTCCTACTTCAGTTCCCACCCAATGTGGCCCCACAGCCCCCTGTGTGGAATGAAACTATGTCACAACTAATGATGTACAACTATGGAGACTGCTCTCTTTCTCTCTTTCTCTCTCTTACCTTCTTGACTTAAACAATAAAATAAATCTTTAAAAACATAGGGATCATAATAACTAATAAGCTGTTGGGATTAAATGAGATAATACATGGAGTGTTCAGAATGTTGACTCCAATCAGCATTCACTCAATGTTAGTTGTCATTATAAATGTAAAGTATTTATAATTATTACTTTCCTTCTCAATAACTTGTATCCAGTGATCCATGTGTACAAAGTGAGTGGCCAGGGTATAATAGGAGTTGACTGAATCTACAGAATCTAGCTCAGCTAAATGGCCTGTAACCTTAAACTCACTAACATTATGTGCTAATTCACTGAGTTAACAGCCCAACTGTCTGCACAAAAACCTTGTGCAACCAACTCAACAACAACAAACCACCTGATCAAAAAATGGGCAGAGGATCTGAATAGACATTTTTCCACGGGAGACATAAATGGCCAACAAGCACATGAAAAGATGCTCAACGTTATCGATTATTAGAGAAATGCAAATCAATACCACAGTGAGGTGTCACCTCACACCTATGAGAAGAGCTGTTATCAAAAAGACAAGAAATAGTGTTGGCGAGGATGTGGAGAAAAGGGAACCCTTGTGCACCATTAGCGCGATTCTAAATTGGTACAGCCACTATAGGAAATAGTATGGAGGTTTCTCATACAATTAAAGATAGAATTACCAAATGATCCAGCGATTCTACTTCTGGGTATTTATCCAAAGAATGTGAAAATGCTAATTTAGAAAGACACATCCACCTCTATGTTCATTGTAGCATTATTTACAAAAGTCAAGATTTGGAAACAACCTAAGTATCTCTCAATGGACAAATGGATAAAGAAGATGTGCTACATACATACGAGGGAATATTACTCAGCCATAAAACAACAAAATATAGCCATTTGGGACAACATGGAAAAACTTCAACGTTTTAGTATGCTAAGTGATGTAAGTCAGAAAGAAAAAGATGAAACACATGATTTCACTCATACTTGCATATGGAATATTAAACAAAAAAAGAAACAAAGGAAAAAAACCCCCAAAAAACAAATACATAGATACAGACAAGAGATTGGTGGTTACTAGAGGGCAAAGCCGAATGGGTGTGGGTGTGGGTGGGAAATGGTTAAAGGGGGTTGGTGGTATGGTGACAGATGGAAACTAGAATATTGATGGTGAGCACTCGATAGTGTATACAGATATTGAATTATAAGGTTGTACATCTGGAACTTATATACAGTTATGAAACAATGTTACCACACACACAAATAATTCTTCCAAAGTGCTTGAACAAACAAAAAGCCATGTGCAATCGTGTGCAAGTCAAGTCACCTCTCTGGGCCTGTTTCCCAAGCATCAAAATGAGGGGGGCGGACGAAAGGCAATCACGCTCTGCCATGCGTTTGGGACATGAACACATCAGGTAATTCCGTGGTCTCTGAATGAATGGCGATTATACTCCAGACACTTGCCTATCTCCACACAGCTAATTACTGACAACTGGACTGAAATTCTCATTTCCTAGACCCATGGATGGCAAACTACAGGCCTACGGGCCAAATCTGGCCCACCACCTGCTTCTGTAAATAAAGTTTTATTGAAACACAGCCAGACCCATTCATTTACATATTGCCTGTGGTTGCTTCTACCATGCAGCAATGAATAGGTACAAAAGGGATCATATGGCCTTTGTGAAAATATGTATCTGGCCCGAGTTTGTTCACCCCTGTCCTGGACTACAATCTTTTCTTTTTTTTTTTTTTTTATCTTTTCACATTTATAGAGAGAAATTATCTTTTTGTCTTCAGTGCATATTTATTTCTATTTTACTCTTGACAGATAGAGAGAGAGAGAGAGACAGAGACAGCTAGAGAACCGAACTGTGGGAACTCCCCAGTTCAGCACGTGGGTCCTGCCTGGGCCGGAGCCGGGATTCGATCCCCGGTCCTCGTGGCCTCAAAGCGAGCGCTCAACCCGCTGAGCCGTCCCGGCTTTCCCCTACAATCTTTTCAAGGGCAGAGACCATGTCTCACTCATTTCTTATTTGGATGAATACAGCTCCTGGTAAATAGTGGGTGCTCAGGGCCATATATATATATTTTAAAAATAATTGGATAGTTTGGGACAGACTTGCTAGTTAAATTTTTTTTTTTTTTTAACTGAACTGGGGGCCTCACCGCATTCGGGAAGCAAACCCCAGTTCAGCATGTGGGTCTGCCTGGGCCAGAGCCGGGATTCGATCCTCAGTCCTCGGGGCTTCAAAGCGAGTGCTTAACCCGCTGAGCCATCCTGGCTTTCCCTTGCTAGATAAAAAAGGATGGCAAAGCCATGCATTTACGGGATGAGCTTCTCATCTGTGTAAAAGCCCACAGCTGTCTCAGAGGTAGTACAGAGGTACCCTTCCCAAGGCCTTGCTGATGTTTGGAACACGTTTGTTAGCATCTAAAATGCCCACATTGCCTGGGGTGCCAAACCAAGTGTTGGCTTCTTTCTTTTTGGTCTCTTTTACTACATCAGCCTCAATTTGCAGCACAATCTGTCAGTAAGAGAATCCACACAGCAGGCCATCGTTAGCGTTAGCAGGTGCTCCAGTGTCCACAGCACAGAGGAGGCAGGGCACAGAGAGGGCAGGGGTGCTCGCAGTGACCCCTCCTCCACGCACATATGTTGAAGGGCCGGCGTCTGCATTGGCAACACTCCAGGATGCCACCTGGGAGGCTGAGGCTGCGTCTGTAAGAGGCGAAGCTCTGGCTGCAAAGGTACATAAATGAAAGAGACATTTCTCTGCACGGGCGTTCTAAGCTTGCAGCACCAACGTGCTCCCAGTTGGGGCTCATGTTGCACTGGGCTGCATTATTAAATAACAAGAGAGCTACAGAAGCTGCCTGCCAAGGAGCCTGGAGTGATTAAAAAGGGATTCTGAACGCAGGCCATACTGCCAGGGTGCCAGGCCACAGCAAGAAGCGTGTGGATGCGGCGGGCAGACTGATCTGGCTCTCTCCCTGTGCAGAGACTCGCTGGAGGCTTTTCTGAAAAGTAATCAGTTTAAGATAAAAACATTGGTGTGTCCTGAGAAACCAAATTTTTGTAAAACCTTCACTTAACCGAGAGAGAGAAGAAAGTAGCCTGACTGTACTTTTTGAATTACTGATGACCCATCAGAAAATATTTTTTGAGTCCCAAGGATTATTGCAAATATTTCACACAACTTTTAGGCCTGACAGTAAACACAAGGTTAAGGATATGTGGTTTGGAGTGAGACAAATCTAGGTTTATACTTCTGGGTAACGTACCCCAAAGAACTGAAAGCAGGGACTCAAACAGATATTTGTCCACCCATGCTCACAGCAGCGTTATTCACAGAAGCCAAACAGTGGAAGCAACCTATATGTCCACTGATGGGTGACTGGATAAACACAATGTGGTATATACATACAATGGAATATCATTCAGCCATAAAAAGTGTAATACTGACACAGGTTACAACATGAATGAACCTTGAAGACATTATGTTACACAAGAACAAATACTGTGGGATTCCATTTATATGATATGCCTAATAGTCAAACTGATAGAGATAGAAGGTAAAATGGTAGTTTCCAGGGGCTGGATGGAGAGAGAAATGGGGAGGTAATTGTTTAATGGGTACAGAGTTTCAATTTGGGAAGATAAAAAGGTCTGGGGATGGATGGTGCTCATGGTTACACAACAATGTGAATGTAATTAATGCCACTGAATTCCACTCAGAATTAGTAAAAATGGTAAATTTTATGTTACGTATATTTTGCCACAATAACAAACAAAAAAGCTCAGTAATAGCTGTGTGACCTTAAGCAACTTACTTCACCTCTCTGTGCCTCAGTTTCCTACTAGGACATGGGACTAATGATAGCACTTACATAAAAGGGTTGTGGTGAGGATTTAAAAAAGATGGTGCAATAAGGCTCTTAGCACAAGGGACTGCACATTAAATGGGCTCACTAAATGTTGCTTTAAGACAGAAAATAACATCTCAACCGCAACCTGATTTTTAACAGTGGGCAATGCGGGCATTATTCACATCAGTTGTCACTCTACAGAGGCATGGACACGGGAGGCAAGGATACTGAACTACAGTTAAAAAAAAAAAAGTTTGTTTTAAATTAATTCCTGATCTTATTTCATTGTGCCTTCCTAGCAAATGTTAGCCCCCTATCCTGAGCACATGAAACAAAATGAAGTGGCTTTGGGGCAAATTATTTTAATCCTCTTGGCCCCAGTATTCCTGATGATGACATGAATTGAACTCAGTGGTTCCCATAAACTGAAATGAAGACTGGCCTTCGGGTTGAAGGCACCCTGAGACCTTGTTAAAAATACAGATTCTTGGGCCCCACTGCAGCCACAGTGCTGTGGTCATGGGGGTGGGGTGGGGCTGTTAAACAGATGCCAACTCTCCGCTGGTGACTCTGATTGGTAGTCAGGCGTTGGATTCACCTGTCCAGGGATCTCTCCAATGTTGACAACCTGCTCTCAACCTTGGCTACAACAGAGAATTGCCTGGGAAGCTGGGACAAACACGTTTTCCCAGGCTCCACCCCCCCAGACGTGGATTCAAATGCTGTGATGGGTCCCAGGCTTAGAGACGCCGGGGGAGTGAGTGCCCAGCTGATGCCCCTGTGCAGCCAGCGCTGGGAGGCACAGCTCTAGAACGGTGGGTCTCGCCCATGGCCGTGCACCAGGATCACTGAAGGGCTTCTGAAGCCACAGATGGCCGGGCCTCACCCCCAAAACTTCTGATGCTGTAGGTTTGTTTGGGGGCAGGAGCTTTACCATTCCCATTTCTAACAGATTCCCTGATGGTGCCGATGTTGCTGGACTGGAGCGCACCTTATTACTCAGGGGGTGGCTTAGATCAGAAGAGGTTCTCCCTGGAAGCTTGTGAGCAACACAGGACCCAGGGCACACCCCAGTCAGGCCGAGCCCGTCTGCAGGGTGGTTCCTGCGCACATTAAGAGTTTGATGCTCTTCTCATAGGTGTGAGGTGACACCTCACTGTGGTATTGATTTGCATTTCTCTAATAATCGATAACGTTGAGCATCTTTTCATGTGCTTGTTGGCCATTTATGTCTCCCGTGGAAAAATGTCTATTCAGATCCTCTGCCCATTTTTTGATCAGGTGGTTTGCTGTTGTTGAGTTGGTTGCACAAGGTTTTTGTGCAGACAGTTGGGCTGTTAACTCAGTGAATTAGCACATAATGTCAGCACCGTGTGGGAACAACGCTGCTTTGAAAACTTCTGGATTCCGGCTTTCGTTGTATTCCGGAGGGGAGGGATGGAGGGCCAGGCAGCTTTCCTGGGGGGAATGCAGGTGGGTGAGGCCCGCGGGAGCAGGCCCAGCATTGGCTCTCTGCCCTGACTCAGTATGTCTTTGAAGCAGAGGCCCCGCCCACGTGAGTGCGCGGTGTGAGCCCGAGGCCGCGCGTGGGCTGATTACCTTGGCGTGGTTGTAAATATCCACACAGTTGTCCGTGTTGATGCCTTTTGCACAGATGATCTCACAGTGTCGCTGCAAAGCCTCCAGCTGGAAAAATTTAGCTGCAGACAGAAGCTACAAACCATAAAAAGAGCCTGTTAGAGACCGGAGGAGGGGTAGAAGGAAAGGAACAACAGGGGCAATAAAAATCCTCCTCTTCCACAGCGGTGTCTCGAGGTGAAGGGGCTGGAAACACTGTCAGTATGTCACCTCAAATCACAAAGGTAACACCAGAGGAATAAGACACAGTGATGGAACTATTGTGGGGGAAGATGGCAGAGGGGAGGGGTGGGGTGGAAGTGAACCAAATTCACACCGATTATAGCTGGAGGTCAAGCAAATATACCTCAAATTGTTCTGTCCAGAAATAAGGGGGAATGGTATTATTTAGCAAGATCGGTATTGACATGGCTCGCTCCCTGTTCATCTAGATATCCACTCAAATATCACCTCCTCAGAGAAGCTTCCCAGACCACCCCAACTCAGGTCGCCTCCCTCCATCACTGTCTGTCCCCCTTACCCTGTCTCTTCCTCATAGCCCTGCAGACATGATGTCATGCCTGTCACCCTCCCCAGAGTCCGGGAGGGCAGGTATCTGTCGGTTTGCATCACTGCTGGATCCCAGCCCTGAGCATGGTGTGTGGCCATGGGAGAGGCTCAACAGATGTGTGTGTAGAGAGCAACAGGCTTGGGGGCGAGGAAGAAAAAGCTAAAACAAGAATTCCACAGAGTAAGAAAAGGACAAATGGGCCACACAGCCCTTCGGGCATCCACTCCGTGCCAGGCACTGTTCTCAGCACCTTATACACAGGAACTCCTAAAACCCTGACCAACCGATCAGGTAGATATTACCCCCATTTTACAGGAGAGGAAACTGAGGCTCGGAGAGGTTAAATAACTTGCCTCAGAACACACAGCTCAGAAGGGGCAGAGTCTGGATTTAAACCCAGTCTGCCACGTTTTAACCACTATGTGGGGTCACCTCATCCATGGACAGTGCTCTGACATCCCAGACCAGGCAGGTACCCTGGGCTTCAGACACCTGGATGGGGGACGGGTGTCCTGGCTCTTTCCACCAGGATTATCAGAGTAACTTTGGCTTCTGGTTCAAAACTCCCAGCTTTGAGTAGGAAAACCAACAAGGGTTCCACTTTTAGGAAGGAACAGGGGAAATCCTGGCCTTGGATGGAAAAGAGCAGAAATGAGTCCCCCAGAATAGGCTGAATTACCAAAAGCAGACGGCAGCCAGGGGACAGCCAAGGTCGCGCTGTAGGAGTGAGGGGTGGTCAACACCAGGGAAGGCCCAAGAGCTTTGTAACAGGCTCTCGGCTTCCGGTCAGGGGATGGTGATGTGACTGGAGGAATATTTTCAGACGATGTAATCTCTTACAGGTGACAAGGGAGAAGAAGTCATCAAGGATAGTTCCTGATGACGATATCTGAGCCCCAGCTGTGCTGGCAGCCTAAGACTCTTTAGTAAATTACCTTTACCCCCCCCCCCCCCCCCCCCCCCCCCGCCCAAGCCAGTTAAGCTGGATGTCACTCAGGCGCTACTGAAGGGGGTGGGGCTCGTGCACTGAGCACCCCAGCCTTCCAGGGGGTGATGGGAAGCCTCCAGTTTGGGAGATCTAAGGAGCCAGGCAGGATCCCCAAGCCTGCATCCAAACAAAAACCCCAGACCTGCCAACGTGTGCTGGTGACCTGAGTTTACAGAGGTGCCCTCCACCCCAATGACAGGACACATTCCTTACCTCCATTATCTCGTTGTTTTTAATGAGGAGTGACTCTGGGCCCCCGTAGTAGAGATACTGCATGACCAGCTGGAAGAAAGGATGCAATAAGCAAAAATGTCAATGGCCCACAGACACGATCACCTTAATGTCCTATGAAAATCAATCCATTCTCCCAGCATCTCTCTCTTCCACAGGCCAAACTCGTACTCCTAAGAGCCCCTGGAACAACCGCCTGCACACAGGGCCCCTCCATGTACAAAGCACTTCTCCGACACGTTATCTCATTTGCTCCAGGCTGAGCCATGGACTTGAAACGCTGCTCCTCCGCGGAGATGCTGGGGCTGACGGAATGTAAACTGGGCCGTCCCATGCCAAGGGCAGATGCTGCCAGCGCAAGCCTTTTCTGCAAGGGGGCGACCGGAACCGTCATTAGGCTGAACGGCCTGTTTATGGAGTTGTTTTCCTTGGCAGCTGTCCACCTGCGGGAAGCAGGGGTTCACATGGCGTCCTCAGCCTCACGGAGGCCCCGGGTCCAGATGCAGCCTCAGCTGCCTGGATGTGGGGAGGAAACTCGAAGCAGCCTCGTTTACTAAAATTCTTGTCATGGACGTGAAGCGAACAGGCCCACGGGAGCCACCTCCTGCATCGGATTCAGCCTGACTTGCCTATTTCAAAGCACAAATGAGGCTTTTCTTTCTTTAAGGGGAAGGAGGTGGGCACAACGAAACATCCCCCAGGGCCTGATCCATCTTCCCTGTTACAGGAGCTTGAGGCTCGAGGTGCGAGGTTCTGGTGGCCAGAAACGGTGACCTGTCAAAAGCCATTACGGGTCTCAATCCCTCTGGGCCCTGCTTTCTGAGAAGGTTTCTCCTTCAATGAGTCTGTTGAATTTGTTGAGTGACCCCTGTAAGCCAGGCTCGGAATAGGAACCTTCCCGGCCAGTCCCAGCCTCACGCTATAGTGTCCCGTTCCCGAGTGCTTGGACACTTGTATGTCCCCGCATCTAGCTCATGCTACAAACTCTCATGGGCTTCAGTGTCTTTCCCCAGGCCTGGGTGGCTTTTAGGGAGGGCCCAAGTTCCCCCAGGAGGGAGGCAGTAAGGAATTCAGTCTGGGGGTCAGCTGGACCTGGGTCTGAACCTCAACTTGGCTATGATGGTCCGTGGGAGTGTGGGCCACTTTTTTTTACTTCCCTGAACCCAAGGCCTGTCTATAAGGTGGGAGAAGAGCCCCCTGGAGTGGCAGTAGAAGGACCGAGAGAGATGAGGTACAGTGGTGGTTCTCAGATGGGGTCCTTGAACCTGCAGCACCTAAGTTCTTGTAAGAAATGCAAATGCTCAGGTCCCACCCCAGACTTATAGAATCAGGCATCCTGGGGGCCGGGCCCAGGCCTGGCCATTTTAAGAAGCATCACTCCCTGGTCACAGCCAGCTGGCCTCCTGCTTGTTTCTGAGTTGTCTCATCAACCCTCTTAGAATTTGAGTTTCCGGAGCACTGGCCTGAGTCTTACCCACTTGGGTACTCTCTCCAGGGGTGAGCTTCTGGAACTGAACCAGAGGAAACAAGGTTCTGTTTAGAATTCCATGAACTCCATGCCCAGGACACCCACACTGTCTTACTAACCCTGGCTGGTGGCAGGATGGCAGTGAGGGTCTGTGATCTCCCCTGCAGGCATGCCCTGTCTGCATGTACACAGCCCACCAGGCCTCGTGCCCTGGGTGAGGCTCGTAGGTTGAATTTCTATCAGCTGCAAGAATGTCCTTGCGGGGCAGCGCTTATGAATCAGGCACGAAGGAAGGTGGAAAAGGGAAGAAAACTGCTGTGCCCGTGAGAGATGCTACGTAAACCCAAACCCATAGTCACAGTATCGACTTCTCCGAAATGAAAAGCGATGTGGAAATGTCATCTGGTCTTTGGCAAAGAGATCTTCCTTTGCTATTTACATCAGGTTTATGTTAGGTTCAGATGAATGTTCACATGACACTGGATTCCCCAAAGTCCACCGATTCCTGATCACAACGGTCTCAAACACAGTTCTGGGACTTCTTACCTGCCCACCCTGTTACAAGCTCTAAGCCAAGGGTGTCCAACCTTTTGGTTTCTCTGGGCCACATCGAAAGAATTGTCTTGGGCCACACATACAATACACTAACACTAACAGTAGCTGATAAGCTAAAAAGAAAAAAAAGGTTGCCAAAAAAATCTTATCATGTTTTAAGAAATTTAGGAGTTTGTGTTGGGCCACATTCAAAGCCGTCGCGGGCCGTCGCGGGCCACAGGTTGGACAAGCTTGCCCTAAGCCTTCCTATGGCTCACAAACTTCTGTCTTCAATATTCTAGCTGACACCTCATCCAGGAAGCCTTCCCCTATTTCCCTGGTCTGAGTTGTCACAGCCCCGTTGGCTCACCCCTCTCTCTCACACACCCCACATTTATACTATAATTAATTACTCAGAGTTACCCTCACTGGACTGAGTCCCCAGGAGAGGACTATCCTTTATCAAACTGTGTCCCCAGGTCCCAGCACAGTGTCAGGCACATAGTAGGTGCTCATGTAATGCTGTAAGATGACTGCACGGTAAACAGGAAGGGCAGTGTGGTTGGGGGGGGGGGCAAGCGTGCAGGAGAGCTCCGCTCTGTTGCAGTGGCTCATTCGCAGGTCAAGGGCTGGAGGGAATCCCTGGGGGTCAGCATGCCCATGGTCACGGTGTTCCAGGCCACGGCAGGGGCTCACCTGAAAGATGGGGTACTTCACATAACCAATCTCGATGCAGGTGCTGTCATTTGTCGGTTTGCTGGAGAGGAGCGCTTTGAACCTGAACAAAACACAAAAGGAGAGACAAGGGCTCACAAACATATCCGCAGCTTGCCAGAAACTTGGCTCTTTTGTCCCTTCTGACTCTGATATACAACAGCAACATATCCCCAGATTTCTTAACAGCCTCCTCCCTGTATGATTCCATAATCCAAGCTGACGTTAAAACTCAATTTAAGAAAACAGTATTTATGTCTCAAGCAGGTGATTAGAAAAGTAAGAGTGCCTTTTAAAACCCGTTCCGTCTTGCACCTCTGCTTCCTTGGTGGAGACTTTCCTAAGCTCAGGCTTGGCATGCTTCTCTGGGGCCCACAGAGCTCCCCAATCCCGTCCTCCCGCCACCCACACAACCTGCACCCCAAGAGGGCAGGGACTTCTGCCATTTCTGTCTCTGCTACATCCTCAGAGCCAATGGCAGTCTAGACCTGATGCACTGTGGGTGTTTCATCAACACCTGTTGTCGCCCTAATGCTATCTCTCTGGCTGACCTACTGTCTGGGGTTTTAAAAGCACTTTCCTGCCATCCACTAAACTATGTGCTCCTGGACGGTAGAGACCCTGTCATTGGAACACTTCAAAACTCAATATACTTGGGAATAAGCTCTTTGGGATTTTTAAAATTAAACTTTTCACTTTGAAAGAATTATAGATTTACAGCAGAGTTGCGAAGATACTACAGAGAGTTCCTCCTTCAGCCTTCTCCCAGCTTCCTCCGATGTGAACAAACATCCTACGCAGCCATGGTGCCTCTGTCAAAACTGAGACCTTTACATCCGTACAATACCGATCTGGTTTTTCTGTGGTGTCGCAACTGAGAGCTACGCAAAGGACAGCATATTGTTCTTGTGGCGGCAAAGCAGACATCTGGGGGCTTGTTTTGGGTTGCGGGGGACGGGGGGCACCGTGGATGCCACGATGCTTTTAGGATTCAGGAACAGCTGGTCACAGACATTCCTTGATCAACTCCCGGGTTCCTGGTGTCCTTCTGCTCTGCTCATGCGGGTGGCCTGCACCTCTCTCTCCTCTGTCCAACTTCACGGGTCCTGAATGGTGAACCCCATTTCATCTCAAATCGAAAGGAGAGTGGGGAGTGCCGGCAGGAGGGGTCATCCTGTCGCCAGCTCCACCATCAGGGAGAAGATTCAGGACCCATGTCCTTTGGTGAAAGTCCCCTGACAGAGAGCAGGCCTGCCAGGGTTCCCGGCTGTTCCCTGCGTGGGGCACCTGGCAGAGGGAGCTAAAGCCCAATCCATGCTCAGCTTGCCAAGTCCCACCTCACAGGTGCTTCTATCTGCCTAGAAAAACGGGCGCCTCGTCTGCGTTCCACAGAGGTGCTGCCCTTCACGCCGGTGGCTGCCCTGTATTGTTTTTGTTTTTTACTGTACGTAAAAACCATGTCACATAGAATTTACCATCTTAACTCCTTTTAAGTGTAAAGTTACGGTACATATATTCATATTGTTGTGCAACACATCTTTAGGACTTACTTTGTGCCCGTTAAACACTAACCCCCACTCCCTCCAGCCCCCAACCCCCTGGCTACAGCCCACCAGCATTCCACTTTCTGTCTCTATGCATCCGACTCCTCACATAAATGGAATCATACAGTATTTGTCTTAACAAGACTGGCTATTTCACTTTGCCTAGCATCCCTAAGGTTCACGTGCATTGTAACGTGTCAGAAATGCCTTCATTTTTATGTATAGACCAAAGGTCCCCAAGTGTACTGGTCCGTGGTCTGTTAGAAACTGGGTCTCACAGCAGGGTGTGAGTAGCAGGTGAGCGAGTGAAGCTTCATCTATATTTATAGCCGCTCCCAGCGCTCGCATCACCGCCTGTGCTCTGCCTCCTGTCAGATCAGCGGCAGCATTAGATTAGTTGTATAATTATTTCATTATATATTTTAATGTAATAATGATAGACATAAAGTGCACAATTCATGTAATGTGCTTGAGTCATCCCAAAACTATGCCCCCGCATCTGATCCATGGAAAAATTATCTTCCACAAAACTGGTCCCTGGTGCCAAAAAGGTTGGGGGCCGCTGCTGTAGACCACATTGTGATTATCCATTCACCCACCAATGAACACCTAGGTTGGTCCCACCTTTTGGCTACTGTGAATAGCGTTGTTATGAACATGACATACAAATGCCCTATACTCCTGAAGCCTTGATTTTGAGAAGATAATCTGCCATTTTAGTAGAGATACCACCAACATTGAACTTCAGAGAACAGTAACAGCAACAGCCACACTCATAATTCAGCTGCTTTCCCAAGGGACGATACTTACCTTGGAGAAGCTGTAAATAACAGCACTTTGTGAGCATAAAATGGCCTCCCTTCTACCAGAAAGGTGACATCTGACATTTCCTTATTGTTGAGGAAATGAGGATCTAGAGTAGGAAAGGGAAGAAAGGTAGCTTTAGTGGAGAGAAGAGTGAAGTATGGACTCCTCTTTTGGAAAGTACCATGAAGAGCTGACAGGGGACAAAATACTCATTGGTGGGACAGTGACCAAACAAGAGACAGAATCCATCAAAGGAACACTCAAACCACTGCAACCCAGTTTTTCATAGGAAATCTTCATAGTGGATTCAGGATTCAAAGGCGGTTTGCCCCCACTGATGACTCACCGACAGCCTGAGTTCAGATCACTTTCAGAAGGTGAACACCTGCCCTCTTGGCCTCTAGGAGTGTCACCCACCCCACCTTCGCCCTTCCTTCTTGGGCTCAGTGTCCCCCCTGCCTGATGGAAATAATTGAGAAAAGCTGCCCCTTACAACTGTGTTCCAGGAGATTTGAAACCCAAGCCCTTCTTTCCCCAGGTCACTGGCAAACGAGCCACTGTCCTGGCCTCATCTCCAATGAC
The DNA here is from genome assembly GCA_004027555.1 of Craseonycteris thonglongyai. Classification (NCBI taxonomy): domain Eukaryota; kingdom Metazoa; phylum Chordata; class Mammalia; order Chiroptera; family Craseonycteridae; genus Craseonycteris; species Craseonycteris thonglongyai. Next base: position 59,910 of record PVKE010000171.1, read on the forward strand.
AACAAAGAGGAGGTAACCATAATAGTGAGCCCGTACGGTGTGCCAGGCACTGTGCAAGCTGGCACCGACGGTCAGGTGTTTAGTGGAGAGAACGGAGGCACACAGGAGTCACGGTGACTTGCTGAAGTCAGTGACAGGTGGAGAAGCCAGGATCTGAACGCAGACAGATGGGAGGGCCTGCCGTGGTCAGCACTAGGCTCCTCCCACGGGCCTATGGTTTTAGCCACGCAGACCTGCGCTGCGGGAGGTGCCAATCTGTCCTCAGCTCAGCACTTCTGCCCCCACCCCGACCAGGCTCCACCTCGCTCAGTTTCTACGTGGGTCCCAACCTAGGCAAGAGAGCAAGGTGGCTGTGACCTCTGGTGGGGCTCCCTGTTAGATCACCCGCCCTGTTAGGTCACCTGAGTTGTGTGATCCAGGGTGGACGTTTGAGTCTGTAAGTTGAAGATTACTCAAGTTCCTGGGGACACACTGCATTTCCAGCGCATGTGAAAGAAGACCGAAATGCTCTCTGCCCAGTGCCTCTCGTCCCTGTGAAAGGCACCGCCATCTATTGGTGGCCCAAGCCAGGGATTCAAAAGCAGCAGGACGCTCTCCTCTCCTGGGCTTGCCCAGACCTCGTCCACCACAAACAATGGCCTTTCTTCCTCCTAAGTGTTTCTCGAGTCCCCCAGTTCTCTTGTCCCCCCTGTCACAAGAGCCATGTTACCTCTTGTCTGGGACCTGCAGGAGCCTTTGTGGGTATCTGCATCTGCTCTCGGTCCCCTCAATTCGATGGTCCCCCTGATCACAGACTCACCCTTCCTAATGACAGAGCTGATCACCCCTGTCCTCTGTTATCAACCTTTCTCTCGCTCCTCAGTGCTCCCAGGATAGAGTTCCGATGTAACCAGGCTCCCCCACCTGCTGCCTTCCCCAGCCTCTCCCTAGTCCTTGTCCCCTGTCACACTGCCTGTGTGCTTGAGCCGCATGTGGCTGTATTCAGTTCCCCACCAGTGCTATGTGCTCTTTCACCTCTGGGCCTTTGCACATGTTCCTTCTACCCAGAACACTCCTGACACCCCTTCCAGACCTGGCTTTCCCTTACGTGGTCTTCAAGCTTCCACTCACTCTCCGCACTACACCCATCCTTGGCCACCCCAGTGCCCTCCAGCTGTCCTCTCGAAGTGCCTCACTGTCCCTGGGGTAGCCTCATCGCTACTGTGTCCCCACTGGTTTGTCTGCCTTTCCCTGCAGGACCTTGCCTGTCATTTTCACATCCTTTCCTCTGTGTCCAGCATGGAAAGGTGGTCGAGTATATAGTAAGGGTGTGGGCTCTGAAGCCAGAGGTCTCAGCAGTGTGACTTTGGGCAAGTTATTGAACTGCTCTGTGCCTCAGTTTCCCTTTCTGTAAAATGGAAATGGTAATGCCCATTGTACACCTACATGGTAGAGTTGCAGTAAGCATTAAATGAATTTATGTATGCAAAGCAATTAGCAAATTGGCTGACACACTGTCTCTAAGTAAACATGATCATTATAGTGGATGCTCAATTAATATGTGTGTGTGTGTGTGTGTGTGTATATAGATATAGAATGAATGAAAGAATGCCTTGACCCCTGCTTCAGAGTCTTGTTGTCGGATCCTGCTGAGGACATCAGGCCGCTCCTTAGCCTGCACACCTGCTTGTTGTTCACCGGCCCTTCTCTAGGGGCTACAGGTCTGCCCTGCAATGAAGCTCCAGCTGCTTCGTACGGCTGGGTTTAGGCTGTCCTAACCCACGGAGGGCAGGGAACACCCCCGCTGGCTTCCTGGGGGCCATGACCCGCACTCTTGGGCCCACCCTGTCTGACTGCACGTTGGACCCCTGGCCTGGCTCCATTTTTGCCCAGACCCTGCTGTGACTTGGACCCCAAACTGGCCTTTCTGGCTGACTCGCCTCACGCAGCCCTCAAAGGGGGGCCCGAGTCCCTGTGCTGGCCCAGATGGCGGTCCTGGTAGCCCTTCACCTGTCTCTGTCCCCCTGACAGCTACGTCCCTCTTCTCATGGAGAAGTTTTACTTTCAAATATCAGAAAAGCATAAAAAAGTCAAAATCACCTGCAATCCCACAATCTTAAAATTTTTTATTTAAAAACGCCCCTCATTCTTCTAAAACTATCCAGGTCAGGGGAAGAGAGGCTACAGGGGAAGGCCTTGGAGTTGACGAGAACTCCCTTCCCCGCTTGCGTTAAAACAAGCTTGTCCCACCTGACAGGTGGCCCAGATCCGCTTTGAATGTGGCCCAACACAAATTCGTAAAGTTTCTTAAAACATTATTTTTTTGTGATTAAAAAAACCAAAAAACCTCATCAGCTCTCGTTAGTGTTAGTGTATTTTGACAGTTCTTCTTCCTCCAATGTGGCCCCGGGAAGCCAAAAGGTTGGGCACCCCTGCTAAAGACTGACCCGTTTGGAGTGGCTTTCTCCCTCTCCTCAGCAACCTGCCTTGCTCTGCTGACTGTCTTTCTCCCACTGTCCTCCTCCAACCAGCCCCCACTCCTGCTCCCCAAATTGCTAATCTCCCTTTAGCTTCCTTTTTACCATTCTCTCCCAGAACTCACTGGGATGGCAAGAGGATAACGTGCAAATCAGGCACGTGCTGATCCGTTCGCTGCAGCCCCTGCGACGCCCCATTGTTTTACACTGAGCCTGCTTCCGTCACTTATATGACTTGCCTGGCCCGACAGAGAGGCCAGGTTGGGACCCTTGTCACTGATCATTATCTTTCTTTTAAAGCAGGTCCCTAAGGGGCAAACTTTAGTTATCCCAGCTTGAAATGCTATATGGCAGGTGTAAAACATGACATGTTCCATTTATTAATGATGACGTATTCTGCCCCTTTTCTTCCATAGTGTGAGCCTTGAGCCTCTCAGGCCTGCCTTTCTGCTCTTGTCCTGACCGTTGTAATTCCAAGGCTTGGCCAAAATGAAGCCCCTACCCCTGCAAAACTCCCACTGCCCCCAAAACCTGCCCTGAAAATTGCTGATGAAAGAAATTTTAGTAAGTTTAGGAGGAAAAAATTGTTCCCTTCTCTCCTATAGCTGCTGAAGAGCAGGTTTTATGCCGTGCCATAAAGACAGCTCTTGCAAATATGAACTCTCACAAGGGTGTCTTGAGAGACAGTTAGATGTCACAGAACTGCTGTGTCGTGGGAATATAACCTCCAATCTACTGTGTGTTGATTTGGTGGCTCTCTATAACTTGTTGCCCTTATAATATTTTAATTAACACCTGTTCTCTACAAGGTGGAAATCCATGTGGTTTTGGTACCTTCTGCTTTTGCCCAGAGGAACAAGCGTCAAGAAAAAAACAGACAACCTTTGACTCTGCTGCTAAGTTTTTCATGTAGCAAGAAGTTGTGTCATTTGTGTTAACCAGCTATTCACAACAGGAACAGAAGTACTTTACACCTGTTCCATGAACTCAGCCTGTTCACTCATTTAAACTAGTTCACCCGTTTCAAAAGCAGTGGTTTTGCTAAAGAGTAGAATCTGCAGAGGCTGCCATGGCTCAGACATTCCCGTCTTTTTACAGGGAAGGGAGCTAGGAAGGAGGAAAGATCTACAACCTTCCCCACGAAAGGCATCTTTTCTCGTTAAAATTTTATCATTCCCCTGCGACGACAGGCTCGTGTTTCAGGATTCAAGGCAGCCGAGTGTTTCCTGGCATGTTTTTCTCTCTCTCCTGGGCTGATCCACTGAGCAGCCCAGCATCCTGAGTGAAGTCAGTGCCTGATGAAGAGGTTTCTCCAGGAAAATCCCAGAAGTGGGGACTGCAGACGGCATGAGGGCTGAGAGCTCTGGGTGGACCTGGGGAGCGGCCCCCACTCCCTCTGAACTGACATTGCAGGCTCTGCAGAGCCGCTGTCCTCAGCTGTGACACAGGGTGACGGCAGTACCTCCCGGGGTGGCTGGAGCATACTTGACAGGGTAGGCCCAGTGCTTGGCTCAACACAGGTGCCCAAGAAGAATAAACAGGGGTTACTGCTGCCAGTCTCCTCAGCTCAGGTGAGTGCCCCCATGCGTGTGCTGGGGGTGGGGTGGAGGGGACTTATTTCCCCAGCCTCCTAGTTCTCTACCGAAGGACTCCATTCGGGGCAACACTACTGGCTGGTCACTGTCCTCTTCTCCCTCTTCCTCAGGGAGGAAGAAGGATGTCTGAAGGGGAGATGAGAGAAGGAAAGAGCGGCCATGCACAGTTCAGCCTTCTTGTGGCATCTACCTGCCTGCAGGGCTGGGGAGGGAGGCCTTCTGGCTGTCACTTCCTGTGACCACGGCGAAAACCCCTCAGAGAAACGAAGTAATGGTGAGTCTCCTTGTCCATCCTCCTAAGGCATAGTTTCCAGTTTTATGACATAACAAAGGTCATATCCTGACCTCCCCTAGCCAGACTCTTCCATCTATCTGTTCTGAAGCTTATTTGCCCTTGAATGACCCCCACCCTTCTGCCATGCTGTTTGCTTCTTCCTCTGTGTCCTCAAATCACAAAGCTATAGCCCAGGGAAGGACAGACTGGGAAACACTCACCCAAGCGTGAGGTCTGCTTCCGCTTCATCTCCGTGAGCTTGGGGATGGGGTAGGGCCCGTAGCAGTGAGTGAAGATCACACAGAGCTGCTGGCTGATCACTTCGTTCTGCGGAAAAGAAAGTACAGCTCACCTTGTTGGGGGCTCTGTACCACCTCAGCCAAGATGCTGCCAGGAATGCATCCCCCCAAACCCCCCTCCCCCAGGTGAGAGGAGCCCACAAACTTACCACAGGTTCCCAGAGAAATTGCCCCGGACATCACACAGCCAGTTTGCCCAGGCAGGCCCTGGGGGCGCTTGCTCTGTCTACTGCCTCTTTCTAGGGGGCTCACTGGCAAACGATTAATTTGTAATCAAATCCTTCTCTATTGCCCTCATCATGTACTACTATCCATGGGAAAGCAGGTTTTGTAACTCATGGAATGGAAAATAAGTTTATAGCCCAAAGATACTTTTATCCATACGCCTAACTTCTGGAAGCAGCTAATTAGCCGGAAGCTACCGGCAGAAAGCCCTTTGGATCCTGTGACTGCTCATTACTAAGACACAAATGGTCCTGATTCAGCTTTCTTAGGACCTGGATTCTGGTGCGGAGGCCTATTTCCAGGGGTGATCAGCTGACTCACTTTCCCCAGGAAAGGGGGGAGGGAACACTGGGCTGCGCAGAACCACAGCTGCCCCTGAGCACTCACGGACCCGGGAGCCTATTTGTGGCCGACCCCTGTTCTTCAAGTCCTTGCCCCTCCCCCTGGGGGCCCACTGCTGCTCACAAATCTCCCTCCACCCGCAGGTGTGCAAGACAGAAGCCACAGATCACAGTATTTGGGTGCTTTTTAGTGGGTAAAGGGGCTGAAACTTGGGGATAAAAATGGGGGTTAGATAGATATTTAAAGATTTATTATTATTATTTTATTTTTGCCAGAGACAGACAGAGAGGGGGAGAGAGAGAGAGAGAGAGAGAAGGGGGAGGGCCCAGAGCAGTCTCCATAGCTGTATGTCATTAGTTTTCGATATAGTTTCACTCCACAGGTGGGTGTGGGACTGCTCAGGGCAGAAACCAGGCCGGGGGCCTCTTGCATGGGCCCTGGCAAGAACTGAACTTGGGGGTACACCTCAGATCAGCATATGGGTCTGCAGGGGCCAGGGCTGGGATTCAATCCTCGGACCCCAGGGCTGTAAAGCAAGCGCTCAACCTGCTGAGCCATCCCGGCATCCCCAAATATATTTTAAAAAGTAGGTTACAACACAGTTTGTAGCATGTATTTTTGGAAATAAAGCCCTACATGTAACGTATAGGTTTGGATTGACAGGTATTTATAGAAACAGGTCTGGAGGAATAGAGTAGCTACCTGTGGCTGGGATGGTCAAGTTTTCTTTTTATCTATGGTTTCTACAACAAACAAGTGTTGTTTTTGTAATAAAAACAACAAATATTACTTTGGATTTTAAAAGATGGGGTGGGGACCACTCATGATGTCAGTGGTTCACGCTATTCATGAATCTATGTCTTTGTGTTCCCAAAGCAGAAGGACACAGCTCAGCACAGGAAAAGAAAGCCCAACCCTTTGATGAAGGCGGATGACAGGTACCCTGCCACTTCAGACAGGACCCACAGAGGGGCCTAAGGGAACACAATCCTGCTGGATGGAAAAGAGACCCTGGTTTCAAAGACCTTGCCTTATAAACAAAGGCTGTTAAATGTTCCTCTCACTTAACCCTCACCAAGTGACTGCCTGTCTCCCAGCTTCATGTGGGGGTTCTCAAAGTGTGCCCCCAGACCAGCAGCATCCGGTGGGCACCTGTTAGGAAGGCCTGCCCTCGGGTCCCACCCCAGGGCTTCTGACTCAGCAATGCTGTGGGTGCTGGGGTCCAGCCATCTGTATTTTCACAAGTTCCCTGAGGATTGTGATATTCCTGTAGGTTCGAGATCCCCCGGTTTCATGTACTGAAATGCTGGCTCAGGTTTGACCCGGGCTAGGGGCTGTAAATCTTGTTTCTTCTGGTCTAACGCTTTGCTACTCAGTATCACCTGGGAGTGCAAAATGCAGGGTCTCCCCCGCAAGACCCCCCGAGCCAGGTGCCACAGTGTCATGCTCTGCACAGGATTCCCATGGACATGCATGTGTGAGAAGCACCGTGTGGTGGCAGACTCATGGCCCATAGAAGACCACATGCCCTAATTAATCCCCAGGGCTGTGAGTATCTCGAGAAGTCCTGCTTGTGAATATGTGACCTTACAGGGCAAAGGGGACTCAGTGGGAGACAAGTTACTAATTAGCTGACCCTAAAGAGGCAGATTATGCTGGGTGGGCCCTTAAAATTGGGAGGCAGAAAAGGAATTTAGAAGAGATGAGGGATGCTATACACCTACAACTAATACAGTATCGTATGTCAACTATAATGGGAAAAAACAACAACAACAACAAAAAAACATGAGGAAGGAGAGGAAGGCAGAGGGATTGGAAGCTTGAGGCTGGGAAGATGGAGAGGGCCACACGGTGAGTTTCAGAGGGAAAGCAGATCATGTTACTAAGAATAAAATGTGTCCCCCCACCCCTCTGCTGACAGCTAGCAAGAAGATGGGACCTCCATTCTACAACCACAAAGAATTGAATTCTGGCGGAACCAGAACAGGCTTGCAAGTGGATGCTTCCCCAGAGACCCCAGAGAGGAGCCCAGTCCTGCTGACACCTTGATTCTGGCCCTGGGAGACCCTAACCAGAGAACTCGCAGAGACATTGTGCCGGACCTTCAACCCCCAGAGATCAGAAGCTCACAAACGGGTGTGGTGGGCCCCAGCTTCTGAGTTGTGGCAGTTTATTGCTGCAGCAAGAGAAAGAACACTAATGCAACTCGTGCAGAGTGTGCGGCAGGTACACTGCCTTCTGCCACCCCTGGGACCCCTGGGTGCCACACACACTGGATGCTCCCTGAGTACTTGTAGCCCACAAGCAAAGTGTGGTCTGCGCTGCACAGCGCTGGACGCATGGCGCTCATCACACCAGGGTTTGCGGTGTGAGCCCTGCGGGCAAGCTAGCTCCGTCTCATCCACTCGGGGTTAAGGAATGAAAAGCATTTCCTGGACGCGGTGGCCTTTGAGAGGGGCCTGAGCAGCCAGGGGACTCTTCTGTGGGGCTTTTTTTGTTTTTTGTTTTTTGGATGGTGGTGATTTTAATTCAACAGGTACATATTAAGCATCCAAAAGGGGTCCTGCTCTGTGAAAGGAGCTGTATTTAAGGAGTTATAATAAAAGCAGACAGGGCAGGAGCCCTCCTCTTCAGGAACTCAAAACAGCTCAACCTTCCTTCAGTATGTCACCTGAGAAAGTAAAGACAAAGGCTGGCCATGTCTGTTCCAAATGGACAATCCTCAACTACTGAAACCGTATCTGGGAGGCACAGAAACTCCCACTCGCCAGTGAGGGCTGCACCTAGTGACTCGAATTCAGAACGCCGCAGTCTGGAAAGGGGTGGGGAAACCTGGCATGCGCTACCCCAGCCACGTGATCCAGGTCATCAGCAATAGTGATAATTCATATTGATAAGATGTGATGAGGATGACTCTCGACCTCTGGGGTCCTCTTCCTCAAAACCCATAAGCCCCAGTCTAACCAGGAGAAAAATATCTTATATTCCACTGGAGAAATGTGCAAAAAGGTGAAAAAAAACAACACTGCATCTCAGAATTAAGAGACCGTGGGATTACGGTTACTTCCCAGGGTCACTGGCAGGGAGTTCTGTGCTTCAATCTCCGTCAGGAGTGCTGCACCCCTGCAGGCAGGCCCTTCCCATGTAGAACATGCTGGGCTGACCTGTGACCCTTCTCTGCTGGAGCACACCCGGAAAAGGTAGATGTGGGGAGGCTGTACGGCCCCCGAGGGACTCCACGGGGTCAGTACATAGCCCCAAGCCTGTCACACACCCCACTGGAGTGTGTGCAAGGTGAAATTGAACACACAATGAACTTAAAGTGCTTTTAAATCATCACCCACTTATTTCGATATGTACCTTCTCTTCATGGCAAGTGATGAAGGTTTTCTATTATATTTACGGTCTTAATATAATGTTTCCTTTTTATATACTCTTAAGGGAAGGGAAGATGGTTTAAAGAAAAATATCAAGTAAATAATAACCAGTAAAAATATCCATTAGGAATAATAAAGAAATCAGACATCTTCAGATAAAGGGAAACTAAGAGTATTTGTCACCAGGAGACCTACCCTAAGAAAATGGCAGAAGGAAGTTCTCTAAACGGAAAGGAAAGGATGTAAGAGGGAATTTTGGAACATCAGGAGGGAAGAATATGGTAAGCAAAACTATGGGCAAATAAGCTTTCTTTTCCTCTTGCATTTCCTAATTATGTTTGATGGTTGATGCAAAAATTGTAACACCATCTAACATGGCTCTAAATGTATGTAGGTGAATATTTAAAGATGATTATGTCATAACTGAAGGAGGGTAAAGAGATATAATGGGAGGTAAGGTTTCTATACTTAAACTGGTAAAATGATGACACTAGTAGATTTTGATGTTATGTATATATAATGCAATACATCAAGCACCCACTAAAAAAGCTATGCAATGAGAAAACCCCAAAACACTACAGACAAAAAGGGAATTTAAAAAATGTTCAAGTAGTCCACAGGAAGGCAGGAAGAAGAGGAAAACAAAAGACGGAGAGGCCACACAGAAAACCAAAAATAAGATGTCAGACTTTAGCCCTAATGTATCAATAATTGAATAAAATATAAATGGTCAGAATATTCCAATTAAAAGACAGAGATTGGCAGGGTGGATGAAAAGCCCAATTACATGCTATTTACAAGAAACTCACTTGAAATATAATGATATAAGCAAGCTGAATGTAGAAGGATGGAAAAAATATCAAACATTAATCAAAAGAACATAGGAGTGGCTGTATTAATATTAGATTAAGGAGACTTCAAAGCTAAGAAAATGAGCAGAAGCACAGAGGGGTGTTACATAACGACAAGAGGGTTAATACACCAAGAAGGTACTGCTGTCTTAAACCTATGCATCAAACAACAGGGCTGTAAAAATACATGCATCAAAAACTGAGCCGAATTAATGGAACTGAAAGGGGAAACACAAATCCAGAATTATAGTTGGAGACCTTAACACCCCTTCTCTCAACCATAGAAGAACTAGATGGAAAATGTATAGGATATAGAAGAACTCAACATTATCAGCCAGTAGCATCTTATCGACTATTACAGAACATTGCACTCAACGGCAGCAGAAAGCACATCTTTTCAAAAGCCCACGGAACCCACACCAAGATAGACCACATCCTGGGCCATAAAACAAATCTCAAAAATTTTAAAAGAACTGAAAGAATACAGAATAAGTTCTCCAACCACAGTGGAATCACACTAGAAATCAATAACAGAAAGATAAAGAAAAATCTCCAAACAGTGGAACACAAAATAACACACCTTTAAATAAGTCAAAAAGGAAGTTTCCAGGGAAATAAAAAATACACCGAGATGAGTGAAAATGCAAATAAAACATACCAGAAGCTTATGGAGACAGCTGAATAGAGGTGAGAAGGAAATCTAGAGTATCAAACACACAGACAGGAAAAAAGAAAAAGTTTCAAATCAGTGGGCTAAGCTTCTACCTTAAGAGCCTGGAACACCACATTTCACCAATAGGGGTTGCCATTGAACCCCATATAAGAACAACCCGGACCCTTGACGGCACCATCCTCCCCCTTCCTACAAGGGGCTCCCCCACCCTGGATGATCAGTACAGCTGTCTGGGAGCAGGTGCTTGTCCACGTATCCTAGCAAGGGCCCCTCCCTTCTTCGGGCCCCCTATTGGTCTGGGTGCTGAGACACAGGTAGGTTTACCTTGTGAAAATTCACTGGCCTCGACAGTTATGATCTGGGCACTTTTCTGTATGTACATCATACTTCAAAATAAAGCTTACTTTAAAAATCCATTGATTTGGTTTATTAAAACACAGGATGCTTCAGTAATTTCTAGAATTCCCACTATAGCCTAAAGGAAAAACAAAACAAAACAAAACAAACCCCCAAAAGCAAAAACCAATTCGAACACCAGACCCTGGGAACAGAACTACGAATGTTGTCCATTCAGGGGTTTCTTAGGTAATTTCAAGAGAAAGCCTTCTTATTTATTTTCGAGTTGGGGGGTGAGGGGTGAGAGGCAGGGAACATTTGGTTTCGGAAGCTTCCAGCAGGTTTCGCTCTAAATGGAACTGCTCACGCTCATTACCGGAGGGCCCGTGCACCTGCTCCCACTTTGGGTCTCGGTGGGACTTGAACATCGAGCACAAATCCAGGCCGCAGGCCCCTGAGATGCTGGGCTAAGCACGGGGCACGATGAAAAGACCTAATGGGACTCGCTCTGGACCCTGGCCAGGTACTCCAGGCTCAGAAAGCAGATGGGCCATAGTGCGCTGCCTTCCTGGGGGGTATCCCCGCTGCCCAGAGAAGGCAGCTCCATGTCCCCTGCGCCCCCCTTTAGACTCTCATGGGCAGCCCATAGCCCAGCCTGGCAGGGGAACTCCAAAAGCTGCACTTTAGGCTCAAAGGCCTATTTCCCCTGCGACTTCACAGGCTCCACTGTCTTAGGGGGACCCCAGAGTTCCACAATAGCAAAGGGTTAAGAAGCTGGATCTGGGGCCAGATCGCCTGGCTTCAACCCTGCTACTTACCAGCTGTGTGGTCTTGGCAAGTCAGTCACCCACTCTGTGCTTTGGTTAGTACTTGCTTCAAAGTTTGCTTGTGAGGGTTAAATGAGTTCCTCCTCATAATGTGCTTAGACTAGTGCCAGGCGTATGTATATTTTAGCTTAAAAAGGGGCCTCATTTGTGTCTTGAGACAGTTCATTATAAAAGGGTTCCAACGTCAAGTGAGTCTGTCTTTGTGAAGTGGGCTATTCAAGGCTCTGCAGTACGAAAACTGGGGTAATCTGATGTTATCCTCAAGAGAGGGAGCGGACATTTGGCTGGTTACCGTTGGTATTCAGGGACTCCTTGGTCCCTGGGCTGCAATGAGGTGTTAAATATTTTGATATTGTCCCTGCTGAGGGACACCTCAGCAAATGCTATAAGTGTCACATGCCCTGGCGAGGCCATGTTATGACAGATTACAAAGCACTCACTAAGTGGCAGGGACAACACGGAGGCATTGATTCATTTTATCTTCACACCCAGTCTGAGGTTAAACTGAGGCAGAGGGAAGTTCAATAGCCTACTGAGGACATAAGGCTAGTAAGTGGCAGAGCCAGGTTTGAACCCCTGCAGTTTAGCTCCAGAGCCCAGGCTCTCAACCACTGTGCTACCCGGTCCTGTGTGGCCCTCGGAGAAGCCTCGGGGAATGTGATGGTTGAGGCACAAACTCCTCATAGCCTCTCAAACAGATGGGGCCCCCGGCTGCTTCCACAGCCACAGTGGTGGGGCCTTGGTCGCCCTTGACCTGGACTTTCCACCCGATGGCTGGCTAGGGACACACATATCACAACTGTCTATTCTCAGACTTCCCCACCCATATATGCAATGTCACATGGCTCACTGGTGGGGACTGGGTGTCAATGGGAACACCAAACAAGTGACCCCAAAGAGGCTTTCACGAACCAATGGCATATCCAATTGAACAGGCTCATAAACCACCTCAAATGTGTCGGTATTATCTCCCCAGCTTTCGTGCAAGTTCCCTGGGTTAGAAGTCATCTTTCTATCTTGTCCCATGTGCCCAAGGGTCTTGGAACTGAGCAGGTATTTAACAAAACAGCCGCCTCACAAATAATTGCGCATGTAGCTTTAGCCAGCTGGGGTCCACCTGCCACCAGTGGCTGTGACCATAGGGATTCTACCTGAAGGGCAGGATCAGGCCAAGGGACCGCTGAGACTGGGATCCTCCAGCCTCATTCTCCACTGAGGACCACAAAGGCATGAAACCCCTCGTACCTTGCTCGCTTTCAGGATCTCAAACATCAGGGGCAGGCCTTGGGTAACGAGCTCCTCCGTGTATTCTTCCTCCTGAATGGTCTTGAACTCCTTTAACAGGCATTGGATGAGGGGCCTGCGGTGTTGTTGGAACGCGATCCGCAAAGACTCCAGCCATGTGTGCAGGGTCCACGGGACACCTGGGAGGAGGGGAGGAGAGGGGAGGGGAGGGGAGGAGAGGGGAGGGGAGGGGAGGGGAGGGAAAGGCAAACAACAACCAAAAGAGAAGGTATGTTGTTTTTTTCCCCCTAAAACTTGGCCTTTCCCCAGGACATTACCAAATTATGAGGTCAAGAGAAAGCCTTTCCATGAATAGCACCAGTGTTGGTTGTTTTTTTTCCCCGAAGACTTGCAGAAGTTGAAATTAAAGGTCATAATTCAATCCCCCTAACTATGCGTGTCCATTTCTGCATGCTACTCACATTCTTAGAGGTTGCATTTTACAACCCATAATTATGGTGGAGAATATTGGAATAATTATGAGCACGACTGATGCCTATTACATGCTTCTGAGTGCTGACGTCATTGGTCTCCATCCCCTCTGCTTTCTGGGGAGGGAGAAGCCCAGGGAGGGGCAGAGGCTTGCCCCGGATTGGAGGGCACATGTGTGCCCAGATGAGAGCTGGGAGCTGGGGAAACCCACCAGTGCCCGCTTCGCCATCTCCTGCTCTGGCTAAGATGGGTAGCTGCATCTGAATAAGGAGACAGGGAGGAGATTGCTGCTACTCCCTGGTGCAGAACAACATTTCCATCTGCAGCCACCTCATCAGGTCTTCCTCCAGCAGGGGATGGTGCCAGGTGCTTCTCAGACCCTCTCGTGGTGGGGCAGATGAGAAAACGCACGCACCTCACTCCTGTGTATCACAAACCGGCTATTCAGAGGCCCAAACTGCATTGTTATGCTAAGTAGGCTGTCAGGGCACTGGCATAACCGTCCCACACGCTAACCAGCCTCTTCACGAGAGAGGCCCACTTCCAGAACAGCGTCAGGGGCCCCTTCTCAGGCCCTCAGTCTACCCTGACCTGCCACACCCTGTGTTTAAGGCCTAGGCTAGGTCCTGCTGTTCCCGTGCCACAAGGCTGGTGAGGGCCGGCCTAACCTGGTCCCCAGATGCATGGAGGAGATGGCTCTGGGAGACCTCACTCAAGGAAGAGCCACCCCAAACTTGTCCTGAGAGGCGCTCTGCCCCCTGAAGCTCAGTGGGTGCAGCCCGGGAAGGGGTGCCCTCCGCGTAGCTGCTGCCCGGCCGCAGCTCCATGCATTGATTTGGGTGCTCTAAGCAGCGATTCCCCAACTGCTGGGAACCACCTGGGATGATTGTTAAATATAAAGATTTCCAGCCTTTATCCATCCAGACCCTCAATGGCAGAGCCTCTGGGTGTAGGGCCTGGCAATCTGTATTCAGACAAGCTCCCAGGTGATTCAAAGTCCTAGCTTCCCAGGGTCCAGAGTTTGGGAATCATGGGACGATGACCTGAGGTGAGGGTCTATGGAACTGGCAGGGTGTTGCTGTCAAAGGGGACCATGTGGGTGTCTTAGCCTGGAAGTGCTCCGGTCAGTAAAAGGGACGTCCCCTGAGTCACGTGGTGTGTGTGTGTGTGTGTGTGTGTGTGTGTGTGTGTGGTGTGCAGGTGTCCTAGAGCCGGCAGCGCCGTCCCCAGCGGTGGAGGGTGCTCAGAACTGACCTATGCTCCTGATATCAATTGTGACATCCACGTAGCCATGCTCAGCGCTGTGATACATGGCCTCTCTCAGGGCTCTCAGTTTGGCCTTGCTGTTGCGGCTGGCGCACAGGGGGGGCGGGGCTGTCTCCGCCAGGTCAGTCCCCTCAGCCAGAATCTCCTCCAGGGACAGGATATCACTCTTCTCCTTCTCTGGCTGAGCGAGCAGTTTGCGGAACACATTCCTGTCAATCATAAACCCAGAGAGGAAGACACTCAGAGATGGAAGGGCTTGGCTGGGGCATCCCCTCACTAGGGACAAGGGGACAACGGGACCCGCTCCGGGGTGGCGGTGTCAGAGGCCTGACCACGGGCGGGCCCTGCGTTTCAGGGATGGAGCGGATGGCGGGACATGACTGGTCGTGTTTCCTCCAGGACGACGGGGAGCTACGTGTCTTCTTCAAATATCTAGAAGGCTCTAGAACTCGGCCCTTTCAATCCTCAGCCTGCAGTGCCCCCACGGTGAATGTGCTTTACTTGGGGTTATGTGTAATAAAACCTGATGGGGTCAGTCCTGAAGAATGGTAGCTAGGAGGTAACCAACATGAGGGATTTTTAAAAATTAGTTTTTAAATGGATTCTCCTCACTTCACTTCAGAGACACGATGTCGTCTGACCAGCGCTGGCCAGGAGTGAAGTCTCTGAGGTGAATGCTGGCCGGGAAAGGAGGGAACAAGCCAGTCTGGGTGGAGGCGAGCTGCCTGAGGTTGGCTCTTAGCAGAAAGCTGGCAGCTAAGGCCACTGCGGCCAGGCTGGGGCCCGGACTGCCTCTGGGCCCCACATCCAGAGAGGTAGTGGGTCTGGGGTAGGCCTGGGAATCTGCATCTTTAACAAGCATCACTTTGGGACCTGGTGGCTTTGGCCCGGCCTAGCCTACCTGTGTCCGTGGGCTGCGGCCTGGCTGAAAGAGTTCATATCCCCCTGAGGGGTTGTAGAAATTCCATTCCTGTACATGGTTCCTATCAGGGGGTCCGCACCACGCTCCAACAGCAAACTAACCAGCTCAAAATTGCCTGCAAGCCCAGAGAGAATAAAGCAAAGATACTGGCACAGACACATCCAGGCGGTGCAGACCCTCGGCCAGGGCGAGCAGCAGCAACTCTGCAACTCTTACCTACGGCGGCTGCGAGCTGCAGGGGCGTTTCGGAGTAGTTCTCCTCGCCGTGCTCCACAGAGCCCTCCACCTTGGCCCCGGCGTCCAGGAGGAGCTGAGGAGGAAGAGCGGCCATTGAGATGTTTAAAGGGCGTGCACAGCGAGGAGGCGTCAGAAAATAACTGCTGGAAAGTGCAATGCTCATGTCCCTGCTCTGCGTCTGGGTCAGTGACCACGTGCACCGGGTGAGGGCAAGCGTACCTTGAGGGTGAAGTGAGAACCTCTCATATCTTCTAGACTCTAGAGCCCGTGACTGCTCAAAGTGTGGCCCACGGGCCAGCATTCTCAGCGTTCCCTGGGAGCTTGTGGGAAGCCTGGGCTCTCAGGCCCCATCCCAGAGCCACTGAACAAGAGTCTGCAGTTTAACTAGATCTCCAGGTGATGTACATGAACATCCACGTTTCTAGAAGTCCCGAGCTAGGAGCCCACAGCACCAGCCTGCTGGAAGAGTCCCTTGTTGGGTCGGAGAGCCTTACAGTGGCCTCTTAGGAACACAGACTCAAGAGTTCTGCAGGACGTTGGGGACACCCAGGCCGATCAGGGCAAGGATCCCTTCTAGAACACTCTGGATAGCTCTGAGGACAGTTCAGCAAATGCTCAGCTTCCTGGCCACGAGGATCAATGAATAAAAAGTGGCAGAGTGAGCGTCTGGGAGTTTTGCTCCATAGGACTCCATTCTGTGCATCCTCTAAGATATCTGGGCTTCTCAAAAATGGGGAATCTGTCCAGGCCAGATCCTCACTCCCAGTGAAGGTGTTCTTGCTTATGTGAATGCGGGGAGGCGTGGTCTGCTTTCTTTATTACCTATCTGCGGTTCCCTGAGGGTGGACAGGTGGTCTGGATTCTGTCTGGCTTTGCTTGGTGCCCACTGCTCCTGTTCCTGATGTAACGGCTGGGGATGCCACTGCCTGAGAAGGGATCCTGGCTGCCCTCCACCCCCTTCTTCCTTAGTGCCTCTATTACAAGTGGACTGGGCATGACATTCTGCAGGCAGAAGCCAGGTCTCCGTGTGACCAGTCACACATTCAACCTCCTGCAACATGAGCATGGACCTGCCTGCAGGATTTTCATGACCTAGGAAACAACAAGGGATTCCTGTGGAATTCCCATATTGTCCAGTGGTCTCTGTCACACTACTCCCTGCTCTGCACATTTCTCAGAGGCTCAGACCACATAAAAGGGGGCGAGTTACCCGAAGGTGATGTCCCCAAAGCTCAGCCCTCCCTCTGGGGTCAGCTATGGTCAGGGACCTGGATGCTGATGAAGCGAAGATCTAGAATGTACTGGGTGGCTGGCTATTCACTGAATACCAACTCTACCACAGCCTGGGAAGGTGCAAGCAATACACATTTATGTGCCCTGAGGACCTCACTGAGGACCTTGCTCCATGCGTGGGGAGTTCTTTCAGAAGACATATGTGAAGGCCCTCCTCCAGAGCTCCTGGATCTGATTCTCAAGAGCTGAGATCTATGCAAGTCGAGTGTCTTTTGGAATGGTTGCCTTGATGACGTGAATACTTCTTTCACTGGTTGGAAACCACTAGACTCTACCCAAACGCCGGGGTCACACCTAAAGGGAGGTTCTAAGGTCTCACACCAGCCAAGTTTTATTTTCTACATTACGACAAATGAAATGAACTATCGTCTTTTTCCATGTATGGATTTCTTAATGTTGGCTTAGAAAAGTAGGGGTCATCTTATACATGGAAAAATACGGTAATCCACAAAACCACAGCTCAGGTCCCACCCCCGAGCAACTGGGAACAGTTTTGGAGGTTGGTCACTCTGTGTGTGAGGCTGCGTGTGGGTACATGATCATTTCATATTGGTTAAAGCCAGGCCATATAGATCATTACGTATAATATTTTCATTCATATGCTACAAATACGCAATATTTAACTGCAATTAGCCAATATGAATCGCTTAGTGAATATGCATGCTGGGAGGGGTACAGATTTGCATAACGGAAGAGGTAAAATTAAAGGTCAGATGTGGATAGGGAAATACGTTAATACCTGAACTACAGGAATATGTCCATGCAACACAGCAAAAGTCAGAGCCGTCCAATGGCGGGTCTCGGGGTGGACGGATGGATATTTATGAGGAGTACTGACAACCTATAAACAAATTGAAGTTATTTTCAAAATGTGACCTTCACAATTCTTAGACTAGCATATCTGACCTGTCTGTGGCTGGGCATGTGGGCTAGAGACGGACAGAAGGACATCCTGGAAGGTGTCTTGGGAAATGTTGGTGGGGTAGCGAAGAATAAGGATTTCTTTTCTTGTCATCTTAAAGGAAGTGGATGGCTTCTGACCACATCTAACGTGCCCTGGAGAAGCCGTCGTGGTGGCTACAATCAGCCAGCTCACCTGCCTGTCTCCTCTTTCTGCTTAAGAAAGGACAGTGGTTCTGAGAACTACAGGATGTCAGACAGCAGGAGATGCCACTACCGTTACCCCACACCTTTAGGGGAGATTCCTGGTGGCAGCAAACCCCAGGCAAGGGGTGGTCTGCTTCAAACTTTCAGGCCAGGGAAGACCAGCACCCATCTGATGGAGGAATGTCACCACTAGGTCCCAGCTCGCTCCATGCTGTCCCCGTCTCACTCTTCTGCTGGCTACCTGGTTGACAAGGACCCTCATGCTATTGGAAACGGGGCATGAAAACCTACCTTGAACACGCTCTGAATAAGCAATCTGGTATTGGCCTTTTGATATGGGAGCCTCAAAATACACCAAGCCAAGAGAGTGGCAATAAGGTGGCTAAAGATTGGGGTCCTGCAGGATTGGCACCCACACATGGCTTTTCTCCCACACATTCCTGGGGCCATGTATTAATAACTGTGATGCCTATTTCATTCAGAGTAGTTGAGTTCACTCATCACCCCCCGGGGGAAGGCCTTGAGCTGGGAGCTTGGGATAGGCTAGGGAGGACCAGAGAACCCCACCAGGACCCAAAGCTGAGGACCCCTTGCAGGGGTCTATAGTGCCTGGGGATTCATACCAGGGGGAAACCCCCCCAATGCTTGAAACTTATAAGATCCAAAATGGTTCTCGATCCAAAACTGAGTCTATTGCCTGCTTTCCTCAGATGAATATAAATCTCATAGGAAAAAAAGAAAAGAAAAAAAAAAATAGCACCCCAAACCCCATAGTACTAAGACTTCAAGTGCATCTAATTTTGAACTAAAAATGTTTCCCAGGGTTGCTGAGCTGGGACTGCAGCATGTCTAACTTCCCAGCCTCTAAGTGTGCCACTGTCTGGCTGCTGGAGAGAGTGGGTCTTTAGATAGCACAGAACATGGCAAAAAGTGTGATTTCACCTGTTATTATACAGCCCTTGCCCGAGGAGGGAACCAATATTAACTCAGTCCCCAACCATGCTAGGTACTCTCTGATTTATTTCTTCCAGCTGCTCTCTGAGATGAGTGTGATTATTCTCCCATTTTGCAGACAGACACACCAAGACTCAGAAGATGAAACTGCTTGCCCAAGCCCAAAAGCAAGTTATTAAGACACAGACAGCAGTTTCAGAATTTGAATCCCAGGGTTACGTTCTAAAGCCCATGTGCGGGGTGTGCTTTCCACTACACCACACTGCCTCAAGGAAGCTTTGCAACCACCTTGAAGACTGGTGGCTCCACTCAGCCGAGCAGATGAGCCCATTGGGATTTGGTGCAGGCAGGGGAGCTACACCTCCGCTGAGGGGCCTGGGGCCAGCTTTGCATTAGGCAGAGGGAAAGGGCTGATGGTGCAGGGGAGCGCTCTCTGCCCCGACCCACAAGGACTGGATTGGCAGTAAGACTCAGACTCGGTACAGCTGAGCCAAGAGAAAGTTGGCGCTCCTTGGAGGTTTGTTGCGGTTTTCAAGTGAAACATCCAGGCTGGCAGCTCCTTGGAGTTTGGTTGGGCCGGGGCCTTGGATGGAGGAGATCCCTCAGCTTCTCTGACCTATTTGCTGGACTGAGCCCCTGGGGGAAAAGGCCCCCTCTCCTTGCTCCCCTTCCCCCTGGGGACTGCCAGGCCCAGGGCCCTGCAGCCTTCTGCACCCTCACCTCCACGTTCAGGTCAGCTCCGGCATCCAGCAGCATCTGAACCATCGCCTCGTCCCCGCGGACGCAGGCGTACATCAGGGGAGTCATGCCCTGCGGTGAGTTAAAAACCAGAGAACGGAGAAGGTTTACAACGTGGCTGTGTCACTTGAGGATAACAAATGGAAAAAGTCTGCCTTGTGTGTAAGAGGTTATGCTTGTACTCAACATGCAGCGACAACAAAATAAACAGCTCCACGACACACACGGTCACGGTCCTCCATATTTTGAAAACCAAAATGGAGGCTGCAGGGGGCATACGCTGCCTTTTTCTGCATTTATCTTAGCTCCAGTTGTAGGATTTTCGTCTGCCTGTCTTAGGATGCACTTTTAGACCTAAGATCATTAGCTCAAACAAGTGGCTGCTTTCAACTTACAGCTTCTAGGAACTTTCTGGATTCTGCAACACCAGCCCCTAAGCTATGTAATTGACAAACATGGTTTCCTTCAGATTTTCTCTTTCACAATGTAACAAGTGTCATCTTTCCTCCATGTAAGCTGCTGGTCAGTGTCAGGGGAGATTGGAAGTCTCTGAGTACACCCCCATCACTGATACCTGGTTTGACATTGTCATCTATAAGCAAAAGGCAAACAAATGAGGGATCGCTTTTAGAAATCCTATATTTTCCCATGACTCCTGCTTATTACAAAGTACCAGAATCAACAGGGCGGGAGAGATTTTTCAACAAGCGGCGTTGTGAAGGCCACTATTGGAGAAAACGTTCAAGTTAGAGCCTTATCTCACACCTACACCAGTCATTTCTAGTTTGATTGGAGATATCGAGAAAAAAATTAAAACCATAAGAGACATCTAGGCATACAAGTAATAAAAGAAATCATAAAGAAAAATAATTACAGTATTGAGGACATACAATTGAAAACATTATAAACAAAATTAAAAGACATTTGTCACATTATAATAAATGATTATCAATGACTAAAATGTAAAGCAGTCTTCCAAGTAAAGAAGGAAGACAGAAAAGTTCAATGAACAAAAAGGCAAAGGATAAATAAAAGATTAATAGCAAACATATTCATAGTTGGAGGGTGTGTATAGGAAACAAAGTCTTTGGGAAAGTAATTTGAGATAAAAAACTTTAAGAAAGGTTGATGAATGTGAACCACTTATTTCCATTTTAAAGACTCTCCCTAATGAAATCATCACAGATTTGAACAAAAATGCATGTAAGTTTCTTTTAGCTCAGAATTACTGATATAATTAGAAACAACCTAAATATCCAACAACTGAGGCATGGTTAACTGAATAAATATGACCATTTTAAGTAGCCATTCAAAGTGATCAAACATACGAGGGCTGTCCAGAAAGTATCCAGCCATGTAACCATTCTTGTTATAGTGACAATGGCTGGATTTTTTTCTGGACAGCCTCGCATTTAATGATATTAACAAAGTACCTTTAAATATTGGGGGGGGGGGACAAGACATAATAAACCCATCTTTACAAAATAACATAAATTGTGTGTGTGTTTTAGGGCTCCTTGGTGTTGCTCAGGAAAATCAGTAGCGGCTGTCCCTTCTTGCAACCCCCAGCACGAGCTGCCCAGGCGAAAAGCCACTCCATCTGTCCCCGGAGACTTCCTATCGGGGGCTTACATCGAAAACTTCTGTTTGTTCTCTCATCTGTGACATCTTCCCCCACAGGGTGCCGCTCCCTCACCGGCAGCCTTTCACTGCACCTCAGTGTCAGGAGTCTGGGGGACAGCTGTCTCTCCCGAGGTGCCTCCCAGGGTCCCCCAGAATGACCTTCGTGTATCCTAACCATACTCTGAAAGTTTGGTGGAAATCTGCCTGCGTTTGTTCTGTGATGCAGTAACAGACAGGCAGGCAGAGAACTAATTTTAACCAGGCTGGAAAAAGAACTTGAAGGACACATACGTACTAAATATAAGTGATGGATATCTGGGTGGGGGCATTATTTCCTATCTGGAGGAGGTCCAGTTTTTTTTTCTATTTTCCATTTCAGCCGCAATGATCATGTGCGACTTCTACACAGATGAACAAGGGTGTTTTTTATATTTTAAAAACTAAAAATAAATAAATAAATAAATAAATAAATAAATAAATAAAGATAAAATGTCACCCTAAGTCACCAGTAGGGGGAGTCTCTGCCCAGTGCCTACTGCTTGCGGCTCGGGTGAGGGCCAAGCTCACGGTAGCGGTGGGGTGCCTGTTCAGACACTCAGAGAGCCCTGTACCTGTTCGCTCATGGTGTTGACCCCATCAGGCCCCAGGAGAGACACTGCTTGCTTCACCAGATCTGTCCGCCCACAGTTGAGCATCCGGAAACCCAGGTCCTGCTTGAACTTGGCTTCAATGGCCACGGCGTCCAGCTTCCGAGAAGCGAAAAAGCAGTCGTCAGCCCTAAGGAAGGGAGAGATGGTCAGGTGGGTGCAGCAGCTTCCCCTGCAACTGGCCCTGGAAGGGCACAAGAGTTAGGACACTAGGCATTTGCTTTTCATGCCAATTGCTGAAAATACGGCCGTCTCGATCCTTGTCCTTTATAATTGCTGCCGATCTGTCCTGGGTCTTCTGTGTTCCCACACACACTGAGCTAAGTAACGAGTTATAATGCTGGCTCCTACTTACAGAATGTCTACTAGGGGCTAGGACCTCTGCTAAGCTCTTTACATGAATTAATTTAATTGACACATAACCTCAAGAGGAATGTTCTATCATTACCCCTCTGTCCCCCCCTTTTTTTTTTTTAAGATTTAGTTTATTGTTTGAGAGATGGAGAGATGGTGAGGGTGAGAGTGAGAGAGAGAGAGAAGGAAGGCCAGAGGAGTCTTCATCGTGGCACATCATTAGTTGTGACACAGTTTCGTTCCATACAGGTGGATGTGGGGCCACACAGGGCAGGAACTGAACTGGGGGCCTCCCGCATGTGAAGTGAGGACCTTCCACTCAGGGCTTGGTGGTTACCAGTTGTGCTGCAGTTCAGTTTATGGGTTTGTACAGGCCAGGGCCAGGATTCGATCCTTGGACCTCGTGGTTGCAAGGCAAGCGCTCAACCACTGAGCTATCCCAGCATCCCTATCATTACCCCTCTTTTAACCATGGGGAAACAGACACAGGTATGGACCTTGCTCAAGGCCACACAGCCAGCAAGCAGTGGCGCTGGGATGTGAACCAAGGCAGTCTGTGGTGAGCTGAGCTGGGTATCTCGCTGTCCCCCATCACAGGGCTTACTGTTTGCCTCTGTCCTTGTCTGACTTCCTCTCCAGGCTGGGGCCTTTGAGTGCAGGCAGCGCACAGCACACAGAGGTGTCAGACAGCATCTGCTGAATGGATACAGAATGGGTGGATGCTCTATACGTCCACAGCAGAAGCAGGGCAGAGATCTGGCAAGATGCCATGAGGTAAGATGTGCTGGGAACCACCCCGGCCAGCCAGGCCAGGAGAGGAATGAACAGATTCAAGAAGGTGATGCAAACCCTGCTTGTAAAGAAGTTACTTCCTTCTCACCGTGAGCTAATCAATCAGTTATTAAATCAAAGCACCAAGCATTTGTTGAGCACCTGTTTGTTGCAAGCTCTGCTCTAGCTGAGGAAGATACAAAGCTACACATGCCATTGTACCTGTCCTGGGGGCCCACTGGCCGAAAGGGGAGTGGGCACAGGCACTGGTCACATGTGGCAAATGCAATGACTGAGGGATCAGATACATGTACCACACAGAGCCCGGGGGATACAATAAGGCTTCCTGGGGGAGGTAACCCCAGCTGTGTCTTAAATAAGGAGCTAGGAAGAGAGAGGGCAAAGAAATTTGAGCAGGGCCGGTATAAGCGAAAGGATGGAGATGAGATGTGACAGGCAAAGGGAGGGTAACTGCGAAGCTGTCAGTGTTTCTGGGGCACACACTTCTAGGCAGAGAGCCAGGAGCTGAGGGTGGTGAGTAGGCAGGGGCTGGATCACAGGGAACTTAATACTGAGGCTCCAGTCTAATCCGTAACAGCCACCGAAGGTTTCTAAGTGGGTGGGGGATGGTTGGAGGGTCCACTCTCGGAGAACGTGGAGGGTAGATGTGAGGGGCGCCAACCCTAGAGGTGGGCAGATATGTTGGTGCTAAATGAACTAGCGGAATGGACAGAAGAAGCCCAAGTGTGAAGGGACAAGGTACTGAGTGAAAGCAGGGCGTGCTAGTATGGAGCAGAAGTTGTGAATTCTGCCTTGTCCACATATCCGTGCCCATTTCTCAGATTGTTCCAGAAAGTTTATGGCCCTTGCCCTGAGGCTGGGAAACCACACACTTGCATCAGGGGGGAGGCAGAGCTGTTCAGAACTCCTGGATCCATTCCTGCCTTTAACTGGCCCACACTGTGGCATAAGGAAGGATTACATTTATGGGGCAATTACCTTCTTTTTCATCCTTGGAGGAAGTGAGAGGCTATTGTTCCAGAAAGTTTATGGTGCTAAGACTCCTGCTCAGCAGCAAGGCTGGGACAACACTTGAGGGGTGAGGCACAGAGAGCCTCAGGAAGTGGGTGGGATGGGTGCGCACTTGACCCTTCATTGGCCTCCTGACCTACCATTCATCTCTGGGTTGACAGGAGCCTTGGGCCCAAGGCTATTCTGATATAGGAACCCGAGGCAGGAGATGCTAGGGCTCTCCAAGGGGACAGGAGGAGTTTGCTTCTAGCCACCAGGGGGAGCTGATGCAGTGAAGACAGAATCCAGAGAAAAGAGCCCTGAAGCTTGGGGTTGACAGGGGGTCTAATCTTCATGAATGCTTCAGGAACTGTGTGTCAGGTCGGGCTCTAAGCACCTTGTGGATGAGAGCCCTGGGAGGAACTAAGAAAGCTGTTTAGGGGCCTATAGTTGACCAGGACTCTGGACTCCAGGATTAAGACCTTTTCACAGCAGGTAGAGGACCCCAACCCGCCCTCAGAACTCCCCAAGTGGTGGGGGCGGGCTGAAGGACTCTGGGCCTGGCTTTAGACCATGGCGTCCAAGGGAAGACCTTCTAGGGCACAGACTGTTCCATCGGGCCTGGGTCGTGGGGCTTCAGACTTGGGACTCAGCTAGGGCTCCAGATTTAGCAAATATCGCATGGGACAAACTGATACTAACGTTTAGCTGTTTGTCTGAAATTGAAATTTTACCCTTTTTTTTTTTTCAGTCTGGGAAAGGGTAGAACCATTTGCCATGATCTGAAAAGAACAAAGAACACAAGGCGAGACCATGGATCTTGCTGTGACAACACCCGTTTCCAGGGGGCGAGGGGAGACACTTGTGCCAACTGGCTTCATGTGAAGGACTCAGGTTCCCTAAAAAATGGCGAAGGAAGAAGTTTCCGGCCAAATGAAAATTAATAGGACAATGAGAAGAGGGTGACAGCAACAGGACAGGTCTTGGGGCGTCCATCACAGAGAAAGGACAAGGGGTGGGGGAGGCTGCACACGTCATACTGAAGTGTCTGGAGCTGTGACTGTGTGTGTGTGTGTGTGTGTGTTGTGTGTGTGTGTGTGTGTGCAAATCTCGGGGAGGTACCAAATTTGAATAACTGTAAGGAAAACGCTTCTCACAAACCAGTATCTAATTCTGGAAGAGGTTGCTTGGTGAAACCAAGAGCATCCTTCTCGGGAGCAAAGATGCTGTGAATTGTCAATGTCACTGAGTTTGCAATTTCCTCTTTCCTGTCTGCCATCCTCAATGCTTGATTGATTCTCTCAAATAAGCCTCTTTCTTCTGGAGTCAAGATAAATTCCACATGACTGGGTAACTGTTATTGAGCACCTACTGTGTGTGGGCAACACACAAGGGGCCTAGGGGGCGGGAGACACAACAGACCCCTCCCGGTCAGTGTTCACTGAGCTCCCAGGCTGCTAACCTGGTAATTCCAAGAACATCGGAAGTATTTACCAGCTACAGAGGTCCTTGAGTTTAATGAGAAAGGGACACATGGCAAGAAAATGACTGTAGCTAAGATGCTGATGATAATAATTGCTATTATAGGAGGCTGACATTTATTGAATCCTTACTATTGAAACCTAACCTCTTTCCATCATCTGATCTGCACAAGCCCATGATGGGGGTGCGATTAGGAGCCCCATGCCAGAGATAAGGACACTGCCCAAGTCACAAAGCTAGTGAGCAGGGAGCCAGGATTTCCCCTGGGTGATCTGACACCCCAGCCTGACCCCCCTCAGCAGGACTTGGCGTGCCCACCTATGCAACTGCCCCCTAGACATTCAAATTCAGTATGTCCAAAACGAAACTTTCATGAACATGTTCACCTCCCACCCTCCAAACTTGTCCCCCAGTCACCCCATCTCCATAAATGGCACCACTATCCCACCCAGGTGCTTAGAGCAGAACCTGCCCTCACGCCCATCTCCCTTTTGCCACCCAAATCCCAAAGTCCAAATCCATCCACTTCTCTCTGCCTGCACTGCCCAGGCCCTGGTTCCAGACACCAGCATCTTTTGCCTATGTTACTGCAGCAGCCTTCTAACTGGTCTTCCTACTGTCATTCTGTCCCCCCTCCAGACCACTCTGTTACTCAAGGGAGAGGGAGCTTAAAACGTATTATAAACAGGACCCTATGAGGCCCCCGCTTAAGACCTTTCAGTGCCTCCCCAGGTATTAAGAACGGACTCCAGCTCCCCATGCCTGGCCCCCAGGGCTCTGCCCTGCTCCCCAGCACCTCCCCGCCCCCATCACCGTGCTCCGGAAACTCCCCTTCTTCTGTCCCTTCAACAGGCCAGTCTTCCCTGCTCTGAGGACTTGACCCGTGCTGCTTGCTCTCCTTCGAATGCGCTTCCTCTGGCGCTTTGCAGGGCCCGCCCCTTCTCACACGCCCAGTATGAGTCTGGATGTCGTGGCTAAAGGAGGCCTTCTGTGACCAGCGCATCTAAGGAGGGGATGCTCCTCTTCATCTCCAGGCCAATGTCCTCCTTCCCCTTGTGGACACTTGTCACCATCTGTGACTATTTTATTTATTTATCTTTACTCTTTAAAATGTTTGCTTTTCCCAAGAGACTTCCAGCCTCCTTGGGGGCAGGACCACATCTCTTGTGCCTCTCTCGTCTGCCTGAAGCACACGGTGCTAATGGATGGGGGAGCCATGAGCCATACACCGTGCATCCTGGGAGGCCCCAGGGAAATGTCTGTCTATCAAGAATCCCTTGGTCATACAAAGTAAGTGACGATTCTGGTTACTGAAGTTTGCCAGCCACGGCAGACAAGCAAACTAAAGCAGGTAAGAAGCATCTTTCATAAAGGACGGTGAAACATGGCTTTCGGTTCAACTGGGCGTGATAGAAAATTGAACTCGGCAACATTTTAATTCCAGCAGCTTTCCTGTAACTGTGACTCAGAGCTCCATTTGCTCTTTCTGGTATGTCTCTGAAGACTGAAAACTAACAAGTCCCCCATGGCCTGGACAAATAAGCCCGCCAGCCTTAGTGCAGGACTTATCTATGCAGAAATCTATGAAGCTGGCCACCTGGGGTTTGCCCTTTGAGTGGCTCTCAGTGAAGCCATAAAAAACCTGATCAGCTACCAAAGTGGTCAATTTCTCTGATTTCTCAGGGGCCCCGGCCCCAAGAGATCAGCTTCCATCACTTCAGGAATGTGACTTCCGGAAGATGTATTCCAGGAGGTCCACCCAGCAAGGGCCTCCCCTGGGAAGGAGGTGGTGTGGAGGCCGAGAGTAGCTGCAAAGCTACTCTCACACGCTGGTGAGGCCTCAGACACACTGTATTCATTTATTAATTTTTTTTTATTGTTTTGACAGAGACAGAGAGAGACAGAGGTAGAGAGAGACAGAGAGAAGGGGGAGGGCCCAGAGCAGTCTCCATAGTTGTATGTCATCAGTTTTCAACATGGTTTTGTTCCACACAGGTGGGAGGGGGCCACGCAGGGCGGGAACTGGGTTGGGGGCCTCCTGCATGGGAGGCACACCCCCTTGAGCCAGGGGCCCAACTGGGGGGGGGCAAGAACCAAACTGGGGGCCTCCCACATGGGAAGCACACCCCAATTCCGCATATGGGTCTGCACAGGCTGGGGCCAGGATTCGATCCTTAGTCCCTGGGGCTGCAAAGCGAGTGCTTAACTGGCTGAGCCATCCTGGCTCCCCCATTTATTAATTTTTAAAGCTAGCATAAAAGTTATGAGCATGATCTCTGATTCTCAGCTCTGCTATTTAGCAGCCTTATGATCTTGGGACAAGTTACTTAACCTCTTTGTTGTTCAATTTTCTCATCTGTAAAATGAGTTTAGTCACACTTGTACCTTCCTCCTAGGACTTTGCATGTGGATTAAATGTATAATCCATGTATAGTGCTTAGAAGAGCACAGAGCTTAGCATACAGCTCTCAATAAATGTCAGAAATTTCCTATCATAATCATTATTATAAGTTACAAATTTGGCAAGGTGCAGACATTTAGATAGAATATACTCACTCTATTTGGAAGAAGCAAATAGAGACACAGACTAGAGAACACTCCAGGAAAGCACTTAAGATCTCCAATTAGATACCACCTCTAACGAATTCCAGGATCAAGGCAGTCCTCTTCCCAGTGGGGAAATCCTGGCCCCCAGAAGGGCTGTCATCCTGTCCACCATGGTGTTGCAAGCACACTAAGTGATGGCATGCTGGATGCAAGCAATTTCTGGAACAGTTCAAGAAGACATGGCAGAGCCTCTCAAGGTGCCATGGCCCACCCAGCCAGGCTTTCACCCCAGGACCAATCCTGACCCCACTGGCGCTAAAAGGGAACCGGCATCTCCCAGGTTCCCCACAGGGTGACTCAGTGTACCCCTGGTGAGCGCATCCCCGGGGCATGGGCTCCAAAGCCAGTCCGCCCGGGTTCATCACTTGGCTCTGCCTGAGCTAGTTGGGAAAGTCTGCACAGGTTACTTAGTCTCATTTACTTTTCTCCCATATGCAATGGAAATACCCACATTACCTGTTTTACTTATTTAACCAACACTGGGTACATACCATGTACCAGGCAGATTATGAGCTTTTTATAAATACGTATGAACTTGTTCCATTCTCACGATACCCCTCTGAGGAAGTCATTAATCTTAGTACCCTATTGTACAGATGAGGAAAATGAGGCACAGAGAGGTTAATGAACTTGCTTGTTCTCACACAGCTAATCTCAGTAGGAGTCAGGATTTGAACCAAGGCAGCCTGGCTCCAGAGTCTGTCCCACTAACTACTCTCCGTACAACCCAGTTCTTGGTGATGTGCTGGCAATTTCTGGGCTTCCAAAGGGATTCCTCATGCACAACTCTGGGGTTTGTAGGCCAAGCTTGTCCAACCTGGCCCACAGGCTGCATGCGGCCCAGGATGGCTTTGAATGCAGCCCAACACAAATTCGTAAACTTTCTTCAAACATGATGAGATTTTGTTGCAATTCATTTTTAGCTCATCTGCTCTCATTATTGTTAGTGTATTTTATGTGTGGCCCAAGACAATTCTTCTTTTTCCAGTGTGGCCCCGGGAAGCCACAAGGTTGGACACCCCTGGCCTAGACAGTTCCCACACCCTGACCTTCCTCACCAGGAATAAAAAACGTGACGCTTTATGGCACGCTCACGGTGTGCCCAGTCCTACTACTCCACTCCTGGAAGGAATGGTTGTTGTTGTTATTCCCATTCTATTGGCAAGGAAACTGAGGCTCAGGACTGGGCGCCTGACACAAAGCCTGTGTACCCTGGAGCAGGCCCAAGATCAGAGCTCACATCCCTGTTGGGCTTCTTACTTGCTACCTGGGACAGGTCACTTCACCTCTCTGCGCCTCTGTTTGTTTCCCCACCTGCAAAACAGGGATGACACCAGGCGAACTTCCTGTCTGTATCTGTGCTGAGGATTAAAGGAGAGAGCACATCTGAACCACTCAGCACAGTGTGTGGTCATAATTGCCCAATATATGAAACGCATACTCATTACTCTCCCATTAATTTCTAATTGGAGGTCCTCTTCCCAGGGATTTAATTAGTTCATCTGGAAGTCCCTCCCCCCACCCCCTCCAGTCCCTGAGCGGGTCTTTCCTGGTCCCCCTCCAGCTGTCCTGGAGCCTGGCCCCTCTGAGCCCAGCCTTGTGACAACTCTGCTGTTGCTGCATGGCACCTCACTTCCCTTCCCATGTGTCTCAGTTCTCATTCATCCGGGTCTCACAGGCAGGCTGGCAACCTGGGACAGAGCAACTTCCAAGGCCACCCTCAGAGGCAGCGGCCTTGGGTCAGCCTGGGGGGCCGCACGAGGAAGCTGCCCATGCCCCCTACCCCCATTGCAGGACTGCATGGGGATTACTAAGAGGATGCAGCCCCCTCTGCGGCCTGGGCCCCTCGACCCCTGGTTTGGTTTATAGGATGGCTCCCCAAGGCCAGCGGGCAGATTAGTTGCTTTGGCACAGAATACAGATTTTATGAATCAGCAGAGAAATAGATTTACAGTTTCCCTAACACATTATAGTTAATATAATAATAATAACAACGTATACTTATAGACTGCTTGCCATGTGCCAAGCACTTCCCACATAATAGCTCACTTCATCCCCCCAATCACCCCATGGGCGAGGCCCTCTTCATTTTATAGCTGAAAAACCGAGGCACGGGGGTTATGTCACTGGCCCAAGACCGTGCAGTTCACAGGTGGGAGATGGGGGTTGGGAGCTGGCTTTCAGTGCAGGCTGTCTGACTCCTGAGGCTATGCTCACATCTGGTTTAGACCCTCTTAGGAACCCCAAAAGGCAGGTTTCAGCACCCTCCTTTCACAGATGGGGAAATGGAGCCTGAGAGGAATGAAGTATGTTGCCCTCAACTCACTGGGCTCCTTCTCCCTTCAGTCAACCCAGACCCGTCTCATCTCGAAGTCCAAGCTTAGGTCAGGTGTGGAGTGTGTGTTCCCACACTCTGTCCCACAGACCCCAACATTATCCAATACCTGCTATGTGCCACCCACTGGGGACACAGAAAGGCCAATTCATGAGAGTTCTGCTCCAGAGAAGCTCAGAGGCTAAGGGAAGTACCATGGTTCATTGATTCCCACATACGCACACACTGAGTACCAGCGACAGGCCGGGCACTGGGGGAGGTGTGGGGCCCGGAGCACGTGAGCCAGACGTGGGCCCTGCCCGCCCCGGCTGTCACGAAGAAAGGTGTTAAGCAAGCTGTTTGGCTATCTAGGTGACTACATAATTGAAAATGCACATGCCCCAGGGAGAAAAATGAAAACACAACACTAACGCAAAATCATAATTAAGGATCGAGTTGCCAGCCTCTCGTATCTCCCTGTGGGCACACCAGAGAGATTTATGATATCTAGGAGCACACAACAACGCTGACTCCATTTATCGGATACTCACCGAAGGGCGGCAGGAAGAACGATGGATCTTTAAGCAGATGCCAACACGGCATTTTTTCTTTGCAGTCTAACCTTGGGCAAGTTACCCTGTTTTTTTTCTCTAGGTTTCCACTTCCTCATCTCTAAAATGGGAAAGCAGTACCTACGTGTTAAGGTTTTTGTGAGGAATAATGCGATGATGGATATAAATCCATTCTTGCTAACTGGAGGCACTATTTGGATATGAACATGGACCCAGAGCATGTGGGATGTGTGATGTTGACACAGACTGAATTTCTAGAAGATGTGGACCTATGTCAGCCATCTGAAATGTAGGAGAAATATAACAGGCAGTCAAACAGCCCCATTACCTCTTCAGGAACTCAGGGTACTGTTGTGTTGACTGTGAAACAATACCTATACCAGGGATAGAAGGCAGGGTTCATCTCGGACAGACTTGGATTCAGTGTGGTGGTTGGAGGATTCTCTGGCCATGTCCAGACTTAGCCAGGAATGAGGAACCCTACAGAACAGCGGCCCATAAAGCAGTTCTGAAAGCAACTGGCAAGGTAGGAATAAGGCCGGGGTCTAAAGTCATGGCTGTCGCTCTCATTAGCTGTGTGACCTTAGATAAAGCACATTTCCATTGACAACCTGAGTTTCCTTATCTATAAAATGGGGGTGTTGGGCTCATTGAGCTCTTGGGTGCCTCCAAGCGCAGACATTCTCTGAGTTGATCACGTTTTCTGGTGCTTGTGTACTAGTGTACTATTCTTTGCTTTTTTATTTTTAAGATTTATTTTATTGTTTTTGACAGAAACAGAGAGCGACAGAGAGAAGGGGGAGGGCCCAGAGCAGTCTCTGTAGTTGTATGCCATCAATTTTCGACATGGTTTCGTTCCACACAGGTGGGTGGGGGCCAAACTGGGAGGTGAGAACTGGGCTGGGGGCCTCCCGCATGGGGAGCTCACCCCTGTTCAGCCTACAGGTCCACACGGGCCGGGGCCGGGATTCGATCCTCGGTCCCCGGGGCTGCAAAGTGAGCGCTTAACCCGCTGAGCCATTCTGCTTCCCTTGTATACTATTCTTTACTATGCAATAGCTTTTCTCCCTTACTCGATTCCAACATTTTAGCTTTTCTGTTTTTTTGCTCTTATTTCCTACAAATCCTTATTACTGGGACCCAGGGGATCACCTGGGAAAGATGTGTGGTGAGTGTCAGTTGTCCCCCAGCATCCACCGTCCACTACAGAATCGCCTGCCCTCACGGAGTTTTGGCTGGGTGCATGGCTGTCCAGCTGGAGAGTCCATTCCCCAGAACTTGGAAAAAGTAGCCATTCTGATCCTATGCGAAGCCGTGTGCAAGGTGCACTGAGAGCTTCCATAGTCAAAATATTTTCTTGGTTCAATAATAATAATAAATACTAGCAAACGCATATAGTATTTATTGTGTGCCAGGAACTATTTTAATTTTACATGTATATACACATACATACACACACGCATACATATATAAAACCTATACACACCTGTGAATGCGTATACTACACATACACACACTCATTCACATATATGATCTTATCAAATCTGCACTCTGGCCCAAGAAAATTTATCTTCACCTCTCAGAAGAGGAAACTGCAGTGCAGAGAGGCTAAGAAACTTGCCCTGGGTCACAGAGCCTGCAAGTAGAGAAGTGAGATTTGAAGCAGGCGGCTGTTGCCAGAGCCCTGCTCTTACCAGAGCCCTGCTCTTACCACCCTGCTCCACCGTCTCTCTGTGCTACCAAAGGCCTTTCATGTTCACGTAGATTCTGTTCAGCTGCTGCCTGGGTCACCACTAAATGCCAAGTACTGGGCTGGGTGCCGAAGAAATAGAAATTCCCAGCCACAGGCTTCAAATTCAAGGCCCTCTTGCAACTGTCCAGGGAAGTGCCCCATCTCTCAACCATTTCTCCTTCCTCACTGTTCCAGCCAACAAGGCCAGCTTCCCTCTCCACATATGCATTTCCCCACTGCTTTCTTGCCTGTATACATGGAGTGCCCCTCACTTCAGTCCGCTTCCCCACATCTGCTTTCCTTCAAGTTGTATCCTAGAGACAAACCCCATATGACAGCGTCTGACTTGCAGAATCTAGAACGTTAGTCCTCAACTCCTGACCTTCTTAAGATCAGGAAACTGGAAGACTGAGATGTGTTAACTGATCGTAGGAGTCACCGAGGTATTTAGGAGCAGAATCCATGTCTTCTTCTAAAGTCACTTAGCAAGTCTCTACGGATATTTAGGTGTGTGTAGGTCAGTGATTTTCAACCAGGGATGGTTTTGTCACCCATGGGACATTTGGCACTGTCTGGAGACACTTTTGGTTGTCACAACAAGGGAGGTGTCACTGGTGTCCAGTAGGTAAAGGTGAGGAATGCTGCTACATATCCTCTAGTAACGGGGCGACCCCTCCCCATCCCCCAACAAAGAGTTATCTAGCCCAAAACATCACTAGTGCTGAGGTTGAGAAACCCTGGAGGAGAGTAATAAATTTGTTTTGCACCATCTCTTATGTATCAAGCAATTCCCATTACAGGATTCTGTCAGTGTGACAATAAAATGGTGCCTTCAGAAATGCATCGTGAAATGGCAATCATAGTCCTGACTTGGATCCAGGCCCCCGACTCCCTCCTTCAACACATTTTCCCAAGAAAGCCAAATTTCCTTTCATGGGCTTCAAGTTCTGCAGCTGATGAGTTTTTCTTTTTCTTTTGGGTAGCAAAATGATGAACAAATGGAGACTTTGTGCTGAAGCAAGTCACACCAAGATCTCCATGTACCTTTCTAAGAAAAAAAAAAAAATTGCATTATTGCAGCAAATGGAGCATGTCACACTTGCAAAGTTCCTAGGAGAA
Source organism: Craseonycteris thonglongyai (assembly GCA_004027555.1). Taxonomy (NCBI): domain Eukaryota; kingdom Metazoa; phylum Chordata; class Mammalia; order Chiroptera; family Craseonycteridae; genus Craseonycteris; species Craseonycteris thonglongyai. Next base: position 93,630 of record PVKE010000171.1, read on the forward strand.
ATCTTTGTCCAAAAAATCATGCCCACTTGCTGTTTAGTGCTGCTACTAAAGTACAGAAAAGAGCCAGCTCATTAAGCCGGCCTTGGATACGGTTAAGATAGGGTGATTCCACATCTTCCTCCTGGCCAATCTTTTCGGCCTTGTAAGAGATACTAAGAGGTCGGGAATTTTCTTCTCCTTAGAAGTAAATGCCAACTTCTTGGCAAAACCCACTGCCTCCTCCCACAATAAAAATTCTGGGTCTGTTCAAATATGTAGAAAAAAGGTCTATCGCAAATGCAAGCACCCAAGAGAATGGAACTAGTGTGTTCATAGCTGAATGTGTTGTCATGTTATTTTGAGTAGAAAGTAATGATGCAGCATTACACACCTCTTGCTTGGGCATTATGCCTTATTTTGAAAGGGTTGAAAATAAGGCCAAATCCTTAGAGAAAGGAATCACCCCTGATTTTGGCAAGCTCTTTATGTATACCCCGTTTTGGCAGAGATTGGTTGTTGTCCTACAGAATCTTTTCTCTCCTTTATGTATTGTGGGACCTGAATGTTTAGCTGGAGTCGTGGCTGCCCAGCTAAAGATGACATTTCTCAGGTTCCCTTGCAGCTAGTCAAGGCCACATGACTAAGTGTTGACTAATAGGGAGTGAGGGGAAGTGATGTGTGCAATCTCTGAAGCAAGCCCTATCCTTCTACTTTGCCTCTTCCCACTAGGGAGGTGTAGTCCTGGTGGGAGGGGCCAGCTGTATCAGCCACGCAGAGGTAGGTATCACCTAAGGTAAGGTGACCAGATTTTAACATTGGTAAAGCGGGACACCATTGACCGGGGGGGAGGGGGTTCTTGATTAAAAATTGGGTCTACCTCCCGCCGTTCCCTAGCTTGTCGTGCATTCTTTCCAAAAATCGGGACTTTTTAAAAATGCCGCGGGACGCGGGACAAATTGTTAAAAATTGGGACTGTCCCGCCAAAAGCGGGACGTCTGGTCACCTTAACCTAAGGGAGGGCAGAGCAACAAGAGGGAAGGTTGCTTGGATCCCTGACCTGTAGTTGCCATAGCAGCCCAGGATTGCTTATGCCTGGATTGTTACATCAGGAAGAATTTTAAACTTCTATCTTATCCAAGACACGGATACTCTGCATGCCTGTTATAGCTAATGGATCTACAGCCTAGTTAATCTATTTCACAAATGGGTTTTAAACTTAATTCAATGAAACACACAGGAAGTGCTAAGTATATGCTGGTTATTATGCTAGGTGCCACAGAGTCAAAGAATTTCATCCTCCAAGGAATTCTAGAAAGAATTGATGGTCTTCTTTACAACAATTTTCACAAATAAACACAGTAATTCCTGAGATGTAAAGGCAAAGTTCTAGTGTTACAATCTCAAAATGCACTCCCAGGACACTGCTCTATGAAATGCTCTATGACAGGTGTGCAATTTTTCTTTTTCCTGTAAAGGTTCAAATAGTAAATAGTTTAGGCTTTGTGGACCGTAGGGTCTCTGTATAACTACTCAACTCTGCCACTGTGTAGTGTGAAAGCAGCCAGAAACACTACTAGCCAAATGGGCGTGGCTACTTTCCCATACAACTTCCTTTACAAAAATGGGTGACAGGCAGCCGCACTTTGCTGACCCCGGATCTATGGTCAAAGATGTAAATAGGATAAACTTCTCTTTGGGATTTACAAGAAACAAAAGATGGTAAAAGGACTGAGAAAAAAAAATTTTTTTTAAGCCTATTTGATTTTAAGCCAATGTTTCCCAAATTTATTGAACCATTTAAGTTTTATTTTTTTAATAAAGCTTAGTAATAAACTGAACTGGCCTCCTGAATGCGCTGCAGCCAACACTAGCTAAGTACCTTTTATTGTTAATGAAATTAGGTACACATAAAATATAGAGTGATGCAGTGACCACCTACAAGCTCACCCTCAACCCAGCTGAAAAAACAAAGCAGGATGGGCACAAAGGCCTCTGTATACCCTCCTAATTCCATCAGTTCTTCTACCTTCTTGAGATTACATTTCTCCTAAATTTGACATTTATCATCCCTATTCATGCTTTGTACTTTTCACTGTTTTTATGGATTTCCAGTAATATATGGACTGTCTTGAATATTGGTAAACTTTATGTAAATGGTAGCATGCTACACAAATCCTGTCTCAACTCATGTTTTTTTTGTTGTGGTTCAACATTATGTTTTCAGGATTTAGCTAATAACATGCAGATCTAGTTCATTTATTTTCATTGTTACTTGGTATTCCAAGTATAAACATGCCATAATTTATTTATCCAGTCTCCTGTAGACAGACAGCCTATTTCTCTTCTTTTTATTTATTTTGTGATTACAAACACTGCATCTAGGAACATTTTTGTACATGTCTCCTTGTTTCCATATGGAAGAGTTTCCCTAGGGTACAGACCTGAGAGTAGAATGATGTTTTCAAGTTTATTTGAAACAAGATTCAAAGTCCCCTCCAGTGCTATTTAAGAGTTCTCGTTATTCTATATCTTTGCTCAAATCTGATATTGTCAGACTTTAATTTTTTTGCCATTCTAATGGACATGAAATGCATACTGGGTGTGTTTTTGATGGCATTTCTAGGATTACAAGTGAGGTTGAGCTCTTTTCATATATTTCGCAGATTACGTCTATGTGAAGTCTTCACAGGGCTCTTTGGCGCTGAACAGTCCTGATGGTAATTGAGGGACACGAGGGCTAATGTGCACCCATTCCTAAGCAGACCTAAGGCTGGAGGCGGGGCCTTTCGAGGTGAACCTCGGCCTCTTTCAAAAGTTGCTTTCACATTTTTCAACGTTGGTTTTTTGGTTGGAGCTCCCTTGCTAGTAGTGAGAACTTGGGCTTTGGAGTGAGACAGACCTGCTTCAAATCCAAGGTGGGGCACATTCTACATGTGACCTTGAGCAGCTTAACCCAGAGCCCCAGTGTTGTCAAATGTGAAGAAGAAAATGAAGCTCCTCCTATGGCTGGGGGAGAAATGGATGGAGCAAACCACGAGAAGTGCCCAGGACAGTCCTAGCCTGTGCAGGTTCTCAATTGAGTTCCCTCTATCATCTTGTCCTATATAGGAGAGGGTCTGACTGGAAGCTCCACTTCTCTTTACCTTCTCCATGCCTCAGTTTCCCCCACAGCTAAAAGGGTCACTCCCACTTGTACATCTAACGTTAGACCACCAATTGAACAATCTTTAGAGCTAGAAATGACTTCGGAGATCATCCTGTCTGATGGTCCTTAATCTTTCACAGGGCAATTTAATGAACCGATGAAAGGTTAAGTTCACTTAATGATGTGATGACTATAACCTGTTGAAGGATGGGAACCACTCTTTCATTGTTACCCAAAATACCGTTGTCATGGCTTGTCATACTACGTCCATGATTTTGTAATAAGTACCGGTTGCCTGACTAGTTGCTAAGGGATGGTAATGTTCTTGTGTAGCTAATATTTTTAACTAGAATTTGGGAGGTTTGCCGGCAGATGAGTAAATGAACACCTTGGGCAGAAATTTAAGACTCAAGAGTGAGTCAAAAACAAGAAAAAAATCCTACTCGTCTGAAAGCGAAATCCCTTATGGCAAATGACATACCCTCTGCCTGCCAGCCTGAATCGGAAGCCCTGATTTGGAAGTGAGCCCTAACTGCTATTTAAGATGTAGTTCTCTGTGTTGCTGTAAGCACCAAATGTGTTTCTGTTTTGCTTTTAACACTTTGGAAGCTCAGAACAAATGCCAAGTGTTGGCAAACTGTCTGTCGCCTGCGATCTGGTTTCTGCCCACAAGAGGCTGTTGAAACTGCTGCTGTCAAGGGTGCGGATGGCTCCATCCCAGCCAAGCCCAGTGGCCTCCCATGACTGTCTGCATCTTCGCTGGCGTGGAAGCCTTGGATCCTGGTGCTACCTCTCCAGCTTCAGTTCCCTTGGTATCTGCTACCTCCTGTTCTTTGCACTTTTCTCTGACCTGGGACCACTTCTCTTTCGGTCCCTCCCGTGGGCAATCTTATCCACACCCATGACATCAAAGGCCATCTGTTGGCCAGCATTTCCCACAAAGGCCTCTTTAGTGAAGCCTTGTCTTCCAAGAGTTTCACATCTGAATCTCACCTGCCTATCAATGTCTCCAAGAGGAAGTTGTTTTGCATCGGAATGAATGCAGAAAAAGTCTTAGTCTATTTACTTATAGTACACCACCAACACACTTAGTAATAGCCCTTTTGCCTCATTCATTCATTCATTCATTCAACAAATCTTTATGGAACTCCCCTATGTGCCAGGCTTGCTGGTAAGCCCGCGATGAAGGAAACTGATTTCTGCTCCAGCCCTAGAGAAAGCAGGAAGCCCACTGTCTGAGATAAAGTCCAGGCTGTGCCTCTTTCTTCTGGAATATTCTATGCCCTCTCGCCTCTCTCCTAACCTCTGCTCAAGAGAAGACCATCTTTGAGATCAGGGGCCATACTTGTTTACACATGTCGTCTTCCCTTCCTTCTCCTATCTCTTCCTGCCAGTGACCCCATCTTTGGATGCGAAGACAGCTGGTGAGGGGCACTCAACTGCTTTGGACACGGTTCGAACTCCAGCCGACAGTTTTGAAAATCTCATACTTCAGGGAAAATAGAAAACCAGAGGCATTCAGAGGAACCCTAGAGTCACTGGGGTGGGGACAGTGACCCTTGAACCAGCCAGTCAGCCCCAGTTGACACTTTTCCTGCAGCGGGTGAGGACTGACTCATCAGCAGTGGGAGACGTGGGCTGAGACACACTGGTCTCAGCCTGGCCTATGGACCATGTCCCCGAGGGCATATCACCACATCTCTAACTAAAGATATTTACTTCCACCACCCCTTTCAGGGGAAGCTGAGGCTATTGTTTTTGGCAACCAAGAGGATCTGACCTTCCTGGTCGAGAGAGGGCTGTAAGAATAATCACTAATACTTGTGGTATATACTATGCATTTACTATGACACTATAGTGTGTCATGATAGTGGATACAAGTGTGCCACATAGTTTACATGCTACATAGTGCTAAATGGTTTGCATATATTATTTCACTTAATTGCTCCCCAAACCTTATGAGGTAGGCATAGTATTGTCCCCATTTTATAGATACAGAAACTAAGGTGAGTGAATTGCCTAAGTCACACAGGGAGTAAGTGGTGGAGCCAGGATTTGAACGCATGCAGTATACTCCTAACCACTGTGCTCTGCTTCCTCTCTAATTAGATGACAGGGCAATTGCTGAATTGCCTGGCAACTCTGCTCCAACGGGCAAGCCTGACACGGACGCCCTCATGTTCATGGTCAACCAAGGGGGATGGCTTCTTGCACTCAACATTTTCAAAACTGAACCTGTGATTACTTCTCCCACCTTGTCCTTGTCGTGTGTGTGTTACAAGCATCCCTAGCTACAGACTTTCCCAAAACAGAAACCTTAGAGACAATTTTTAATGTAAAAATTTGGGAGGGGGAATAGTTATCGCTTGAACATGCTACCAAATCCCACAGTCAAATATGAGTAAGTTCCCCTCCCATCTCTGTCCCCCATTGTGGGGTTCATTTATGCATCTTAAAAAGACAAGTTGAAATCCTACACCCCCACCCCCACCCCCATACTTGTGAATGTAACTTTGTGTGGAAATAGGGTCTTCATAGATGTAATCAAGTTAAGGTGAGGCCTTCAGGGTGGGTCCTAATCCAATGTGACTGGTGTCTTTTTAAGATGGAAATTTTGGACAGAGACTCAGAGAGAAGATGGCTATGTGAAGGAGGCAGAGATTGGAGGGATGCAGCCACAAGCCAAGGAATGCCTGGGGCTACCAGCAGCGAGAAAAAGTAAGGACCCATCCGCTCCTAGAGGCTGGAAGAGGGAAGGACGGATCCTCCCCTAGAGGCTTTGGTGGGAGCACAGCCCAGCTGACACCTTGATTTTGGACTTAGACCCTGCAGAACTGTGAGCCAATAAATGTCTGCTGTTTTAAGCCACCCAGCCTTTGGCACTTTGTTAGCACTGCCCTAGGAAACCGACGCACCCAGTTTTCCAATTCCCCTCCTCTGATTTGACCCTGGTTATCAGTTGTCTATCTACACTTCCAGAGACAGTCTCGCATGGAGAGCAAAGACACGTGGGTATATTTGACACGAGGGTGATACTTTGTACCCCCGTCTGTGTGGTCATTTTCACTTGATAACACGACACAGCCATTTTTAAAAGTTGTGGTAAGATATATTCAGTGCCCCTTAACCTAAACACATGTGCATCCCATAATGATATGCATCCATGAAACACTAACTCCCCATGCCCCTCTCCCCCCAGCCCAGCGGGGCCATTTCTAACACTCTTCACTCCTGCAACCCCCACGCTGGGCACCAAGTCCTGCTGCTTCCGCCTTCTCTGTTTCTCTAGCGTCCTCCCATCTCTCAGTCCCCACTGCTTCTGCCTTAGTCTGGCTGCCCCCATCTTTCATCTGGATTCCTGCAACAGCTTCTTGACTCCAGGTCCCTGTCCTTTCCCTCAGCCCATTGTCCAGGCCACCACCAGCCACTCTTTCTAAAACATAAATCCGATGTCACTTCCCTGCTTAATAATCTGGGATAAGAATAAGAATCTCCTGCAGGATAGTCAGGATTCTTTGGCATGGCATCAAAGACCTTCCATGGGCTGAATTTAGCCAAGTGTTCTGTGCCAGGGCCTGGCCCGCAGGAGGCGCTCAGGGCAGTGTTGGTTGAACCCTATACTCTTGGTTTGAGATCCTTATGTTTTTTCCAACACACGTTCCTACTTTGAGGTCTCTGCGTATGTTCTTCCTCCTGTGTGGACTTACTTTTCTAATGCCCTCCCTCTTCCTCTCCTCTCTTCACCTTCTCTACCTGATCAATCTGTTGGTTCTTCAGGATTCAGAATGTACCCCCCTGTGCACTTCCGGACCTAGATCTTTACCGCCTTATGTAATGAACGCATTTACCAGATGTTTCTGCCATTACTTCAACCCCTCTGCCCAACACCCCCACCCCAGTCTAACTCACAGTAGGCGCGTGGACCATGTTTATGGAGTGCCGGGCTGCCTTGCCGGCTCAGCTCCAGAAGCAGGCTCCATGGCCTGTCCCTGACACTGTCAGTGGGGGGACAGCTGAGCCCTAAAGCGACTCTCCCGGGATCCGGGCAAGGGCAGTGTCCTGTCTTCCAGGAGGCGATAATGGACGGACACTAGGGCGAGGGCAGCGGCAGCTCCAATCGGGTCGCCATGGGACCTGCAGTGCGGATTTGTTGTCTGCTGGAGGTGAAGGGTCTGGCATTCTGTGGCTGCACTTCCACGGCAGCCCTGCTGGAGAGGCTGTGGGGAGCCGTGGGGTTTGTCCAGAGCCAGGCAAGGACAAGGGCACTCAAGGGGAGAAGGAAAAGCCATTCTGACTCTGTGAGAGGCTGGGAGCCTTCCAGGGCCCCACAGAGCCATGCCCACGCCCAGGTGTTCCACCTCGGCAGGTGACCTTTTAAGGGAGAGAGTAGGGAGGCCCTAGGACTGAATTCAGGGGTCCATGTGACCGAGGGAAATGGCTGGTGTGGGTGTGGCTCAAGATTCCCACCCTCCACCCCCCAGATTCCTGGTCAGGACACGACATATGCGACATATGCATCCAAAGCAGGAAACTGACACTGTCCCCTCCCCTTCAAGGTCCAGCAGCACTCTCTGAATATCCCTTGGATCTGTCTCTCCCTTAATTCCTTTCTACCCTGTTCTGATTTCTTCGTAGCACTCATACTCTGTGAAATTACCTCGCTCGTTTGTTCACCACTATTTATCGTCTGTGTCTGCCCAGCGGGGACTCCGTCACCTTTGAGCCCAGAACAAGACCTGGTTCCTAGATGAGGCAAAGAATGGATGGAGAGCAAGGGCTGGAATCCCCTTCATCTGGGAGATCCTCTTCTTAAAGGGCCACAGATGTATATAGGAACGAGGGCCAGCAGCTCCCACGCACAAGGCCTGTCACCCACTTGACTTGGCAGCCACCAGATGCCGTGGCCCTTCTGGGCAGCAGCTGGTTCTTTCTTGTCTTGGTCTCCCTGTGTCCCACACAGGGCTTGGTGGGCTGTCAGCACCCCACACCTATTTGGTGAACACAACCAAACTTTCAGCTGTCATTGTAGGGCTATGTAAAAAGGAACCAGAATTTATTATAGGACAGGTACTATTGTGGCACAACCTTCACCTCAAAACCCAGTTTGACCTGCACTGAACAAATAGCAAAACCTGTGAACCTTACAAGGTGCACAGGAGACCTGGGATGGGTTAAAAGTAGCAGATCAAACAGTGGTGCAATTCATTAAGCACCCACGTGGCTCTCTACTGAAGTGCCTCATCCCATGAAGCTGCTATCACCCCCTTCTCTACAGGGGAGGTAACTAGCCCTGTGAGATGGGCTAATGACTTGTCCAAGATCACCTCTAGAGAGCAGCCAACCCAGATGGCAGCATCTGCTGTGGGGTTTGGAACTTAGTAAGTGCTCAACAAATATAATAAAAGAGCAAAGGAAAGAATACGAGGGCTGTATGGAAAGTTTCCAGCCAAGTAACAGACCTCGTTATATTGACAGTGGCTGTATTTTTTTCGGACAGTCCTTGTACAAAGGCTCTTGAGTCCCATCCTGATACTCTTTGCACCTTATCCCCTTCCCCCACCCCAAACTTATCCATGTTGGGACAGCTCAAAACCTGGTTTGAATTTAAGAAACACCTGCAAAAAGTTGAACCATTTCCTGATTAACCATTTCCTGGAGGGAGCTCATGGTTCTAACTAACAACCCCCAAATCCTGTTGGTAGGTGCGGATTATCAGCTAAGATAGGATCTGGGAACACTCTTTACTACCATTATGTTAACATAGCCTCTCTTTGGAGCAGGAAAGGGGCCTCTTACAAATATAGGGAAAACACAGTATTTACTCTTTATATTTCTGAAATGTTTCAAAACCAGTTAGTTAAAAAAAAAGAAACAGTACAGGGTATACCATTCGTACTTCCCTTATTCTACTGCCACTCCTCTACCTCCCAAAGAACAGGGAAAAGAAAAGAAAAAAAGGGCCACATTTCTCAGGTTTAGATGGTCTGATACTTTAATTAAAGAAGAATAAACGGGTCACCCCTTACAAACTGCAGTTGCATCAAATGGTATTCCTTTTGAATAAACCTGACCTGCAGCCAAAGAAAGACCAAAGCAGAAGTCCCGCAGCTTTTGACCAAGGTCACTCTAAAAATCAATGGCAGCACTAGTGTCAGACCTGGGAGTCCTTGACTTTGGTTGCTCTGTCCCGGCTGGTGTCCCGGCTGCCTCCCACCAGGAAACCTCAGCCAGCTGGTAGGTAATTATATGTGCTAATAGTCACAGACACTCTAGTCACCAACACCAAGTTCCAAGTTCCTGCCTTTGTTAGAAGACTGCCAAACCGCCTAAATTTTTCTGTGGCTGTTAATTTAGAGAGCAAGCTCAGATCTGAGTGACTCAGACTTAGGAACCTGTCTGGAAACTTCGAAGATGAACTATCTGGAAGGGTAGGGAGACCAACAGACTAAATTTTAACTACTTGCCAAGGTCTCCATTCTAGACCTCACCTGCCTCACAGCAGCTGTGTGACCTTGGATAAGTTCCTTGACCTCAATTAATCTCAGCTTTGCTAGGTGTAAAATGGGATAATGCAGTCTGTCTTGCACAATTGCTGGGGACAGCACACCGTGAAGACTGTGAGAGTGAGACTCCAAGGAAAGATGAATGAATGAACAAAACTTCTGTGATCCTGTTACTTGCGACCTGGAGACAATAATTCCTACTTCACGTCACATTGAGTGAGATGGGAAAATATATAGACAGATGCATCTATCTGTTGTCTAGATTGAAAAATAGGTCCTCATTTTTTAAAAACTCGCTTATCTTTTCACATACTGAATTTAGATCATGGAACTTGTCTTATAGTTATTATTTAGGATAGCTAATGAAATACTATAGTTTTCTCTTTGAAAATGATTTCTAAAGTGAAGGAAAATTTAGCTGGAACAATAATTAGTATGTTTTCTATGCACAAATCATCCTTGTAGAGACAAAGGAGTCAAGAATTGAGAGATATATGGCCAAAAATAGCCTAGACACGGCCTCAGTCTCCCTGCTCTAAATGTGTGCACTGTGGCCTTCTAGGATGTCACACTCACACCCTGAATGCCATGGCTGAGGCCTCAAACTGGACAGATATTGGAATGGGCTTTCTTGGTGTGACTGTCAGAATGACATCCACTCGGTCACTAGACCATGTAGGAAAAGCTCCTTGCTGGAGGAGGGGCACAGAGGTGGACAGCGGCCCTTGAAGCTCACGTTCAGCCTGTGGACTTATGATAAGGAACAGGAGCATTTGGAAGAGGGTTGTCACCATCCTCCCAGACAGCTGGGTCTTGGCCAAGGCCGAGGGACCAGAGAAAATGGTTTTCTCTCTGGGGGTATGGGTCTGACATTCGGCTCCTAACTCTGTCACTTAATACCTGTGTGATGTTGGGAGCGTTACCTAATCCTGCTGGGCCTTGAATTCTTCTCTGTAAAATGGGACAACATGACTTTCCTGAATCACAACAGTTATTTGTTTAGAGGTTCACAGGAGAAAGTGTTACAAGAATTTAAGGATAAAAAGCAATATACCAGTACCTGGGCCTGCATTACTATTTCAGGGATAGCAGAGACTTGGGGCAATGCCAGCTAATAATGACCCTGTTGTGAGCACTTATGTCCTTTCAGGCATTGTCTATGTAGTTGCTTCATACTCATAGCCTCACTTTGTGCTTAAACCAGCCTCCAAAGGAAGCTGCTATTATTATGTCCATGTTTTGGGTGGAGAAACTAAAGTCCAGAGGGGTGAACTAGCTTGCCCAAAGTTGCACAGCTAATTAGCCATGACGGTGGGATTTGGACCCAGACCATGGGACTCTGGAGCCCAGACTCCTAACCTTTAAGCCATGGGGGTCTCTCGAGGGCGTGACAAACAAGGAGTACTTTGTTGGCAAGAGTTACGGGAACATCTTACTTGCCCAGCCTCCCAGCCTCTCCAGGCTTGCTTCAAGGAGTGACAGTCTCCAGGTCATCCCAGGCTGGAGCGGGGGCAGTTAGCAGGGGCAATGGGAGTGAGCTACAGGGAGGGTGCCACGTCCAGAAGATCTGGGCTGTGGGGTGTGTACCACAAGGATGTCCCCTGAACAGCTTCCTCTCAGCAGAACAGGGAGACTACACTAACCTCAGGAGGCTGCTGCAGGGATTAAAGCAGACAAGTAACAAATGAAATCTCTTAGTTGCAATTCATAAATAGCACAAAGTAGGTGCACAATAAACAGACGCTCCCCAGCCTTTCCCTGAGACCTGCTGTTATTCTAGGTGACAAGGTGTAAGGGATGATAGCACAGCCAGAAACTGCCTAGACAGAAACCTGAGGATCGTACAACTCAGTGGTTAACTCCATGGGCCTGGCGTCTGGGCTACCTCAGTTCATATCCTGGCCCTGGACATGCTACTTAATCTGCATCTCAGTTTCCTTATCTGTAAAGTGGGCATGATGGTATATGCTTCATAGGGCTTGGGAAATATTAGGTATTAATTAATCTGTATGAAGCACTTAGAACAGTGCCCAGCATATGGTAAGCGTTCAATAAATGCTAGCAATGACGGCTTCGATCAGCCCCCTGCATGTTCTCGGGCTGAGGGGCATCTCTGGGCCGTCAGGAGGCTGTTTTACGCAGCAAAGTCTGCATTTTCTTAAAGACAGTGCCAACCCTGTCAGGTCCTGGCAGAGTGGAAGTCTCTGTGGCTTGGCCACATGGTTGGGCCAGATGACCTGCAGAGCAAGGGCAGTTTCTTACCACGTGGGCAGTGGGTGGTTGAAAACGGTGACAATGACCACCTAACAAACAGGGCAGGGAGTCCGGGATGCACACACATACACACCACTGCGTTTCTGTGCTTTGTGCATTTGGAGTTGGGTTTTGACTCAGCTGAGTGAGTTGTTTAATTTCTTCTGCTTTGGATAAAAATGAGCCCCTATTCAGGGGGTCCCTGAGCAGCCCATGAATAATTCCCGCCTGGATGGGGAGGGGACCTGGACAGGGGAAGGAGAAACAGAGAAAGGCACTTCATCCCCAGGCATGGTAAAAAAATAAATAAGTAAAAATAAAGGTGTGCCCCTCTCCAGCCTGAAATTTTACTCTGCACGCTTTTGTAAGAAAACTACAGGGAGACCTAATTGACTTCTCATGGAGCAAGAGGAAGAGGGAGGGAGTGTGCAGATAGGCAGAGAGAGAACACCCACAGAGACAGTATGCATAGAAACAAGGCGCAGGGTATCTTGCCATGGAAGACTCAGAGCATTCCCACACAGCCTTGCTCCCGCCCTCCTCCCCCCACCCCTGGAACTCGCGGGACCTGCTTGTCGTTAAGCCCAGGCCTGTCATTCAAACCCGCGGGGCCTCCACCTCGGCTCCCCGAGCAAGCCGCCCGGCAGGACTCGGATTGCAGGGGTGGGTGCCCCGAGCCCGGAGCCCCGCGCGCGGCCTCCCTGCACCCTGCACCCCCGGGAAGGGCGCCCCGCCCACGGGCCCTACCGGAGCTGGCGCGGCTCGCAGTCCACGCCCGGCAGCAGCAGCCGGGCCGCCTGGCGGACGTCGTCGCTGTCCATGGAGAAGCTGCGGCGGTGGCCGGCGTGGGCCACGGCCACCCGGATCCACTCCATCAGCGGCGGCAGCACGAGGAAGGGCCTGCAGCGGGGAAGGAAGGCGGAGATGCGTTAGGGCGCCCGAGCCCCAGGGGTCCCCACCTCCCCGCCCCCGCCCGGCCTCCCCTGGAGACCCTGCCTCTGGATTCCTGAGTAGTGGGATAGCCTTTGGAAACATCCAGACCGCACGGGTGACCCCGGGGCAGGCCCTCCCGAGTCTTTAGGCCTCAGTTTCCTCATCTATAAACCGGGGATAAAATGACTGCAAGGGTAAGATGGGGCTGTTCTGCGAGCATTATCTCCCTCAGAGATCATGTGAACATGAAGGAGATGACTCACTTAAAGCACCAAGCACAGGGCCTGGTGCTTAGTAGAGAACCCAAAGCCCGCCCGAGGGGATCCGTAATTGGGGCTTCCTATTCTGGGCCCAATGTTAAGGCGTCCTTCAGCTGCTCTCCCGTCCCCTCCCCTCCCCAGCAGGCGCCCTGCCATCCCCTGGCGCGCTCCCAAGCACCAGGCTGCTGCCAGGCTTGAGCACCTGGCAAAGGTGCAAAGAGCCAAGTCAACAGGCTGAGGCCCAGTCCCAGCCAGCAAAGGTGACGGTGGTGGGGGGCCCTCCTGGGCCTTGGCCACACATCCCTGAAACTCTGTGCTCCTCACCTGCTAAAGGGATCACAGCAGGCTGTGCAGCTTGCGGACAGTGTTAGCTGAGACAATACCCATGGCTGAACTACAGGGCCATCTGGAAAAAAATCCAGCTGCAAATGCCTCTATTCTTCATAGTATATATGACATGTGTAACTTTCTACGTAGAATACATTTGTGCCGTCTTCCTTCTTTCTTCCAGTGATTATTATAAACTCTGTCCTAACATTAGGATGGGGGCGGGGGAAGTTTTTGAAAAATACCAATAGCTAAGTTCTATCCTAGGAATTCTGATTTAATTCATGGAGGGTGGGGGCAGACATGGGTAGTTTTTATTTATTTTTATTGTTTGAGAGAAGGTGAGAGAGAAAGAGAGGGGATGAGAGAGAGACCAAGAAGAGGGGAGGGAGGGCCCAGAGCAGTCTCCATAGTTGTACATTAGTTGTGACATGGTTTCATTTCACACAGGTGGCTGTGGGGCCGCACGGGGTGGGCACTGAACTGGGGGCCTCCCGCATGGGAGGCAAGAACCTTCACCACCATGGGGCAGTTACCAGTGGTGTCGAAGCTCAGCATATGGATTTGCACGGGCTGGGCTGGGCTGGCATTTGATCCCTGGACCTTGCAGTTGCAAGGCAAGCACTCAACCTGTTGAGCCATACCGGCATTCCCCACTGGTAGTTTTTAAAACCTCCCCATGTGCATCAGAATTATCTGGAGGGATTATTAAAATACAGATGGCTGGGCCCTACCCCTAGAGTGTTTGATTCAGTAGATCTGGGGAGGTAGCCAAGAATTTGCATTTCTAAGGAGTTCTTGGGTGATGCTGGTGCTGCTGGGTTGGGGGCCACACTCAAAGAACTTATTTTTTTATCGTTAAATGTATTAGGGTGACATTGGTTAGTAAAAACTACATAGGTTCCAGGTGATCAATTCTACAGTACCTCATCTATGTGTTATAATATATGCTCATCACCCAGCCAAAGAACTGCTCTAAAGTACTGACATAGGGCTTAGGAATCATGTGTGTGTGTATTAAAATGCACATTCCCAGCCTTATCTCCAGAAATGTTAATTATGTAGGGTCCAGGCATATAATTTTTTTTTAAAGATTTATTTTTATTGTTTTTGACAGAGATAGAGAGAGATACAGAGACAGAGACAGAGAGAAGGGGGAGGGCCCAGAACAGTCTACATAGTTGCACATCATTGGTTTTTCCACATAGTTTCATTCCACAGGTAGACACGGGGCTGCACAGGGCAGGAACTGGGCCGGGGTCTTACCCCGGTGAGAACCGAACTGGGGGCACACCCCAGTTCAGCATATGGGTTCGCAAGGACTGGGGCTGGGATTCGATCCTCGGTCTCCGTGGCTGCAAAGTGAGCGCTTAACCCACTGAGCCATCCCGGCTTCCCCAAGGCATATAATTTTAATAAGCAGTGCCTATGCTGACTTGGGTAGACCAAGGACCACACTTTGAGAAATATACTGTGTAGCTCAAAAAGGTTTCTTAGCATTCAGCAGGGCTAGGACTAGGCTAAGGCAAGTGGGTGCCTATGGTGCAAAATTTAAGGAGGTCGGGTTGTACAAATATGTTCTAGGTTCCTCTCTTGCCTTACTGTAGCCCAGGTGCTGCCACTTAGTCCAGCGTGGCTGCCATGGGAACGAGAGAGGCTGGGGGATGGGCAGCTTACAGGACAGTGAACCCTTCACTGTATGCAGATGTCATGAGTTTTCTACCAAGTTTTTGGTGGCAGGTTCCAGCTTCCTAGAGTAGCGCCTATGTATCCAATGATTATAATATTCAACAGCGTAGCCTTTTACATCCACCTCAGGTAATCCCATTCATGAGCTCATCCAAATGCTTAGGACCAGTAACTTATGAGCTACGTATGATTATGTACATTTTCTAGATCAAGAGAATGAAGGTTATTAAGGTGAAGTAACAGTCCCCGGATTGAAAGGTTAGCAAATGTGAGATCTAGGAGTCAGTCCCAAGTCATTTGAGTATATAGCTCATGTGCCATAACGCCATGTGACTACCAACATTGTCTTGTCTGATTTCCCGGCATGCACTCTGTTACCCAGCATGCGCCTGTTACCTGAGGGGAGCTGGTCTGGTCATAGACCAGTGATGACACACCATGCTCAGCTACGCTGATGCAGCTCATCCTCTGTCTGAAAGCCCTCCAGTGCGTTAAAAAGCCACATCCCACTTAACCAGCGAACCACAGTTCATAAACCACCTTTCCTGGGATGCCGGAATAGCTCAGTGGTTGAGAGCTTGCCCTGAAATTGCAAGATCCAAGGTTCTATTCCTGGCCGTGGCCTATGCCAACCCATATGCTGAACTGCAGCACAACTGGTAACCACGGCTCAGTGGCAAGGGTTCTGTCTCCCATGTGGGAAGCCCCGGGCCCACGTCTACCTGTGTGGAATGAAACCACGTCACAACTAATGATGTACAACTATGGAGATTGCTCTGGGCCCTCCCCCTTCTCTCTCTCCCATACTTGCCTTCTCTCAAAAAGAAAAACGAAAAAACAAAACTAAACAAAAACAAAACACCTCTCCCTAAACCTTTCTCCTGATGACTCCACCCCACCTGGACCCCTCGTGTGGTAGACCCCACTGCACTGGCCTTGCAGATGCCCCAGTAGGATGTAAACTCCACGGGGCAGGGACCTGGGACTGCTCAGTTCACTGATGCAGCCCCAGGACAGCGCCTGGCAGGCCGGAGCACTTAATACATATTTGTTCATGAAGTAGACTAAGATTTACCAATTTCTTCCTGGGTAAGACGGATAAAAATCGAGTTTCTGGACCCATGGACCTGGGGGGGCACTGGCTCCCCAGTTATTTCTGCCTGGACGGGCCTGCTGCGAGTCTGTTGCTCTCATTCTCTCCATTGCCTACACTGAATCAGGCACCCAATAAACACATACTGACTTGAAATTGAATCGCATTCTGCTGTCTCAGGTGAGCAGGACTTATTTTTTCCACCATGTCCCCATCATTGCAAAAACCAGCCCTGGGGTACTCAGAGAACGCCCCTGGGCCGTTGTGTGCACTCCTCCCCCGCCTCTGCCACTTTGCTTCGCTCAGTGTCCCTGAAGCACGCAGCATGCAAATGCCAGTCTCAGGGGCTGTGTGTCCCTCACAGACTGCCCTTTGGAAGCTGCCTTTCATGTGACATGCTGAGACCCAAGGCAGGCAGCCAGCTCCTGATGGATGACAAAGGAGGAGAAAAAGAAGCCCTGCCGCCTTCAAAACAACACCTTGACCAGACAGCTGGCAGCACCAGAATAAGAAACCTTGATCCCCAGGATCCCAGCCTCCTCTGGAATTTTCTATGTACCGAGTCTCTCCTTTCAACCTTGCTTTCTTTTTGTCACTCTGACCTCAGTAGTTTATAGGCATATGAATTCTTTGCTAGCAAGTCATTTAAAAATCATATCTTGTCTACTCAGAGGGGGTGGAAAAGGTAGTATTGTGATGTTTCTTTTGGAGGAGTTGGAGATGGGAAAGAATTCTAGGGCCTTCAGGTGAAGAGAAAGTAAAGAATGCTGAGGGAAAAAAGACGGCGTTCTTCTTAGACATTTTTGAAGAGAACATGGCTTCACTGGCGACCAGCTTTGTTCCGAAGTTGTCTGTAGTGACAGAAACCTGGAGGGAGCTTAAGGAGCTCAGGGCTTAATGAACTGGCTCCTTAGGGTATGTCACCATCAAGATCATGAGGGGGGTTGGTGACAACTACCAAAGCCCTGATTTCAACAGGTCTGGGTGGAGCCCAGGCATCTGCATTCTAACCAAGCTCCTCTGGGAATTCTAGAACAAGCCAGGTTTGAACACCCCTGACTGGGTGTGGCCTGAGGTAATCAGAGCGGGGACCAGTCCACACAAAGAGGGCTGCAGCCAATGAAATCTTTGTTATGGCATCCAGGAGAAGATACGTGAGGTGGGACCAGGGGCTCCAAAGGGCAGAGAAAGTCTCAGTGGGCTCCTTGCAGGGTCAAGGGAGCAGGACAGCGCAGGAAGCGTGTTGGGGCCTTTCGGAAATGTGAAGAGAGAGCTGGTGACGAGGGTGGCCATTCAGAGCTGCAAGGGAGTAGCGGAGGGGCTGAGTGCTAAAGAGGCTGGAATCCTATGTGTGGGAGGCATGATCTGGGTTTTGCAGAACTGAGTTCCAGTCCTGAATTGGCCTGGAGCTCACTCGTGGGGCTTTGGCACTGGTCTGTACACAGTTGTCTCTCAGGGTCTTCATCTGTAAAGTGGGTAGGTCTGGATCCGATGGCTTATTTCAGGGGCCAGCAAACTTGTTCTGTAAAAGGCCAGATAGTAAATATTCTGGGATGAAGTGAATGAACTTGGCTGTGTTCCAGGGAAACTATTCACAAAACCAGATGGTGGGTCACAGTTGGCTGACTCTGGATCCATCTGGTCCCTTCTTACTGTAAATTTCTTTGGTTCTATCAAAACAGCCAGCTGCCTGAGGGCTTAGGAAGGTTCTAGACTCTAGTGTGTAGAGCAAGGACGATGGGAATGAGCACATGAAGGTGCTCAGGAGAGATTAGAACATAGGCCCCCCCCACAAAGAGGTCGTGGTTGGATCTGGGGAATACTGAGCCATAGGCATACCTTCAGTGATAAAACCCAAACCTGCCCATGGCATCTGACTGATCAATGTCACCTAGTAACATCATTTATTCCCCCAACAACCCTTCAGGGAGCACCATATTGGACTCACACTTCCAGGGGCTGGAGATAAGAGTGAAACAGATTTGGTACTTCGGACCTCCAGAGCTGTTAAGATAATAAATCCGTGTTGTTGCACGCCTCCAGGTCTGCGGCCCCTTTTAACAGCAGCCACGGGAAAGGAATAGAGGGTCTCTACAAGAATTGACTGGATGATGTGTGTAGCCTGGTGCCTGGTACCACGAAGGTGCTCGCAAGTGGCAGCTGTGACCATCATCGTCACCAATGTGGTTTTCAGCGTCACTCAGACTTCTCTCTGCCAGACAAAGACAAGGCCTTGCTGCACAGGGATGCTCCTGTCTTCTCTTTTCCAAATCAAAGCACACCTCTGCTGTTGTTATGCCTTTACTTTATTAACTGTGCGGCCCTGACTTTTCATCTTTGTTATGTGTGGACTCTTTCTTAGGCTGAAGAGGGATTTAGATGCTTTACTGTGGTTTCAAAAGTTCGTAACTCCAGAGATAAAGGGAATGAAGGAAAAAAAAAACCAACCCAAAACTCATAGTAGACCATCTCCAGAGGTTTCTTTTTTTTTTTATATCTTTTTTTTTTTTTATATTTTTTATAGAGC
>PVKE010000171.1:112438-190490 GCA_004027555.1 Craseonycteris thonglongyai
TCTTCAGTGCATATTTATTTTTATTTTACTTTTGACAGATAGAGAGAGAGACAGAGACAGAGACAGCTAGAGAACCGAACTGTGGGAACTCCCCAGTTCAGCATGTGGGTCCTGCCTGGGCCGGAGCCGGGATTCGATCCTCGGTCCTCGGGGCCTCAAAGCGAGCGCTCAACCCGCTGAGCCGTCCCGGCTTTCCCGAGAGGTTTCTTTAACAATAGTCATTGTCATCTCACTGCACTTGTGGGCACCGGAGCTAAAAAGATGGCAGAGGTCAGAGGTGGCCATGGTGGTTACTACAGTGACAACCCTACTGTGTACTGTGTGGTCAGACTGCCCACGGGCGTGGTTCCTGCAGGTGGCCTGGAGTAGGAGGAGCCAGGGGGTGTGTTCTAAGTCAGTGCTTCTGGAATGCTAATGTGCATATGAATCCTCCAGGATATTGTTAAAATGCAGGTTCTGATTCGGTGGGTCTGGGGCAGGGCCTGAGAATCTGCATTTCTAAGAAGCTCCCTAAGAAGGCAGTGAGGGGGAAGCCGGGATGGCTCAGTGGGTTAAGCGCTCACTTTGCAGCGCTGGGGACCGAGGATCGAATCCCGGCCCTGGCCCGTGTGGACCCATATGCTGAACTGGGAGCTCCCCCAGTTCAGTTCTCTCTCTGTCTCTGTATCTCTCTCTGTCTCTGTCAAAATAAATAAATAAATAGAAATATATTTAAAAAAGAAGGCAATGAGGCAGCTGCCAGTCTATGGAGCACATTTTGAGTAACCAATCCCTAGGGAGTATTATGACTCAAGCCAAAAACCGGGGAAGGTGAATTATGTTTAAGGGGAAGAAAGCGAGGCCAGAAGTGAGAGAGCTGCAAGAGGGGTTAGGGGATAAAAGAAGCCTGTTTGTACCTGGACCTCCTGATTAAAGGTGGCCAGCATGTCACAAGTGTGCACCAAGCTGCAAGGGAGGCTGGGAGAGCAAGTGCCTGGTGATTCCAGCTTTTCTCATGGAAGGTGGCTTCTGCCTCTCACCAGAATTCTCCTTTAGCCTTCCAGCAATCTTATGAAACAGCATCTTTCCGTTGGGAGAAGTTCGTTCGGAACCAAGAACGCTTCCCATTGTCTGATAGGTATTTGGTGTTCAGTCCAGTGTTTAGGATCATCTTGGGGATAGAAATGCTTAACAAAATATACCTTTCGATGGCTAATTTTATGTGTCAACTTGGCTAAGCCACCTGACCCAGATATGTGGCCCAAGGCTAGTTTGGATGTTGCTGTGAAGATATATTTTTAAGATGAGATCGACCTGTAAGATGGTGGACTTTGAGTAAAGCAGATTATCCTCCATAAGGTGGGTGGGTCTCATCCAATCTGTTGGAGGTCTTAGGAGAAAAAGCGTCTGACCTCTTCCAAGGAATTTGGCCAGGAAACTGCCTTCAGATGTGTGTCATACACACATCCCATTGGATCTGTTTCTTTGGAGAACCCTGACTAATGCACACCTGCAACAAACAAGTGCCACGAGCCTCAATTGTTTGCAGCGATGTAGACTCCCCCTTCTACACGGATTCCCCCCCCCCGCCCCCCCTCCCCCGTCACCATTGTACACATTGCCTGAGGAATGGCAGGAGCTGGGGGCTGAATCACACAGAGGACGCCTTCCCAATATCTTGAGCGTGCAGACACACCATTTGGGAACTGAGCCAAGGGCACCGTGGGCAAGGTCAATGATTTCAGGGAATGGTCAGGCAGAAAGACCAGTCCCCTGCAGTGTGAAAGTCAGCCCTATTAGTGGGAGATTATGTAAATTCCCTGTAAGAGGGCAAGTGTCAAGGGGCACTGGGTGAGGAGCTGATTTCTGCTAATAGTGCCAGCAGGTGCCTGTGACTGACCAGGGAGCCTTCTTTGGTTTTCCTATCACGCATTCTGAAAATGTGACTTAGAGGGCTGGAGGCTTGTGAATGGAGTGCTGAAGTACAAGCAGGTTCAGGTACAGTCATAGGAATACACAAATAGCAACACTCTCCTCCCTGATGACAAACAGCTGTGCACCCCCAACCCCTGCCCTTCCCTGGGGACGTGGCTCCATCACTTATCTCCCAGCAGTCCCGTAACTCAACCTCCACTCCTCGTACTCTCCCATCAGCATTCAAGCATTCAACGTGCTCCCGTCTCCCACAATCTGAAAGGGAGAGGAGCAAAGTGAAGGAGTGTAAGAATCCACACTTCTCCGGGGTTTCAGTCGAGCTACTCCATAATTCTCCGTCTTTGAGGGGGCAGGGGCTCAAAATCACCCGGAGAACTAGTTAAAATGCATATTCCTGGGGTCCAGTTTGCCGGGTGTGTTAGTTTCCTGCGGCTGCTGCCACAGACCACCACAAATGCAGTGACTTACAAGAAACACCCCAGTGCTGGGGGCCAGAAGTCCACACTCAAGATGTCAGCAGGGTTGTGCTCCCTCCAAAAGACCTAGGGAGACCCTGTTCCTGGCCTCTTCCAGCTTTTGGTGGTGGCCAGGGTTCCTGGGCTTGTGGCTACACCACCCCAATCTCTGCCTCTGTGTTTACATCCCCTTTTCCTCTTGTGTGTGTGTCAAATCTCCTTCTCTCTTATAAGAACACTGTGATTAGACATAGGGTCACCCAGATAATCCAGGATCATCTCCCATGTATGAGCCTTAACCGAATCACACCTGCAAAGACCCCTTTTCTTTATACACGAACATTTGCAGGTTGTGGCACTCAGGACCTGGTACCTTTCAGGGGCCGGCATGCAGCCTACTCTTCATGACACGCGCGTCTAGTCCATTCTCCACAGCCTGTCTGATGCTGACCAAAGGCTGAGACCCTTGGGTCTCGAGGCCGCTAACTCTGAGCTGCAGGATGCCTGGAGGAACTGACGTCTTTGCTCACACACCACGCAGGGATCAGCAGACCGGCCTGCCTCCTCCCCTCCAGCCTGCTGGCCGCACCACAGCGCGGGAGGCCAGGGCCAAGAGGCCTCTGCGGTGGGAACCTGATCTCCAGTGGGTAGAATGATGAGGGGAAAAGGCTATAAATGGCCCCGGGGCAGGGAGTGGTGGCTTCAGAAGTGGGAAAGCCACAGGCTCTGCTCGAGGCTGCCATGGGACCTTCCTTGCAGACTTGGGCACAAAAGATAAACATTTGGGAGGTAGCAGATGCTGTAGCGCTTCACAGTGAACCATGAGGTAGAAGCCACATGTTCATGGTGGCGCAGCAAAAAGATAGAAGGACATGGATTTCTGATGATTGCTTAAGTGGCCACACCTGCCCTGGATTCTTACTCCCAGACTCTGCTTATATGAGAAATAAACTTCTACTGCATTTAAACACCTGCTATTTGGGTTTTCTATCACTAACAGCCAAACCTAACTCTAGATGACACTCATATCCGTTCCCTTGATATTTAAGTTAAATCTCTGTTTTTCCTTTTTTGTGTCATTATGTATTTGAATTTCTTTGTTTACTGAACAACAACAAAAAGGACAAAAAACTTTCTTTGTAACATAATGGTTATTTTCTAAAGACTATAAACTTGTAGCCCTGAATTATAATTGTTCCGAGAAACTACACTTATTAAAATATTTGTTACAATTAATTGTTTGTACCTTCACAGGTATAAACTATGCTACACGAAGTTGAGTTTGTGTATCAACCTTGTGAAAATTTACTGACAATGGCTTTGAGCTCGTTATAATTAACCCAATCGATTAAAATAACAGTACAGATGCGCTTGGAGTCAGAAACGTATCTCAAAGTCTTTATCCTTACTGAAGTCTTCTTGCAAAGAAACACTTTAAATTTAAAATGAACAGATCAATTTTATTTTATTTTAGCTATTTCTTCTAGCATTATTAGGATATAACTGACGTGACATTGTGTAAGTGTAGGGTGTACCATGTGACAATTTAATGCACTTACATATTGTGAAATGATTATCAGAGTAGGTTTAGTTAACACCTCCATCGCCTCACATAATTACTATTTCCTTTTTGTTATGAGAACATTTAAGGTCTACCCTCTTAGCAACTTTCAAGCATGTTATACAGGATGGTTAATACAGTCATTATGTTGTACCTTAGAGTCCTAGAACTCTTTCATCTTATATTATAGCTGGAAATCTGTAGCCTCTGATCAACATCTTCCCATTTCCCTCCCCCCGCCCAAGTAACTGCCATTTTACTTTCGGTTTCTAAGAGTTCAGCTTTTTAAGATTCTACATATAACTGAGACTCATACAGTACTTATCTTTCTCTGACTTATTTTATTTAGCATAATGCCCTCAAGTTCATCCATGTTGTTGCAAATGTCAGGATGGCCTTCTTTCTCCTGGCTGAATAATATTCCAGTAACAGATCAATTTTAAAACACCTTGCAGAGTCTCTTTCTTCCATTCAAATAGAGGGCATATGAGGGAGGAGAGGCTGGGCGTGGTCCAGAGCTTTCCCGGTGCCGTCCTTGACGTCTCTGGCTGTGGCTTTGAGAAAATGATATTCTAGTTCTCTTGTAATCAACCCTCTGAATGCACATTGCCCTGGATTTGGCAGAATGACAGGATGGATTAAACTCATACCCCACCCCTGATCGATCAGAACCCTACTTGTCAAAACACGGACTGAAGACAGTCGATTCCCCAGGCCTCTTGGGCCACCACAGAACGACGCAAGCTTTGAGTCACAACAGCGTTTTGGAGCAGGCCTTCCACTAACTAGCCAGTGCCTGTGCATCCTAGAGACCGCACCTGTACTCCCCAGTAAAATGAAAAGACACCGGAGAACGCTTTCTTCTAGCTTAAAATGACAGCACCACATTTTGAAATAATAACACAACAAATATATTCACATAAGGAAGTTGCGGGGGGGAGGGGGGAAAGCTACGAAGGTGTTTTCCAATGGAATGTACTGCTAAGATGGGAATGTTCCATGTCTGTCCAACACAACAGCCACAGGCCACATGTGGTGACTGAGCACTTAGAGTGTGGGTACTGCAACTGAGTTGCTAAAATTCTAATTTTATTCCATTTTAGTCTAACTCTAAATAGCCACATGTGGTTAGCAGCTACCCTATTGCATGGCGCAGTTCTAAGGGATGGTCTTCAGATCAGTTCAACTTCAGACAAGGATCCTGGTAGAATGGGGGTGGAAAAAGGGCTACAGTAGATATTAGGCAACTTGAGGGTTTTTTTTACCTATTTCTTTCATTATTGTGATCTGTATCATCATCATTATCAGGATTTTATAGCATCTGCCATGTCTTGAATGCTTACCATGCTTCAGGCTCGGTGCAAGAAGCTTTATATTAAATAATACATTTCATTTTATGTATAAATGAAGGGACTTACTATCATGCCTATTTTATAGATGAGCGAACTGAGGCTTAGCACATTCATTAACTTACATAGGATGACTCAGGTGTTGGGGCAGAGCTGGGGTTTGATGCCAAGTCTGCCAGAATGTGAAGTCCAGGTGCTTAGTCATTATTATTTCATTTCTCCAAAGACCAGTGCGGCATTGAGTCGGTGAATACTGAGAAGCTTCAGTTCTCTGCCGGAGAAGTGAGGAAGGTGGGCCATATAAACGCTAAGATCTGCTTAAGTAGGAAAAAGTTATGATTCCTACATACCCCTCCCTTTGGGGGCCACTTTTATATAATGCATGTTATTGTTTACAGATGTGACCATGTGTCACGAAAAGACCCTGGCTGCTCTGAGCACAGTTCAATGGTTTTCCTGCACATGACCCCAGACTTGGTTATAGATTGTTTTTAAAAGCTCCCCAAGTGACTCAGATCATCAGGAAAGTCTAAGAGTATCAGCCCTGCACTGAACTTGCTAAGTGAGAAAAACCTTTCGTGCACAGTTTTTTGGTGAAGGCTTTGTTTGTTTGTTTTGTTGTGTGTGTGTGCTTACATTTGAGAATGAGAGCAGTATCAGGCATGTTTCCCTTTCTGCCTTGGAGGCCAGGAAACAATGCTCAGTCTGATGCTCCATTACAGAGACAAATGGGAGGTGAGATTTTTCTGGTACAGTGGGCTTCCTTAGTGCTGACAGCGTGTCTTTTTTTTGGTAACGTTATCCATGTTTTGTGGTTCTGTGGTAACTACTCACACAGTGAGTCTAGCTCAAATCCTCTTCAGAATTAGATTAGTTATAAATGATGAATAGATAAACATCATCTGTCTCAGATTGCACCAAAGCCTCAAGACTAACTGGGATAATAAAATAAAAAAGAGAATGTCACCATGTAGAATGGGGGTGGGGGGGTCCTCAGGTAGGTACACACAGGTAGGAGATAGCAATGGCATAGAACTGCCCAGTAAAATAAATAAATAAATAAATAAATAGAAAGGAACAAAGAAAAGAGAAATCCCCAGACAGCCTTAAAAATCAAGGGACAGACTAGTGGGGGAAAGAGGCAGTTTTGGTGCCTACACAAAACAACCATTTGGCCATTGAGCAGATTTATGGGATCTCCAATGCGTGAGAAGAAAACATATGTGCAGTTTATTTCTTGGACAAAATGTTACCAATTTTACATTCTGCTGAATTTGGAAGTGAGAGATGACAGAAACCAGGCAGGAAGCCTGTGACTTTAATAAAAGGAAAAGCAAAAGGGCTATTAGTAAAGCTGGACTTTGGTGCTATCTAGCATACAGGTCAGTACTCCAGGGTAATGCTCCCCATCGACACATGCGAAACATTCAGGGCTGATTATCTGCTGAGATGGGACGGGGTCTGGGCGTGTCCCCTACCCACCTACTGCGACCTGTCTCATCTCCTCAGCAGAGGTTGAGTTCTGGGGCCAGTCCCAGGGCAGGCAGAGTAACTGCCAGCCAGAGGAGCCAAAGCAAATCTCATGCAGGGGTGAGCCCGGGCCCGGCCGGGAGCGGTACTTCTCCAACATGAAAGGAGGTGGGTGGGCAAACTGGTGGGGGTGTTTGGATTTGGCTGGGGTGTGTGGGTGCTGGTTCTCAATGGAAGCTGAGTGGATGGTGAGTAGGTGAGGCAAAGATGTCACTTAACTCTTAGATTCCTCTATCACCCTAACAGTGAGGATAATGGCCATTGGTTCTTCACAGGGCCACTGAGAGGATAAATGAGGTAACAGATGTGGAAGTACAATTATATGGCAGATTTACGTACATCAGGCATCTAACACATCTAGTCTAAGTTGTTATCAATTAAACATCAGATTAAGGAAAACACAAGTAGGAAGGTAAATCTGCTAAAAAACCTCTTCTTGTCAAGGGTCCTGTTCATTTTCTTCTAGAATCCTCCAGCCACAGAGGTAGTAATACCACAATCTGCCTGAAGGGGGAGCTCCTGCACACAGGCTCAGTTCTGATGGCTTTGCCCATGGCCTGTTCTCATTGCACTTCTAGACTTGCTGTATTCCTCTCTGCACAGCCCTGGGATGTGTCCAAGTTGAAACTTAACTTTACTGAAATCCGATTAGACACACTAGTGTCACACCTTCCATGCCACACACACACACTCCTGTGTATACAGACCTCCTTTCTCAGGCACGGACTCCGTGGGGTGGCTCCTGCAATGGCCCACACATAAATCGCTTTCCTTTTCTGGAATAGCCAGGCTGCAAGCCAAAGCCAAGTACACATCATCACCTTGCTTGTGTGTCCAAACCACGAGAAAGGCAAACTTACTGACCATACTTATTCGTCTTAGGTGGCTTCCTTCCCTGACACCCAAGACAGGCGGTTTCATAGGAGTAGGTGCTAAATAAATGTCTGTCGACTTAAATTGATAGCTAGTTCCAAGAATGCCGGCTCTGGAGTCAGACAGCTTTGGGTTTTAATCCTGGTGCTGTCAGGTAATCGGGTCAGTGATCAAATCTCAGTAAGTCACATGGCCAATGGTCCCCAGGTTCCAATCTGGAAACGAGGTGCTATGTGCCCTGCAGGCTTGCCTGGCACACTGAAGGTGCTCAGTCAATTGAAGCTATTTTTAAACAGGGGAAAAACTGCACCTGAATTAGGAATTGGACTGATTCTGGAAGCCCCAGGGAGCAAAAGAAGGAGTGATGGAGGTAGCCCCAGGGAGCAGATCCAAGACCTCAGAGGAGTCGGCTCTCTAGCCTCCAGGGTTGGTACCATGGTTGGACAGAGCCTCGGGGGAGGATGTTAGGAAAGAGACTGAAACATCCAGTGGATGGTTGGACTACAGGACTTTCCTAAGTCCCTCCCCACCCTAAGAGTCCAACACTCCACATTTAACAGCATGGCCATTTTATCCGCCTCTTTCTAAGTTTGGACCATTGCATTATTGTCATAATTGTCTGATTCTAGTTTTGCTCTCCAATCCTTTCATAGTGTTGCCAGGATGAACATGTTAACATGTAAATCTGGTCATCTGATATAAATTCCTCAGCCTGGCCATTTATGAACTGGCCTCAATGCACATCTTCATTGTCTCATGGTCCCACTCCATGCCTGTCCCAGAACCAGGATGCTCCAGCCACAGCAAATGACCAGCTGTTTCTGTAATGCACATGTCCAGTCACATCTCCCCGCTTTGCTCCTGATGTGGTTTCCACGTTCTTTCTACCCTCTCCATCCAGTGAAGTTCTACTCATTGTCTAAGATGCTGATCAAATGTTGCCTCCTCTGGGAAGAGACCCCATACCCACAAGAGTTAGTTAGGTGTTTCCTTCTTTCTCCACAGTATTTGGTACATGATTCCGTAATACTATTCACATATCATTGTTATAATTTATGTCTTTATCACCACCCTAACAACACTGTGGAAGCACGTATTATTCATCTCTGTATCCCACAAATGTGCACACAGAAGCACTCGCTCCTACTCAAGATGATGTGTTACGTTAGTGATCTAGTTTGTTCTGTCTTCTCCAATGGACGGTCAGCTACAGAGGACAGGGACTTATTCTGTGCTCTGCTGTCCCCTCAGCACTTAGTATAGTGCCTGGCACTTTGCAGGTAAGTCTTCATTGAGAGAATGAGGGGATGTTGGGTACAGCATGGTGACTACAGTTAATGATATTGTATTTGTGAATTGTTAAGAGAGTAGATCCTAGAAGTTCTCATCACAAGAAAAACATTTTAAGTATGTATGGTGACGAATGTTAACTAGACCTCTTGTGGTGATCATATAGCAATATATACAAATATCAATATCAAATCATGTTGTACACCTGAAACTAATAAATATTACATGTCAAATATACCTCAAAAAAGAAAATAAACTACTTCCCATGTTTTGGACAATAACATTCTTTGAGTGAATGAACATTTGTTAAGTGAATCAATGAATGTATGGGTGAATCCTGTGAATTTGCCTAGCTTACATTCTGGTGGGTTTTCCAGTTTACTTTGAATGATGGTTCACTGGAACAGTTTTATAAAGCCTAAATAAAATGATAAAATTGGCTAACTGTGGTTTATTTCAGTTGTATTAAGAGTAAAAATTCCACATAATTAAGATTTAATGAGAACCAGGCTTGGGTAAAAACTATGTTAAAAGTCAGGTCCAGGACCCCAGCCAAGGCCCAGAAAAAAAGTCCAGTGACCCTCCAAAGAGTTCAGACTCTGGGAAAGTCAGAAATAAAACAGGAACTATGGGCAGCCAGTAGAACCACATTCCTCCAGAATTTAGGTGTCCTCGGGTCCTACCTGCCACCACAACGAAACTGGTACAAGTGGGAGGGGCAGGCAAAAGTGTCCCTGGTCAGAGGCTTCTGGAACAACCTACAAGGCCATCCAGTTCTGGAAGAGGCAAACTCACACTCTAACAGGTTTTAAAATTGCTAAATGAGATTGTTCACAGTGCTTTTCCGTTTGGAGGTAATGAGGGCAGACTTGGGATATTACCACGTTCAAAAATTGTACGCAGTCCACTAAGATGAGACCCAGTGTTGCTCAGCTCAGTGAAACTCAGTTCAGTTTAGTTCAAATAATTCAACTTAACAAGCATTTACTGAGCTTCTCATCACAAGTGGACTAGAAACTGAACTCTCCCACATGCTCAAAAGGCTCTGCAAGATCTCACCCTGCTCACCTTGGACTTCATCCCCTAACATGCTCACTTCTTCTGTTCCAGCTTCATGGGCCTCTTTGCTGTTCCTTGCATGGCCAAGACAGCTCCTTTCCCAGGGCCTTTTCACTTACTGTTCTCTCTGCCTGGCAAGATCTTTCCTCAAAATCCACATGGCTTGCTGCCTCACTCCCTTTAGATCTCTACTCAAATGCTACCTCCTTAGAGAAGCCTTCCTTGACCATCTTAGCTAAAATGACACTTCTCATCATTTGTACCTAGATTTATTCCTCTTTATTCACCTACCTTTGCCTCATAGTTTATTATTTATGCATTTGTTCTTGGTGTTCTAGTAGAATGTAAGTTCCATGAAGATAGGCATTTTGCCTGGCATATAGCCGATGCTCTATAAATAAATATCTGTTGAATGGATGAATAAAGAAATGTGCATCTGCTATTTACCAGCTTCTACATTTGCTAATATTGCAATATAGTTCTCAATGAACTCATGGTCTAATGTGAAAACCATGAGAAACAGAGCTATTTGAAAAGCTTTATGGTAAAGGAATGCACAAAGTCTTATGAGAGAACAAATTGAAATCAGCTGGAGTGGAAGGGAGTGGACGAGTGTTGGGAAACAGTGTCCTGAGCCTGGCAGGGGGAGGAAGAAAGTCTTGGAAGAAGAATCCAGGCAGATGAAGTCAGAAGAGGAAAGGCAGAACAGGTTCGGGGGACTCTATGCAGACTGGAGTAGCTGAAGAGGTAAGTGGATGGGAGTCACTGTGGCAGATGAACTTGAGAGATAATAAATGCATGAACAAGGAGGGTCATTTATGGAGCAGGCTGACCATTTAATGTGTTCCCTATTCATGGACTGTCTCCTTGGGGCAAGGGTCTATGTGGAGTTTTCTGGAGGACACAAGGATTTAAAACCTGGACCTCAGTGTTCTGTCTAGCAAGGGAATTCAGTGTGGCCCTGCATCCCCGACTTCCCAGGGCAGCACCTACAGCAGTAAGTCTGACTGCACTTAATGATCCTGGTATAGTTGTTGGGTCACAGCTTTTGACTGGTGGACGGAAGCATAAAGTGACCATCAGAGAAGGAAGGGCAGATAACCATAATGCAAGGCCAACCATGGAAAGTGCCTGGTGAGACGATTTTAGGAAGGGCTCCGGGATCTGAGGAGGGACAGCGTCTCTGAGGAAGGAGTCTGGAGGCAGTGGAACCTGCTGGCAGTCTTAGTGTTTCCAACAAGTTGGTCTTTGGTTCTGCCTACTTACTGGTTACCTTTTCTCTTCACACACACAAAAGGTCTTTCTACACTCTGCTGCTATGGAGTCTGGGGAGTGGTCCTGTGAGGGGTGTGATTCCGTGAAAGGAATTGTTATAATAGAGAGCAGTGTGACAAAAGACAGGCCAAAGGGCTCGCTCTGGCCTTGAAGTTGGAATTTTTTCAGTGAGAACAGAAGACTGGGAAAATATCCACTGTCTTTTGCTAGAATGCTCTGTCTACGTTCCGGGCAAGCCTAAACCTGCCTGGCTGAATCTTGACAGATTCACACCCCAATTTGAAAGAACCGAGGAAGCCTTCATGGGTAATGTTTCTCATATAGTCATAGAAACAGAGCAGAAATTTAAAATCCAGAATTATAAACAGACACGACCACCAAACAAATAAACAATGAATTTCTAGAATCATGGCGCCTTCCTAATCTAAAGACGTGGCCAAGTGCACATGCAATGAACTTTGTACAAGGTACACACTCAGAACTAGCTTTCGGACGGTGTGTGATGTCTTCCCTCCATTCTAGAAGCAATGCAGGAAGGAGGGTGGGGATTTCCAGGAATCCCTAGAACAGCCCTCTGATTTCAATTTGGCTGCTCACTGCAAGGCATTGGGCAAATCTCAAGACTTTAGTTCTAGGGTCAGTCCCTTCAAGTGTGAAAAGCAACCTTGGCTGATCTTCCCACTTTCAGAATCCAGGGAGACTGTATGTGTGGAAGACCCTGGAAACCATGAAGTGCTCGCTCCAAGAGTTTGCTAATGACTGTGGCTAGAGAGCTCACAGGGCAGGAGGGTGTCACTCCTGCTTATGTTTCCCACAAGGCATTTCTTCCTGGAAAACGCAACAGGGTGGAACGGGGCTGGTTAAGCCAGCCTGCCAGGGCCTTCCTTCTTCTGCAGTTTCTCACTTACACAGGCCTTCAGAGGCCTCGTGAATTAACCCCCCAGTTGCTGTCCTTCAGACAGATTACTTTTTGTATTTGCTCCCTTTCCACTGGTGCTTTAGTCACCCTACTGTGGACAGTTTTAAAAGAACAGCATTTCACAAATTGGAAGCATCTCAAACAACATGCAAACTGGGCACCATTAGGCAAGTTACGGTACAGCCACAAGGTGGAATATTTGGCAGTCATTTAAAAACGGATGTTTATGAATTTTTTGTAGAAAAATGCTTATGGCGTCCTAAGTGAAATAAAATGATATGAAATTATATATATGCCCAGTCACAACTATTTTTAAAAGCCTCACTATTTGTATTTAAAAAAGAAAAGACAAGAAAGTTGATCAAGTAATTCATTGGCTACTTCTGGGTAGCTGAATTGTAGATAATTTAAATTTTCTTTCTTTTCTTTTTTTTTTTTTGCACTTTCCAAAAATTAAAAAATGAACATATGTAACTTTTCGGTAAAAAAATATAACATAAACATTGGAATTATGGCTCTTTGTATGTATTATAAGCAGTCTGTCTTACAAGCATGAGGAGAGCAAAATGGAAGGAGAGGGAAGAATGTGATAAAATCAACAAAACCCAGGAAAACTGCAGGCTTGGATACATGTAGACACAAACAGGCTTCATTTGGGAAGTCAGACTTGGAAGAATGCAAAACCAACTCCGAGGCTTTGTCTGCTGGGCAAGCGACCAGATTTACTGCCTGGGCTATTTTCCTAAACATGTGAAACCCAGCTCTGTGCTGGCAGCTGTCAATATACTATTTCTGACAGAATATAAAGGAGTGGAAACTTGGCACAGGGCAGATGGTTTGGAAGCCAGCTGAGCTGGGAGAGCGCTGTCTCTCAGGCCTCTCCGTTCCCAGGCACTCAGCTCCCGCCGGCCCTCACCAGTCCGGCTCAGCCCTCAGATCGCAGTGGGCAGCTTCCGGGGCTAATTTTTGCTAATGTTCTGTAAAAAAATTTTTTCTGCATGTTCAGAGTATGCAGGTACAGCGCCCAAGGCCCCAGACACCGGGCATGCAAGGGGCTGCCAGGTTCAGGCAAATTAAAAAAGAAAAAGAAAATCCAAGGAGGCGAATGTAGCTTTCTTAGGGACCAGGAAGCCAAGGGAGGAGGCTGCTGGGGACACTTCTCACTGGGGCGTAGAGAGGATGGCCCTCGTTCAGGCCATGCGCTTGTCATCTGTCTTTGGGATTCTTGCAGGAGCCTTGTCACTGATCCCTACCTCATTTTCTGCTCCATCCTCCTGCTGCCAGGCACTTAAAGTGCTCTTTACGTCCCCCTCCACTCTGTGCCAGGCCCTGGCTGGCTGCCAGCGAGAGCCCCGGAGGATCAAAGCCCCGTCCCTGTCTGCGAGGAGCTCAAAGTCTGGCAGCAGACACAGACATGGAAGCCAACGATGCCATAGCCATGGAGGTGGTCACAGGACACAGGCCGGGGAAGTCCAGGGCTTGGGCTCAGCCACCAGCCCAGCCGCTTACTAGCTTAGCTGTGTGACCTTGGGCACGTCCTTGAACTTCTCTAAACCTCACTCTTCTCATCTGTAAAACAGAATGATGGTATCTCAGAGGGTGACTGTGCAGTCTAAGTGAGGTAATCTGGAAAAGCACTCGTCACAGGGCCTTGGCCCTCAAGAGCTGTTAGAAGTATTCACAGAAGGCTTCATGGGGGCTTCATGTGGGGACCAGCAAAGGCTTCACAGCAGAGGCGAGGAGCCAGCTGAGTCTTACAGGGTGAGCAGGCACCTTTGCATTTTCCTATGCTTCTTCTCTTTGTCCAAACCTTCACCCTAACCCCACTGTCAAAGGAACAAAGGCCCAGTGTTGGCTACAGGACATGTTTCTGTCCCATACACTCAAAGCAGACAGGGACCCTGTGGGACAGGTGCCAAAGTGCAGTCGCTGAATGGTGGGACACTGTGGGAGCCCTGGGAGCACCTCTTTACCAACCTGGAGGGAAGCATTTCCGCATTTCAACAGCTGGCTTCACATCTGCACCTCTGTAAGCCAGCAGAAGGGCAGCCTGGCCTCTCTTCTAGGCTGACTCCGTTGGTCTACGGTATATGTTTCCCTGCCATGTATTTTGAGATTTCCTACCTCGGAGCCTTTGCCAGTGGCTCCTCCCACCCAGAATGCCTGATCATATCCATCTTTCAAAGTTTGACTCAAAACGCCTTCCCTGGTTCCCCTCAGCAGTTCATCTGCACCGCCCCTCTGTTCTGACCTGTTGCACTTTCTTTGACAATAAGTGAGCTGTGCAGGACAGGAGCCATGTGAGGTCCCCTGGGCTCCCATTTGCTAGCACAGGGTCACTTCTGAGCCCTGTGAACTTAGGCAAGTTACTAATTCCCTCTGCCTCACTTTCTCTTTCTATAAAATGGGAATAACTAATAATATCTACCTCATGGGGTTATCATGAAAGATACCGTAAATGAGTTAATTCATTAAAATGGTGCCTGGCATGTTTCCTGAATGAAGAATGAATAACTGAATACAAAGTCCAATAAAAACAAATAATTTTAAAAACTTTAAAATAAAAATGGAAAAGCTCAAGTCACACTGAGGTGAACATTTAAGAGGCAGGTTCTATGTTTACATAAACAGTGATTTGTTTCAGGAGGTTAACTTGTTTCTCAAAGGTTTTTAGCTATTGTCTGTTCAGATGAAGTCATTTGATTATCTTTATTCCATGTGTATGAGCAATATTTATTGAGGCCTAAGCCACGGAAAGTACTAGAAGAAATAGGGAAGAGGTGGGGGAAGCATATTAAAGCAAGAATGTTAAGTTCCTCATGAGAAGACAGGTATAGTGTAAGATGGTGTTACTACACTCTAGCAAGCATCTGAAATGAGGTTTGTGGCACTGAGGAACGGAAGCTTTCGTTTTGTTTCATTTTAATTCATTTAAATTTAAACAGCCTCACATGGCTACTGATTCCTATACTGGGCAGTGCAGTGCTAATTCCTTTGTCTTTGTGTCATAAAGGATAAGGTTCTCCTTCCTTTTCCCATGAAAGAAAAAGAAGCTGTGGCAGACAGTGAACGAACATTCAGAAAAGACTTGGAAATTGAAAGGAATAAATTGATCACATGTGTTTGATTAGACCACCGGTTCCTCAGAGGTGGTACGTGTACCTCTGGGGGTACATGCTGGGCTGTTCAGGGGTATGCAAAAAATAATCAGTAAAAATACTTAACTGTGTTATGAACATTGTAAAATTAAACCTGTGGTTTGTGCTTTTAGTGTAGTAATTTTTTTCTCACTTATGACCTCATTTCCAGTATTTTACATTAAGATGGGCACTGAACAAAAGTGTCAGTATTTAAAAATAGCTGTTTTAAAAAACAAGGGGTACAATGTCTATACATTCAACGGGTCTAAAAGGGGGTACACAAGTGAAAAAAGGTTGAGAACCCCTGGATGAGACTAACCCGCATGATAGCACAGAGGACTGTTTTTAAACCTGAGCCACTCAGCTTGTCTCCTGCCCTCAGGAGCAAAACCTCTCCCCCTTGGCTGGGGCAAAACTCCTGGGTGCCTGAGTCTAAGCTGTTTGACAAGCCCTGGAGGCTGGAGGTGTTAACTGCCCTGAAGCTGGTGAGGTTCAGGATTTGCCTTGCTGCATCTCCAGGGGGAGGAGCCAGTCAAATCCTGCTTTACCTCTATCTTGCACGCTTGCCGCTGATTTGCTCTCCCTGAGTCATTTTAGATTTGTTGGCTACCTTGTTAGGCTAAAGACTATCATTATCTTTGGATGTTCAGCATCTTCCCTTGGCTAATGCTCCAAAGCCTGGGAGTTCTGCAGGCTGGCCTCTGCTGATCGCTGGAATCCACTCCTTTTGGCAAGTTGCAGAGGGATCCAGCATCTCATGAGGTAAGGGGAGGGGAGGCCCTGCAAGACTCATGCCAGACCCCAAAGTCTGGGACATATTTATTAGGCACCTATTATGTGCCAAGCTCTTCCAGAGAGACAAAAATCACCATACTACATGCTTATTTCTTGTCCTTATGTAACTTAAAAATGGGGGTTGGAGTCAGTTGGGGAGATGAATGACAAACACACAAAAACTCTAATATCTTGTTATTCACAGAGCAGTCTGTGGACCAGCAGTGTGGCCTCATCTGGGAGCTTGTTAGAAATGAAGCATTTCAGGCCCCAGCTCAGACCTAAAGAAAATAATCTGCATTTTAACAAGATC
Organism: Craseonycteris thonglongyai; assembly: GCA_004027555.1. Taxonomy (NCBI): domain Eukaryota; kingdom Metazoa; phylum Chordata; class Mammalia; order Chiroptera; family Craseonycteridae; genus Craseonycteris; species Craseonycteris thonglongyai. Next base: position 128,891 of record PVKE010000171.1, read on the forward strand.
CCAGGGAATTCAAATACACATCCAAGTTTGAGAACCCCCGCTATAGTATGCAGCTAGGTTATAGCACCACGATGGTGAGAATAAGAATGGCCATTGTCTATAAGGAGCCTAATCCCAATGCACGCTGGATCTGAACTGCTCTATAGCTTCAGAACAGCCCTCTGAAGTAGATTCTAAGGCGGTATTATTCAACCTTTTGGCTTCCCTGAGCCACATGGGAACAAGGACTGTCTTGGGCCACACATACAATACACTAACACTAGCAATAGCTAACACGCTAAAAAAAAAAAAAAAGGTCACAAAAAAATCTCAATGTCTTAAGAATTTGTGTTGGGCCACATTCAAGGCTGTCCTGGGCTGCAGGTTGGACACGCCTGTTCTATGCTATTTCCCATTTTACAGATAAGAAAACAGGCTCAGAATGGTTAAGTAACTTGTTCAAGGTCACACAGCTAATAAGAGTTAGAACCAATTTATTAACCAGGCATTCTGGCTCCAGAATAAAAAAAAATATCCAGAGTTTTAATTAATGTGCAACGAAGGTCCTTAATGTTACTTAAAAAGCTTCCAACTAGCATTTTCCTACTAGGTGGCGATGAGACGGCACTGTCTCATCTGTAGATGCAGCCATTTCTACCTCGGGCCTCGCATACAGCACATGGCACACAGTAAGTGCTCACCAAATGTCCATTACTTTCCTTTAGGCCTCCTTAGGTCTCTGTTAGGAGTTGTCTGACACAGTTCTGGTCTCCTCACCTCCCTTCTAGATCCCCTCCTGGTTCCTCACTGCTGACACCTTGGTGAGTCTCTCACCCTCCCTTCTAGTCTAATTTGCTGCTGCCTCCAACACCTCTTCAGAACAAGATCTCTCTTTCTTTTCTTTCATTTCCTGCCCCTGCCCTACCATGGCAAGTATTCTGTTCCTTTAGTGTATAACTATCTCCCTGTTCTATAGCTACCCAGCATTCATTTGATACTTTCTTTAAAGATTTATTTTTATTGTTTTTGACAGAGAGAGAGAGACAGAGACAGAGAGAAGGGGAGGGCCCAGAGCAGTCTCCATAGTTGTACATCATTGGCTTTTCCACATAGTTTCATTCCACAGGTGGGCGCTGGGCTGCACAGGGCAGGAACTGGGCCGGGGTCTCACCCCGGTGAGAACCAAACTGGGGGCACTCCCCAGCTTAGCACATGGGTCCACATGGGCCGGGGCCGGGATTTGATCCTCGGCCCCTGGGGCTGCAAAGTGAACACTTAACTCACTGAGCCATCCCAGCTTCCCCTCGATATTTTCAATACTTGTAGACCTGCTCAAATGTGAAGCTACTTAACCTCACTGTATCTCAGTTTCCTCATGTGTAAAATGGGGAGAGGGAAGGCTGACTCCTGCCTCAAGGGTATTGTGAGGACTGACTTAGTTAGTACACATAAAGTATGTAGAGCAGGGCCTGCCACATACCAAGTGTAGATCAAAATCTCTCATATCTAAGAAGATGCCAACCTAGATGAAAGGAGTAAATAATAATTCCTGCTGTTTATAAATAGACCTGCTGTGTGCCAGTGATTGTGTATGGCACTCACATAAGTTAGTTCACTAGTTATTAGTTCTTATTTACAACTGAGTAAACAGGCCGGGACCGTGTGAACAGCAGAGCCAGTTACCAAGCTGAGTGAGGGCTGTCTGAGTTGACACTGACAACACGGCTCTCTGGGCCAAGATCTGAAATATGTAGGTTTCAGACTCAGCTCTGTTCAGTCCCACAAGCATTTATTGAACACCTATTAACACTACATGCTATGCACTGAGGTAGGCCCTGGACATTTAGTGCAGCCTGAGGTGGCAGGGAAGGGTTGTTGGAGGAGATGATGCCTAACATGGGTCTTGAAGGATGAGCTACCCTCGCCAGATGATGGAGCAGTGGGGAGACAATGCTCCAAGAAGAGGGCAAAGCATGTGCAAAGGCAGTGAGGCACTGCCTTGCAAAACCACTGCAAATGTGCTTATGACTCCAGACAAGTCCCCTGGTCCCTGATCCCTCTAGACCTCAGATTTACCATTTTCTACATAAAGCATGTTTGACATGCCTGCTCCCAGATCTCTCTTGATTTTATGCTCCATGTACAGGGATGGAACAGGCCATCAAAAAATCATGCTTCTGAAGGCTATTCAGTGATACAGACCAACCACGTATAGGGGCCTTATTTGTGAAACAACCAAAAATAAATTGTGTATAAACAGAAAACGAAGATTGGAAGGAAATGCCCCATAAGGTCCCAGTGCTTTGGGTATTAAAAATTTCTTCTTTATTTTTATATTTTTATTTACCACATTTTATTTAGTAAGTGTGTTAGTTTTAAATCCTGGAAACATTCATGCAGATAAAAAAAAAAAATTCTAGGGATGAGGGATGAGGCTTTCAAACATTATTATTTCTTTAAAATCACAGTCCATCAATAATAACAAGACAGCCTAGTAAATGTAAGCACAGAGCAGGGCCCGATTCCTACAGTTCAAATACTAGTTCTGCAACTTTAGTTATATGACCTTGGGTAAGTTGATCAACTCCAATTGATATAACTGAAAAAAAAAGTTTCACAAAACATACTTATTTTACCTCATGTAAACTACTCTGATTTTTAAAACTTTCAATTCTAGTTCATTTTTAAAAAATGCAAGTCTCAACCTACAACATCCGGGGTCAGCAAACTTTTTCCAGAAAGGACTAAATAGTATTTTCAGCTTTGTGGATCATTTGACCTCTGTTACAACTAGTAATCAAAAGTGAGAAGCAGCCATAAACAATAAGTGAACAAATGAGTATGGCTGTGTTCCAATAAAACTTTATAAAAACAGGCAGTGGGCCAGATTTGGCCTGTGGGGTATAGTTTACCAGTCTCTGCCCTGATTTAATGGCCCATTAATGAGCTGTAACCTACAGTTTGAAAAATATTGGGATTAGAATTGTGTTTACCCTGGCCAGATGAAATAAATTGCAGCAACATTCAAGGTACAAATGGATCATGTTTTAAAACTTTGTTTCTTAACTGAGTGTAGAATTCAGTATACATTTTGTGTTACGCTTTAGAACCATTTATATGGTAGATGAGATGCCAGCCCAGCCCCTAAAGCCCACATACAGCCTTACATAAAACAGGTCTAATATATAGTCCTCTCACTCTAGTATGTCCCCACTTATCAATTGACTATGAACTTCTCCAGGACCCACTAGCATCAGAATGGGCATTTTAGGGTACCTTTCTGCCAGATGTGATCACCATCCTTAGGAAGATGAGGAAGTACAACTCTTCCTCTGGGCAAAGGCTTCAGCATCTTTAGGATGCTTAGGATGACAGGAATAGCTATGGAGGCTCCCAGGGTGTTAGTCCAAAGAGTCCTTATGTTGGGGAGTACTTTGGTTCTCAACCATTGCATGTAAACCAGTCAATTGTGAGATGTGTGGGTAATAATGTTCAAAAATACTGATCTGCACAAATGATTCGCTTGTGTGTTATTTATTTAAAAAAAAAAAAAAAGAAAGAAAGAAAAAGCAAAAGCAAAGTCAAAGAGTATAGTGGAATTCTGTCAACTTTTTCAGCTGCCCAGAACCACTGGTGACCTTACTGTCGTTGGAGCATTTCCCATATTATTAGTCCATGGTTCAACATGGTAGAATGTCACCTCTCCAGACTCCCTTGCAGCTATGGTACAGGCATGTGACCTGCACTCTAAGCAAGTGGTGTGACATAGGTGGAACATGAAACTGAAAAGGGTGGTGACAGAGATATACAGCCTTCAGGGGTCATGGCAACAGGTCCTGTTCAGAGAGTCCAAGGCCCCAGATCAGTGGTGAGAAGGTCAAGTGTGTGTGCCCAGCGCTGGTGGCTGGGAGGTCTCTGTTGGATCAACCCTGGGGTACAACTTTGGCACTGTTTCAACTTGTGTAGCCTCAAGTCTAGTTGCCCAATGGAAGTCTTCTTAAACTCAACTAAACATTTAGACTCATGGGACTACCATAGATCATACCTGGCCCAGCAGGACATCATCAGATGTTCTTTTTAGTGGCACTCCTAATTACAATTCACCTAGAGCTAGCTTCTGCCCAGAGGACACTCAGGTGCAAGGAGATGAGCCCCACTTGGGTGGTTGTGGAAACTTCTCTGGTTTGTGAATCTCAGTATCTCCTGTAACAACTTCATAAAAATAGCTCCTGAGGTCCCTGCAAGGGCATTGTCAGTTATAAGCATCAGTGAAGTCAAGGAAGTTCAAAGCTCTGGATATTTATGAAGTATTTATACTACTACTAAGCTAGATTTAATTTACCAATCTAGGGTCATTTTGATCATAAGCAATGTTGCTTAGCAACAAATGATACTTTAGTTTTTAGAGGTTTCCAGGGGGAACAGAGCTAGGGAATTAACCCAAGGTCACATTCTCATACAGAATGGAAAACTATTTGGTAACCTCTGCCTACACTGGATCTCCCAGAGGTTTTCTTTCTGTTTTAAGCAGTCCTAGCAGGTTCAACTTTTACAACTAAGCATTCCTACTAGTAGTGCTGCTTATATCAAGGATAACTTCACTCACTTGGATTCTGATACATTCCTTCATGGGAAAGAATGACGAAGAGTTATACCTAGAATGCTGGCAATTTTGCGTAACCCTGGGTAGTACGTCCACTGGAGTATGTTAAAATTTGAACATCACTTGTCACATAAGCCACAGATGAAAAAGCATTAAAAACTGTTGCATTGGGGTTATCTTTCAGTAGGGTGAATATCTTGGAAGATGCCTTTGGGTCCCATTAACTTGTAATGTCTGTTGTGTTTGCTTTATTAACTCTATTTCTTCGAGTATGAATTCTTCCATTTGTTAAGACTATTTTGTTTCTCCCAGTAGTTTTCCTCGAACAGTTGGTTGGTGGTTGTATACTGGTGTTTGAGGTTGAGATTCCCCTGGTAGACAGTCTGCCCCATCTGCTTGTATCACAATGCCTACAAAAGGAGTAAGATCTGCCTAGATATACATTCTGGTTTGTTCTCAGTGAGGCTGGGGAGGATTGATTACCCAGTGATCTGTTCCTCCAGCTGAAGCTGATCACTGCTTCTCTCAGGCATTACCAGATACTTCTATTTATCCTACCATTTATTTATTTTTTCATTTTCTGGTAACAAATTACTGGAATCGTTCCTGGCAAACAAATCTAGGAATCAATGATATTTCCAGTAATAATAAAGGGGGAGAAAATCTGGTCATAGATTGAAAATGATTCTATTTGAAAAAGTAGCCTCCTGTGACCCCTACCATCACAATGAAGATGTTTACATTGATCATTACTATTTGGAAAATAAATGTTGCCTAATCATAATCTTACAAAAGTTACCTGCATTTTTTTTCAATACAAATACCTGAGTTTTTTTTAAATAAAAATATCTGAGTTTTATTAATAAAGAAATTTAAATAAAAAAATAAAAGATACTCTTAAATAAAATAAAAAATAAAATTTAAGTAAAAATTGAAACATTGGGAAAGCTGGGATGGCTCAGCGGGTTAAGTGCTCGCTTTGAAGCCCCGGGGACTGAGGATCAAATTCCGGGACCGAGGATCGAATCCCGGCCCTGGCCCATGCGGACCCACATGCTGAGCTGGGGTGTGCCCCCAGTTCAGTTCTTGCCAGGACCTATGTGGGAGGCTCCTGGCCCAGTTCCCACCCTGAGCAGCCCTGTGCCCACCTGTGGAGTGAAACTATATGGAAAACTAATGCTGTCAACTATGGAGACTGCTCTGGGCGCTCCCCCTTCTGTTTCTCTGTCAAAAATCAATAAAATATATCTTAAAAAAAAACAACAAAAACTGAAATATCTGAAGACCTTCAGAAGCTCAAAAAATAGTAGCCAAAGTTCTGAAAAAACTTAAATTATAGAAATTTCACACTGGCACTGAGCTTCTTCCAAATCCCACAGTGAAAAATGAAACCGTCGAAAACAAATGCAGCAACCCTAAAGCTGGGTCCACATGAAAGAGTAAAACGGTAGATGTAGGCCGAGTTCCAAATACTCCCGTCAAGAAAGGCTCTTCTGACAAGTAGGAATGGTTTCAGGCACAAAACAATCCATATTTCAGTCAACAACTATTTCTCAGGCTTTCTGCTGGGCATGAACTAAAGCAGATGATATTCAGCTCCTGCTCCCAAAGAGCTTATGTAGTCTAGTGGAAAACTTTATGAGCACCATGGTGCTACTCAACTTTGCCAGAATAGAAATAAAGGATCAAGGAAATATTTGATCTGGGGTTGTGGTGGGGGGCTGGGGGAGGAGACAGAAAGAGAGAGAGGGTCCAACAACTTCCACTTCGAGTCCTAGCTCCCACTGGAGACTTCTTGTTTTAAGGTTTTGGTATGGAGTTCGTATAAACACTTGACTGAAATAGAGGCCCTCCCCTTCCAAGCCCTCCCATGTGAGTTTTCAGATGCTAACCCCCCGTAGCTAGTCCACCAGGAACCGGAAAAAAATAGCTTTCATCTCAAAGAATTCACACACAGGCTTCTATAGGGACAATGATAACAGATTTTAAAGCAACAAAAAAATGTATAATATTGGCTACTGTTCAGTGGGGGTGGGGAGGAGGGGAGGTCCCTCCCTGCCAGGCATGGCACTGGACGTCTTAGCTCTACTATCTAGTCCATTGCTACATCAGTCCCACGAGGCATCTTGTTTTCATTCTACAGGTGAAGAAAAGAGGTTCAATGAGGTGAAATGACTTGTTTGAGGTCGCAGAGCTAGAAGAACCAGAGCTGGGATACAAACCCAGAGGTCTGTCTGACTCCCAAATCCATACTCTTTCCAGAGGACCAAAGTGAACAGAACTAAAAAAATGACAAGTTCTACTTTGTGTTTTGTGTTGTGGCCTGAAAATTCAACCCAAAAGGAAAGGGAAGGCCGAAATAATCGACTCCAACAAATTCTGGCCCGTGTTCTCCTTATTCTGCTCTCCCTCGCAGCTCATGTCTCTTTAAAACCTGTCCCAGAGGATTGGGAATCCTTAGATGATCTTCCCAGATTTATAGCCATTCCAACTCCGCCCTGAATTCTGAAATACATCCCAGAAGGGGATTTGGAAACTGCACATTAGAAAATGCAATGAGAGCCATGCAACTGGGTGGAGCAGGGGCCAGGGAGCATGCCACATAATGACATTTGTATCTTAGGAACTTCAGTCTGGTGGCCATGAGAGGGATGGAGCTGGTCAGAGGATATGAAGCCTCATATCCAGGGAGACCATTTGGAAATCAGATGTAGTCACAGAAGTAAGAGGAAACGAGGTCCTGAATCATGCAGTAGCAGCAAACTAAGGAGGAAAGAACAGAGAAATGAGACATGTCACAGATGTTGCATCGATGAAGTCTTCCAACTGGTGATAGGCGGGAGTGAGGGAGAGGGCAAGTCCCAGTTTACTGACTGGGGTGACTGGGTTGATGGTGATACCCTTCGAGACTGGGGAGAAAGGAGGGACAGTTGGTTTTGGGCGGAAGATGGTGCTCTCATTTTGAGGTGGTGGTGAGCAGCGCACAGGAAAATGGTCCATAGGCCGCTGGATCAATAGATTCATTTGTTCTTTCATTCTACAAATATCTGTCGACTTCCCACTGGGCACCAGATGCTGAGCTTGGCATTAGGTGTGCAGTGATGACCAGTACAGCGGTGTTCTCTGTCCTCATGAAGCTTACAGGCCATAAACAGGCACAGAAGTACATGGATAATTACAAAGCGTGGTAAGCGTTAGGCAGCAAAGAATAAATGTGCTAAGAATCAGATGCAGAGCATGAGACTGAACAGTGGAAACTGGAAGGCTGAAGTGGATAAGAAGGTTCTGGAACTCAGAGGAGGTGACATCTGGCTGGCATGGAGCGGGGGTCATGTGCTTAGAGGTAGGAGTTGAAGAGAAGCTGAGGGGTGAGTCAGAGAAACTGCCATCGTCCAGGCTGTGGGGGAGGGGCTGAAGGCCTAGACACCCACAAGCCCATGGTTTCTATCCCTTCAACCCTCAGGATTCACACTCTTACAAAGCAAAGTCTTGGTGTGTTTGACTGATGTTATTTTCCACCTAGGGACCGTGGAATGTTTGCCATCTTTCATCCTGGGCATGTTTGGCACGTGGAAACGCGCAGGGCACTCACTGATTTGGCCTGGATTGCAGGAGAACTGAGTAATCCTCTCATTAAGTTAACTCCAGATTGGCCTGAAACAGTAATGCTAACTTGGGATTCTTAGAAAGAAAGAAAGAAATAAGGCAACTTCTGTCTAGCCCAGACTGCATCCTCTTTCCTTAACTGAAAGCCAAGAGATGTGGTTTTGTAAAGGAGCTTAATTAAGTCCTAATCCATCCTGGCAGAAACAGCGCATCCAATGAGAATTTCCAAACAACTTGGAATCATTTAACAGAGAAAGGAAAACCGCATTTGAGCCCAACCTGGGAGTTGTTCAGCGACTTGCAGATAATATCTACAACAATAAATGGTCTACAACCATAAAAGGGAGCATTTATTGAGCACTTACTATGTGCTGGGCACTATTCAACTCATCTACTCTTCAGACAGCCCTGTGAAGAAACTGCCGGTAATGACTCTTAGCAGCCCTATAATGCAGATGAAGAAACTGAGGCACAGAGAGGTGAAGGCACTGTCCCAAAGCCCCCTGGCTTTTAGTGGGAAGAGGTTGGACTTGAACTGGACGTCTGGGTCATGAAGCCTGCTCCCTTAACCAGTTTTGATAAACAGGGGTCACTGCCACAGTAGTTGGAGGAAACAGGCCTGTGTGGAGGAGGGACCTGATTTGTGAGGTGCTGGGGGAAGATGAGCTCTGTGCACCTGCTCCCAGAGGTGGGGGGCACCCCTAGACAGCCTCCTCTCCCGAGCATGGTTTCTGGGGCCCTGCCTCTGAGAGGCTGAAATCATCTTTAGAGAATCCTGGGCTTTTCCCTATAGAAGAGAACCTGGGAACCACTTAGTTAAGCTGTTGTTTTACAGATGGGGAGACTGAGGCACAGGGAAACAAAGAGAGGGTGCCAAGGAGCAGCAGAAGCCAGGTCAGAGGGAGCTCTGTGTCCCCGGAAGCTCTCCCTGCCTTCTCGCCTGTTTTTTCTTTCCCCGCAAGGATTCCGCTTCCCCCAGCAGGCTGGTCTCCGGCCCACCTGTGGGGCCCACTCTAGCTGAGCAGAGCAAGTGCTGAGGGGCCAACTGTCCCACCATGCCCCCAGGCACCGGAAGATAAGCCACCATCCACCCTAGGAGCTGACATCCCCCAAAGCTTCCTTCACAAGGAAGCCACCCTGCACTACAGAGGCCCCACCCTTCCAGAATTTGCAGGCCCGCTCTTTTGACCCGGTCCATTTTTACCCCGAACAGGACTAGCCCTGTGCAATCCCTACCAGGCTCTCAGGAACCCGGGCAGGGCACAAGTTTCCCTCTGGACCCCAGGGCAGTACCCACCCTCCCATGACAAGGCAGTGTTGGCCAGAGGGCCACTCCTCGCTGAAGCCATCCAAGGCAAAGCAAGTCTTACCGTTCCACCTGGAGGTTGACTTTGGAAGGCTCCACGTTGGGATTTTCCCACTCCATTTGTGGGCAGTGCATGAAATAGCAAAGGGTGTACAGGGCCTCGGGCTCCCAGTAGAGCGCCCCCGGCTTGTGGTGCAGTGGGGTGCCATTGCCATGGTGCTTGGCATGGAGCGGCTGCAGATGATGCATTGCGCGGGATACCAGGTCGCCTGCGGACAGAAATAAGATCTCAGATCCTTCAGGCAGCAAAGACTTGCAGAGAAGAGGTGCCTGAAGATCTTTGAGAAATCCTGTTTTACAGATAAGGAAACTGAGGCTCCAGGTGACAAGATCAGTGAGAGGCAGACACACGATTCCAACCTGGGTCTCTCTGACTCTAATGCTGGCGCTCTTCACCCCACCCTGACTGAGTCGTTTTTTCCCCAAGACGACAGCCCTGAGGAGCCAAGTCCATCTGGCGGCAATGTGGCATTATGCAGCCAAGGAGTTAACGCATGTTCTTTCCCCTTGATTCAGTAATTCTACTTCTGGGACGCTGTCCCAATGTTAGAATCCAAAATGCAGCAAAGTCTTTATGCACAAGGATTTTCACCCGAATCTTACCGACAGGATCCAACATGTGACAAAGAAATGTTTACAAATTAGAGCGTGGTTAAATAAATGGTACATCCACATGATAAAATCATCAACTTATACAGTCATTAAAAATGTTTACACAGAGGTGCAATATCATGGAAAAAAATCCTTCGGTTAAAATGGTAAATGGGGAAAAAATGAAATTGAAAATTGCATACAGTGTGATTAGGATTAGGTTATTAAAAACTAGGCACAGTAAATACCAGAAGAAAATACCAAAAGGTTCATCAAGGATTTCTCTGTCTCGTGGGATGGTGGGTGATATTCCCTTCCAACTTTCGGTCATTTCTGAATTTTGAATTATGGTGTGTGCTACTTGGTATTACCAGAATAATAAGCTTACCGAGGTGGTGTGTTTACTTTCTTATCCTTTCCTCTAGGGTCAGGTTGGCAGGCATTCACCTTTTGATCTGTTTTTCTTGGAAGCTCCCACAAAAGAAGCTCAAAATAAGAAAAATCAGAAGGGAGTGGAGAAGAGAACAGGGCCCATGTTTGGGGCTCCGGTACCACCCCTCCATTCCCGACCACACGGGGAAGCCTTTCCGCTCTGCTGGGCTAACCTCTGAGCATCATTCAGCTCGCCCTGCACTTCGGGTTCCCTGCTTTTGTTCTTGTTTTCTCACCATACAGTGCCTTTGCCTTTATTCTCCCACCTATGGAAGACCTTCAAGGCTGTGATCAAATGCCACTTCTTCCAGGGAGCCCTCCAGAATGGCCCCAGTCAGAATCAATCTCCCTTTTCCCTGTGCACCCACAACACCTGCTAAGAAAGTCTAACACATTACTTGTTTAATTCTGTCATGTTTCTCAGTCAATTGTCCCCTCATTTGCTTCCCCTACTGAGCCTCAAGGGCAGAGACCACGACATTGTCTTGTTCCTGAAGGAGCAGAATAGTGTGGTGGTTAGGAATACGCTCTCTGGGCTCAGAGTGCTATTACCATCACCATCATCACCACCATCACCATTTCCCTTTTCTTTTCTTGCTCCTCCTTCATCATCATCACCATCACCACCATCATCAGCAGAAGCAGCCTAGTCCCTGTTCAGGGGCCCCAGCCATGTCTCTGAGCAGGGCAGGCCATGGGAGATGAAACTGGCACAGGGATGGTAAAGCCACTAGCACCATTTTCAATCCCACTCTATGTGTGTTATCTGCAGCTTCACCTGCCAGCTTCATGAATCCCTTCCCCCGCAAAAGTCACTTGTGACCAGCTGCCCTGAGTTTGGGCAGTTGCAGTTTGGCTCTAGGAACCTACTTGGGAATCCATGTATACCCAAGTTTCCCAAACGTCAGCCATTTGGGAATCACCACTACGACTTCTCTCATATCTATGTGCCACAGGTACAATTTATTTTTTAATATTTTTCTTTAAATTGGCTCATTCTTTCACACAAATAAATTCATTTTAAAAGGAAACCTCATATGGGTGCCATAAATGGAAAACCAATATTTGTCTAGTACTCATAAAAAATGCATAGCAATTAAACAGCGGGAGTGTTTTGCGTCTGCGTATCACCTACCAGCATCTCCCGGGACACCCTTTGGGAAATGTGGCTCTCACCTGCCAGGCTCATTGCAGCCCCCACGAAGCCGACCTCCTGCGTGTCACAGGTGCCCGCCCTGGGACAGAGGGCCACGCATGCCCATGGGGGTGGGGACTCCCTCTGCCCAAGCCTGTGCCTGGCACCTTCGCTTCCCTTCCTACTCTTCATGGCATTCCCATCAGATATCATCACTATAATGCGTTTTCAAAACCTCCCACAACCCTAGGGCTGGAGGCAGCAGGACCCTCTGAAAAGATCCCATTTGCATTTCAAACAAGGAGACCCCGCCCCCACTTTGCCCGGCCATAGGGCTGTTTCTTTCTTTCTTGTTTCTGTTGGCACCGAAGGGAGACAACCCAGAAACCCTTTTTACACACAGTTGTAAGTTAATGGCCCTATTTTGGCTGCCTCATTGAGTGGGAGCAACAAGTTCACCGTTCAGTGTGAAAAGACAACAGGAAGAGGCATTTTTCAATGAAGCCCTCCGTTTTTCTCTTTCAACAACCGAAGGCAATTACTGTAATTCATGACTGTCCAATGGGGGTTTAATTGGGAGCTTGGTTGTGGGCGAGACTAGGGTGTCAGGCAGAAAAGTCAAGACAAGATCTCTGAGGACAGGATTGAAGGGGGCCAGCTGCCAGTCAAGTTGGTTCAGGAGTAAGAAAAGCTGGTGCCCGTTTCCCCCCTGGCCTCAGTGGAGGAGACTGGGTGGGCCCCATTGCCCCAGACCTGCTCACTGCTGCAGGGAAGGAGGTACAGACTGCCCCCAGACCGAAGTCAACTGTGAAGTTCAGCGCATCACTTTGTACATTTCCAGGGGCTCCTGGTTAAAGAACCACCAGCCACCTTTGTAATATGCTGATTTCACGTCTCAGTTCAAAATTCCATCCAATCGAGTATTTAATATTCGACTGGAGTTTTGTGAAGCATCCTCCTCGCCTGTAGCATTTTCTCCAGCTTTTGTTTCGCAGACTAGTTTACTGTGGGTCATTCATTTATTCATTTGACATTTGGCAGATGCTTCCCAAGCGATGGGCGATGGATGTGTTAGGTGCTCCGAAGGCCCACAGCATATCAAAGTGGAAAAAGGGAAAACTAAGTTTGAATTATAACCCTGCCACTGACAAGCTGGGTGGCCGTGGGCCAGACATTTATCCTTTCAAGGGTCAAGTTTTCTTATCTGTATTAAATGGAAATAATAATATCTCTAATGTATTTAAAGTACTTGGCAATCAGTAGGTGCTCCAACAATAGTGGGTGGATTTTTACCCCAAGCTAGGCTGACCAGACGTACCATTTTAAATGGGACAGAAAACAATGGTACTGTCTGTCCCATGTCAAACGGTACCTATGGTCAACCTACTGACATCTCGAATGTAACCCAGCGAGACTAGGCTGACCATATGTACTGTTTGAAATGGGACAGGACCATTGTTTTCTGTTGCATTTTAAATGGCACATGTGGTCAGCCAACCCCAAGCCCTAACAGGCTGCACAAAGGTGGCTGTGTGTGGATAGCACCGCTGAGCAAGGCAGTTCTGGATTTTACGATGATGACGTCTTGAGCACAGAGGCAGGGGTCACAGGGAGAAGTCTCCGCCTGCAGGGCTGGGCCCCCTAGTTCCCTGGTGAGCTCCTGGGTAAGGAACCTTTGTGAATTTTCACATCTCCAGTTTAGTATCAAGGAGAGCGTCCCCAATGCATCCTACAGAGAAAAGGGCAAATCCTCAGGTGGAAGGAACAGAGAGCCCCAACCAAGCAACACCCTGATCTTGTAACACGTGGAAACTTCTGCTGGGCTCCCCCGTGAGGAGTCTAGTCATGTGGTCAGGCCTGAAAGCTCTGCCTTGTTACCTGGATTCAACCGCCAGCCCTTCAGCTCACAGGTGTGGCTGATCTTGGACAAATCATTTATCTTCTCACCTCCGCTCCCATATCCAATGGTTACACAGGAAATAATTCACATAGATTTTCCACAGTGTCCTAGTTCAATACCATCAATGACTGCTATTATTCTTATTGGCTATTAATAAAGCCACGGTCAGGTGCTTTCTCCTCAAGCTTGTGCAGCCTGGTTCAAGAAGTGCAGGGATGGCTGGAAACACATTCCCCCTCGCCTTTGCTGGAAAAACAGTGGTTTCTGGAAGCCACACTGGCAGAGGAACCTTTGAAAATGAATCACAGCTCTCTGTGTACACAGAAAGAGCAAGGCTGTATTGATTCAGACCACGGAGCGAGCCAATCTAAATTACAGTCAGATCAGAAAAGAAGGCAATTTTATTACCATCAGTCACCCAGGTAACTTATCAATGCGCTTCCTCGCGTATGTTCTGTGCCACCCTCTTAATGAATGTACAAAACCCATTCGTAATTAGCAGCACCCATTTGTGTGCCAACAATTCATATGCAAGAGTCAACACTCATCCACAATGACAGCATTTAATTTGCCGAGCAAATTGTCCTTAAAAACAATTTATGCGGCAAGCCGTGCCTGCAGACTGCCTGCTCAGATGAAGTGCAGATTTGTTTAGCAAATCCTTTCTTCGAAGAGAGCTCCGGAATTAAGCCGGGCCCCGGGGCCCCAGCTCAGACCAGTGCCATTCAAATACCCCAGGACATGCCTTGGAGACTCCAGGGGACAGTGTGTGTGGACCAGCCGGAGTGAGGGTGTCTTCCCAGGTTACGCGTAGGTGGACATGACCCTGTGCTGTCGCCAGCTCCTGTGTGTCCAGGGTCCTGGGCACGTCTTGGCATCTCTTAGAGAGAGATTTCATGAAGGGGGCTGCTTGGACCCTTTGTATCTGAATTCCTGGAGCTGTTCAAATGCAGATATCTCCTTTCCAATTGTTGAAGCTATTTCAAAACAGCCTTCATGCACATCACTACCTCAAAATAATGGGGTCGTCGGAGTTGCTGCTCGATCTTGTTAATGTGCTAATAAAAAAGCATAATTACTATGCCACAATGTAGATGAACATTTTCGTGTAATTGGTTTCTTTTGTAAACTTATGCATTTTCTTATATACATTTAAAAACTATTCTTTTTTAAAAAAGATTTATTTGATTGTGTTTAACAGACAGAGAGAGAGAGAGACAGAGACAGAGAGAAGGGGGAGGGCCCAGAGCAGTCTCCGCAGTGGGACAGCCTCAGTTTTCACATGGTTTCATTCCACACAGAAGTGCGGGGCCACACAGCATGGGAACTGGGCTGGGGGTTCTCCCACGTGGGAGGCATGCCCCCTCAAGCCAGGGGCTGAACCAAGGGGCAAGAACTGAATTGGGGGGCAAAAACTGAACTGGGGGGGTCGAGAACTGAACTGGGGGACTCCTGCACGGGAAGCACACCCTAGTTCAGCATATGGGTCTGCATGAACCAGGCCCGGGGTTTGATCCTTAGTCCCCAGGGCTCCAAAGTGAGCGCTTAACCCACCGAACCATCTGGGCTTCTCCTAAACATCTCTACCTTCTGTGAGACTATATTCTAGTAGAGAGAGAGAGAGAATTAAAAATAATAAATAAATGAGTAAAATGCAGGGTGTGACTGCGGGGGGAGAGGCTTTGATGGCTAATGGTTATCAGGTTTCTTGGGGTGATGGAAATGTTCTAAAACTGATTATGGTTATAGCTGCACAGTTCAGTAAATATACTAAAAAAATCATTGAATTGTATACTTTAAATGGGTGAACTGTATATCAATTATACATCAGTGATACTGTTATTAGAAAGCAAAAATAAATAAATAAATAAATAGAGTATGTCATAGGATAAGTGCTGGGGAGAAAGGTATAGCAGTGAAGAGGGTACGGGTCCTCGGGGACTATAATTTTAAATAGGGTGGTCAGAGAAAGCCTCATTGAGACGGTAACATTTGGGCAAGGCTTAAAAGTAATGAGGGAGCAAGCCACGAGGATATCCTGAACAAGAGTGCTCCAGGAAGAGGGCATATGCAAAGGTCCTGAGGTATGCCTGCTATGTTCAAGGAACAACTAGGGGCCAAGCTGGCTGGAGTTCAGTGGCCCACAGGGGAGTGTAGGCGATGTCTGAGGGATATGGATTGGGGGAGGGGGTCCAGAAGCAATTCTGAGGACTTTGGGTCGGTGGAGGATTCTGAACAGAAGAGAGATGTGATCTGATACAAGCTTTAAATCAGGGGTGTCCAGCCTTTCGATTTCCCTGGGCTACACTGGAAGAAGAATTGTCTTGGGCCACACAGAGAATAGACTATACTTTTTAGCTGATGAGCTAAAAAAAAAAAAAAAGGCACAAAAATATCTCCAAAAGTTTACAAGTTTGTGTTGGGCGCATTCAAAGCCATCGTGGGCTGCATGCGGGCCGCGGGCCGTGTGTTGGATAAGCTTGCTTTAACTGGATCCCCTGTGACAATCAAGTGAACAGCACCATTTATAGAGCATTTACTGTGCGCCAGGTACCATGTCAAACTCCTTTGTGAGCGTATTAGCTCACTGAATCACCACCACTACATTCTAAGCAAGAGACTATTATTTTCTCTGTGTTACAGAAGAGAAAGATGAGGTTCAGAAAAGGTTAGGAACTTGACTTCCATCAGCGGCAGGGCCAGGGAATTTACCAGGCCTGCCCGACTCCAGAGCCCTGCCCTGCCCCACGGTCATCATTGTGGGCACTGTTTGTGCACACAGCAGGTGCTCAATAATGGTGTCGTGTGGCTGACGACAAGGCACTACCCTGAGAGCAGCGGCACGTTGGGCACAGAGAGGGCCGGGAAGCCAGCATGCACTTACTCAGCTCTGCGATGCTGCCCACGCGGGTGGCCAGCAGGGACTGCTCGATGGTCCTCAGCTCCGACTGGCTGAACATGGGCAGTTCTCCGGGCTTGTTTGCCCTCTGAGGGTCTCTGTGAAGGTTCAGGTTGTCTGGCAGGCACAGCACCCCTGCAATCGGTGGGGAGAGAGGATGAAAGGAAAACGGATCGTTAGTTTCCAGTGCACTAAAGGCGGGGTGCCAACCCTGGCACAACCTCATGCCACACCAGAGTTGGTACCACAGAGCCAATCTGATTCCCAAGGCGCCAACTCCTTGTAGAAACAATGTCCAGCTATGTTAAAAGGTTCCCTCCAGGCGCTGACTTGTTGATTCTAACAAACACGTGGGCATTTGTCTGTACACACACGTTTCCTAAGGACACAGAACCTTTTCCTTGGCCTGCAGGATTCTGTCCACTCAGAGCTGCCTCTTGAGGGGCCAGTGAGCACTGTCCCATTCTCCCTCCCAGAGGCAGCTGGTGTCCCTAAGCACCTAGAAAAGAGTCCCCGATGGCAGTCGCTTCTGAGGGCCTGGTTTATTTGCCCAACAAATTTATCTCGGGGCGGCTGGGCTGTTATCTGTTAGACAAGGCTCTGGCTTCCTCTGTAAAGCTCAATGTCAGGAGGGAAAGAGTCCCCATGGGCTTCTATAACTTATATGGAGAATGCCCCAGGGGACACCCCTGGAATCCTGTTATTCTCGTCCCTTCCTTTCCATTCCATTCCATTCTATGAACCGTTAGCAAGAACCTCAACACTTACACTGGTAGGTCATGTAGAAATGTCCACTAGTCCCTTCACCACCCCCATCTCCAGAGGCAAATGCATTTCCTAGCTCCCCGACTTTGGGCTTGACTCCCACGTACGTTGGCCAAAGGTATGTTAACGGACATGGTGGAACCAAAGGCCTGAAAAGCACTTTTGTGGGTGAACTTGCTCTCTTGTGTCTGTCATCATCATGAGGAAAACATACCCTGGCTAGCCTGCTGGTCTAAGGAGGGTGAGAGAAACACAGAGCAAATCCGGTACCAACCTGCTGCTTAGGGCTGCCCCACAAAAACAAATGTGAATTTGGTATGGCATTGTTTGTTATGCAGCGTTACTAAGGTGATAACTAACAGATACAGCCAGTAAGAGTGCATCACTGAGGATACCATGAACAAGGCATCATGCTGTGCTAGGGGCTGAGGACACAGTGATGGGCAGAACACACACACGGCTTGTGCTCAGTGGGCTCACATTCTGGGCAAAGGAGACAGATTGCTCCACACACAACTACAAAGCCATACAAAAAATGCTCTATAAGTAGGAAGCACTTATTGAGTGCCTGCTGTATTCCTAACCCGGAAAGACATTTTGGAGATGCAAAAGGAGCTGAAGGTATATTCAAGTAGTGTATAAACTAACTGAAGAGACAAGACTGGCAATAATTTAGGAACAATAGAACATTATTAGTTTATGGGTGCTGAATGATTGAAGACAATAATTGTGGCAGAGTGAGGGGAAACAGAAAGAACACAACGGTCAGTAGTTCAAGTTCACTCCTCACTCTGCTCAAACCACAAAAGTTCAATAAACAAAGGTTCCACCTTTGAAGATGTGCAGGTGTGAGGTGGCACCTGTCACACACCTCTCCTGGCCCGTGCTGCCTAATTAGTGGCTCCAGCCACGCTGAGCCAGTCACTTGTTCCTGGACGTTTTACCTTCACGCCCGACATTCTGACACAATGGGGAAGGTAACTAGAGAAGATGTTTTTTGAAGGAATAGTGAATAAATGGAAGAACAATGCAAGTGACCATTCACTTTTAATGTTCCTGTAATCAGGAAACTGGTCAAGTAACTTCTTTCAAAGAGTATTCTCTAACCATTGTTTTTCAAACATTTTTGACTATGACTCAGAATAAGAATATATTTTATATCATGAGCCAGTACACACACCATCACCACCACCATGTATTCCCTCCACTCCCCTCCCGTCCCTTCCCCTCTCTTACTAAGAAAAAATGCTGTCTGCAGCACCAAAAGTGACTTCATGACTCACTCATAGGTCATGACAGGCAGTATGAAAAACACTGTGGACTGTGCACACAGCTTGGCATTAACTGGACAGTCGAGATTCACCATTCATTGTACACTACCTACTGCCGTGCTCGGCTCTGCATGGGATGTAGCTTATGACCAAGAGGTGACCCCTGCACTTCAGCAACGCGTAGCTTTTCAGGGAAGACAAGACCTTTAGAGAAATTCCCATCATCCGAGGCTGGCCTCTTTTTACATAACAGCTGAGTCACCCTCCTGTTCACTAGGGACGCCCTGAGTCATCCTTGCTTCTTCCTGCTTGTTCACCTGCCAAGATATCTGGGCAGAGGCCAAGTCAAGTAGACGTTGCCATGGCAAGAGTGTTGGGCTAATCGCTCATATGATGCTCCTGATGTCCCTCTCATTTTGAGATTACTGCCCTTGGAGAGCTCACTGCAGATGGCACCTGCTGATCATGACTCTGGGTGATAAGGGACCTCCGTTTCCAGGTGATGAGGGCCCCCTCTTGGGGGAATGGATGGTAGTCAGGGGGCTTCACAGCAAAGGAGCTTGAGAAAGAGCCCTGAATATCGGGGAGAATGAAGCTACCTAGTTAATAGTAGAAATGACCCTAACTTGTACTCACAGGATCGCTTTCTTGGCAATTGCATTATGGATAGCAAGCTCCCAGCCCAGGCCTGCCTCACACATTGGTTGAGAAAAAGGCAAACGGGACTTAGGAGTCTGGAACCCAAAGCTTCAGTCCTGGCTCTGCCACTTCTCACCTACCTTGAACCTTGGGCAGGTCACAGAGCCTCTGTGGACCTCTGTTTCCTCTTCTATAAATGGAGGTGACCTCATGCTAGGGATGTGGGAATGAAATGAGATAATGTATACCAAAGTACTTGATATGTGCTGAGCAAATAGAAGGTGCTCAACACATGTTAACAGGTGGAAATCAGTTCATATGTAAAAATCCAGCTTTAGACTATTTTTTGCTTTAATCACAAGAACAAACATTCCTCCTTCTTTTAGAGGGAAATGTAAATGGGAAAACATAATTATTCGAAGAAGCTTTGAAAGCTTGATTACTGAGATTTGGAAAATCTATAATTGAATTACTATGCAAAGATTATGTGCCAGAATTAATTCATTCTCTCTCTCTATCTCCCTCTCTCCTTCTTGAGGACTCTAGATGGGGCTCTATAGATGGGGTATATACATAAATTAGAGTTATTTGTTTTTTGTATAAAATTCAACTAGTTCAATAAAAAGGTCCCAGCATCATACTGTAGTGTGAGATGCAGGCCTTAGTTTTGGACTACTCATCAATTTCCATTATTGGAGCCAAGAACAGCCACAGCCTAATGATTCAGACTTCTCAAGTTCAAAGACAGGGAACACCAAGGTTCAAATATGACTTGGATTGGGCCTCAAGGGAATAATTTCTCTGGACAGCAGGTGATCATCAGCTATGATTCACAGTGGGCTTGAAGGGGTCACCATCTCCCTGAAATTTGATTCCTTTGGAGTGGGTTGTGCATCTAACTAAGGGGAAGTTCACTCACATTCTCAAAGAGGTCTGTGGGCCCAGAAAGGTGACACACCAATGCCTTTGAGTGTCCACACTTACAGCCATAACCAGGTCTCTCTGTTCTGGGACCCACTGGCTGTAGGTGGGACACAGTGGGCTGGGCATGATCATGGGCCCTGAGCAGCCTGAACAAAGAACTTCCCAGCTCCCCAGTCAGCTTCTGTGTCTGCAAAGAGAGGTCAAAATATCTATTTCATCGGCTTATTGTGGCGATTAAACACGAGAATATATTAAAGCTTCTGGCCTACAGTAAGCGTCTGTTAAATACCCTATGCCCACAAATGTGCAGTTTTGTTTATTTAATGTCTGGATTCAAAGTCTTGAGGATCATCTTTCCAAAATTTTATGCAACTGGAGACAGATAAGCTTTGGGTTAGGTCCCTTGGGACAATAATATCTGAGCACTGCTCCTCTGGGTGGGCCCCTGGGCCAACTACATCTGGCATCTGTCTCCAATCCAGTCAGGGTACACTTCTGCCTCCCCATATGCCTACCTTCCCATATGCATAGGGCAGCCCCTTGGCAAATAGAATGCCCTGCCACCCTTTCTCCCATCTCAGCTTTTCTCTGCGTCTCCATTCAATTACTGGGCCTCGATGCTATTTACCCTCCAACAGGAAACCAAATAAGACAGCCATCAGCACCCAGCTACTCTCCTTCCAATGATGATGCTGATTCAGGACAAAGAGACTGCTTGCAATCTGGCTCCTGCTCACGGGCTTGGGTTGTGCCTTGTCTGGCCTCTGGCTGTAAGAGGAGGACAAACTCTCCTAACTCCTGCCTGCCAAGCTACACCTTATTTTCTACTAAGTCATCCCCAGAATTTAACGTGAGGATGCTAGCACCCTTTTTCAGAAGGAGGGAGGGAGCAGCTGAGTGCAACAGATCAGCCCCTGAACAGGCACCCGACAAACCTGGCTGCTTTCAGAGTCCTGCTTTGCCTTTTCTCAGCTGTGTGGCATAGGGCTTGTGGCTGGGATCTTCTGAGCCTCGGTTTCTCCCTCTATTAAATATAAAATGTTTGATGCTATCTAGCCCCTAGCATGGTGGGGAGGTCCTAATGGGATAATATATGTGGACAACCTGGCACAGAAAAGGAGGTCGATGAATGTTTGCTAATAATCCAAGTGAAATTCTTCGAAGCTAAAGATTTAGGAATTCAATAACACGATGCCAGAAGGCATTCTTTTACTGTTAAATTTATTAAGAAACAAGATGAGAAGCTATCAGATTTTTTCCCCCCCTAATGTTTGCACAACCAGCTTGGAAACTCCATTTTACTTAAAGAGACTTGACATGGAAAACGAATTCTGAGCTGGCTTGGTGAACTCATTCGTCTGTGAGAGACCAACCAGCTAGACTCCAATCAGGGTAAACTTGGACCATGGCTCATTCCCCCCATGCCCCCCAGAATGAATTCCATCCAAAGAACAAGATCTTAGGAAGTCTGTATCAAAACCATCAAAAGAGATAAGAGGCAGAAAACACAAACATGGAGGATTTTCAGAAATGGGTTCAATGACACGCTCCGACAAGGAGTCTGAAATACACAGCAGGAATATGTGTGCTCATCTGCAATGAACAAGGAGACCCTTAATGGAAGATACCGAGCACCAGCCATGGAGACCCGTGGGTCAAGCTTCTGTCCTCATAAGCTGCCAGTGGGCCTGAGAGACAGGCAGCCCACCACCCCCTGAAATACCACGGGAAGAGGATGAGAGAGGAGGCGTGCACGGGCCAGGCGGGGAGCTCAGCAGGGTGAGCCCACATCAGCCTAGAGCTCTTGAGGAGCTTCCTGGGGAGCTGACCCAGGGGCTGGGGCAGCAGACACCGGGCAGCCATATTCAGGGAGCCTCAGTGAGTGCTCTCGTTGAGCCACTGCTGTGCTACTTGCCCAGCAATGTCACCTTAGGCATGCAACTCAGCCTCTTTGTACCTCAGTTTCCTTGCAGATAATATGGGCCATAATATAATCCTCACAGGATCATTAAAAGATTAAATGAGTTAATACATGTTCATTTTGGCCCTTATAAATAGCTCAGTAAATGTTACTACTACCACTACCACTACTATCATCATCATCATCATCATCATCATCATCATCATCATCAGAGAAGGACATTACAAGGAAGAGTAAAGGCCCAGAGATATATGCTGTGCAGACAGGTGAGTGGCTGGAGCAGAGGGTGGGTACAAGAATTTAAGGTGACCAGATTTTAACATTGGTAAAGCGGGACCGGGGGGAGGGGGTTCTTGATTAAAAATGTGGTCTATCTCCCGCTGTTCCCTAGCTTGTCGTGCATTCTTTCCAAAAATCGGGACTTTTTTAAAACGCCGTGGGACGCGGGACAAATTGTTAAAAATCGGGACTGTCCCGCCAAAAGCGGGACATCCGGTCACCCTATCCGCAAGATGGAAACAGGGGGTACTCGGAAGGTGGGAGAAGAAATGGGCTAGGAGGGAGGGTGGACCATGGAGAACCTTAGGAACTGGGCCAAAAAGGATTTGGACTTAAAAACTGAACCTTCACTTTCCAGCCACTGCATGTTTCTGTCTTCTCCCTTTCACAGCCAAAATGCTAGAAAGAGTGGTCTCAACCCACTATCTATCTTTCTTTCTCTCCCTATCTTCATTTTTGCTGGGTTCCCTATAAGTTCATGTTCAACTTTCAAGGCTCAACTCAAATGTCCCCAGACTCAAAGAAATAGCACAACCTGTCCTTAGGAAGCTCTCAGTCTAGAGAGGGCGATTCTGAGATAACAAGGGAACTGTACCTGGCCTGCCTGCTGGGTACTGAGAAAGAGAAAGGCAGGGACAAGGTAGGGTAAGGTCACAAAAGAGGAAGTGGCTCAAGGTGACCCCACAGTCTGCCCTACACATGTGAGCCATATGCAGCCAGCCTTCCCTCACAGTCAGTTCAGGAGTGAGCGGAGCTAATTGAAATGAGGGTTAGGGAGTGTTAGCCCTGAGAGCAGGGCACTGAGGCAGTCACACTGTTATTAAGGCGTTGTGCATGGTATGAGGTGCAGAGACAATCTGGCAATGGTTTGGTTCTAACACTCACAGCATAAATAAGAAAATCAACTGTTATAGGACTATGAAGAAACAAAGGGGATATGCCAGGATGCCTCATTGGGTTGAGCACTTGTTTGCAGCCCTGGGGTCTGAGAATCGAATCCCGGCCCTGGCCCTTGTGGACCCATATGCTGAACTGGGGTATGCTTCCAGTTCAGTTCTCACTGAGGTGAGCCCTCTATGTGGGAGGCCCCCAGTTGGGCCCCCGGCTCATGGAGGCATGCCTCTCATGTGAGAGGCACCCAGCTGGTTCCTTCCCTGAGCAGCCCCATGTCCACCTGTGGAATAAAAGTTATGTAGAAAACTAATGACATGCAACTATGGAGACTGCTCTGGACCCTCCCCCTTCTCTCTGTCTCTCTCTGTCTCCCTCTCTCTGTCATAAACAATAAAAATAAATCTTTAAAGAAACAAAGGGTAAAATACTGTGTGCATTCACTCCTTCAGTGAGTATTATTAGCTGAGCGCCCACTAATTGCTAGGTTCACCTCTCTTGCTCTCTACACAGCAGTGACACTTGTGGGCATAGTGGTGGCATATCATGGTGATAAACTCAGCCCCGGGTATAAACGTTGTGTGTTAAGAGTGTTCTGAGTTAAGAAACAGTCTGACATTTCAATTAACACATGTTAACAGGTAAGGGTAAAATAATGAGGCAGCTTTTTGGAAAATGGAAAGTCTTGCTCTATATCAAGTTGGCCATGCATCTTCCTTGAATAATTGCAATCCAAATTCATTTATCAGTCTATATATCCATCCATCCATTCATCCATCCATCCATCCATTCATCCATCCATCCATCCATCCATCCATCCAAGTTTCTGTTTATACAATGGACCATCTGTTACTAAATTAAAGGATAACAAATTATTTTTTTAAGTGTGATGTCCAGTTGTTCCAGCACCATTTGTTGAAAAGATTATCTTGCTCTATTGCTTTACTTTTGCTTTGTCAAAGATCATTTGACTATATTTAGGGGGGAGGGCGTCTATTTCTGGGCTGTCTATTCCATTCCTTTAGTCTATTTGTCTATCCTTTTGCTAATACTGCACTGTCTTGATTATTGTAACTTTATATTAAGTCTTGAAATCAGAAAGTGTCAGGTTATTCTGAGTCTTTTGAGTCACAATACAAACTTTAGAATCAATTTGTTGATATCTACAAAATAACTTGCTGGTATTTTGATTGAGATTGAATTGAATCTCTAGATGAAGCTGGGAAGAACTGACACCTTGACAATATTGAGTCTTCCTATCTATGAACAAAGAATATCTCTTCATTTATTTAGTCTTTCCTTGATATCTTTCATCAGACTTTGTAGATTTCCTCATATAGATCTTACACATATTTGATTAAATATATACTAAAGTATTTAATTTGGGGGGAGCTGATAATATTAATAGTATTGTTTTTTTTTAATTTCAAATTCCACTTGTTCATTGCTGGTATATAGGAAAGCAATTGAATTTTGTATATTAATCTTATAATCCGCAACCTTACTATCATTGCTTATTAGTTTTAGGAGGTTTTTTGTTTGTTTGTTTCTTTTTTTTTTTTTTATCTTTTTATATTTATAGAGAGTAATTATTTTATCTTCAGTGCATATTTATTTTTTTATTTTACTTTTGACAGATAGAGAGAGAGACAGAGACAGAGACAGCTAGAGAACCGAACTGTGGGAACTCCCCAGTTCAGCATGTGGGTCTGCCTGGGCCGGAGCCGGGATTCGATCCTTGGTCCTCGGGGCCTCAAAGCGAGCGCTCAACCCGCTGAGCCGTCCCGGCTTTCCCTGTTTGTTTCTTTTGACTTTCCTATGTAGTCTATCATGCCATTTGCTAACAAGGACAGTTTTATTTTTTGCTTCCCAGTCTGTATACCTTATTATATTTCCTTTTCTTATCTTATTGCATTAGCAAGGACTTCCAGTATGATGTTGAAAAGGAGTGGTGAAAGGGAGACATCCTTGCTTTATACCTGATCTTAGAGCAAGAGCTTCAAGCTTCTCACCATTAAGAATGATGTTAGCTGTAGTTTTTTTGTAGACTTTTTCTTTTTATCAAGTTGAGGAAGTTCCCCCCATTCCTATTTTACTGAGAGTTTTATCATGAATGGGTGTTGGATTTTGTCAAATGATTTTTATGCACCTACTGATATGATTTTGTCACTGTTCTTTTGTCACTGTTCTTCCTCAGGCTGTTATTGTGACAGATTACATTAATTAATGTTTGAAAGTTGATTCAGTGTCATATACCTGGGATAAATCCTACTTGGTCATGGGGTATAATTATTTTTACATCTGTGATATTAAATTTACTAATATTTTATTCAGAATTTTTTCATCTATGTTTAATAGGGATAATTATCTGTAGTTTTATTTTCTTATAATGTCTTCATGTGGTTTTGATATTAAGCTAATGCTGGCCTCATAGAATGAGTTAGAAAATATTCTTTCTGACTCTATCTTCTAAAAGAGACTGTAGAGAATTTGGTATAATTTTTTCCTTAAGCGTTTGGTAGAATTCACCAGTGAACCCACCTAAGCCTAGTGTTTTCTGTTTTAGAAGGCTGTTGATTATTGTTTCAATTTCTTTAATAGCTATAGGCCTACTCAGATTTCTTCTTGTATGAATTTTGGTTGATTGTGTCTTTCAGGAAACTGGTCCATTTCACCTAGGTTATCAAATTTGTGAACACAGAGTCGTTCACTTATTATTCTTTTAATGTCAATGGGATCTATAGTGATAGACCCACTTTGATTTCTGATATTAGTAACTTGTGTCCTCTCTATTTCTCTTAGCCTGGATAGAGACTTATATAAGTTTACTAATATTTTCAAAGAAAAAGTTTTTGGTTTCATTGATTTTCTCTTTTGATTTTGTTTTAAAAATTCATTGCTTTCTGCTTTAATTTTTAGTATTTATTTTCTTCTGCTTATTTTGGAATTAATTTTGCACTTGTTTTTCTAGTTTCCTAGGCATAAATATTTGGTTATTAATTTTAAATCTTTCTTCTTTTCTAATATGTGCATTCACTGCTATAAATTTCCCTCTAAACTCTGCTTTTACTGCATACACAAAATTTAATAAGTTGTGTTTTCATTTTCTTTTAGCTCAAAATATTTTTAAAATTTCTCTTGAGTTTTTTTCTCTAGCTCTTGTGTTATTAATATTTAGAAGTGTGTTGTTTAATCACTGAGTATAGGGGATTTCCTAGCTATCTTTCCACTACTGGTTTCTAGTTTAATTGCAATGTGGTCTGAAAACAGACACAGTATGTTTTCTATTTTTTTTAAATTTAAGTTATGTTTCATGGTCCAGACTGTGGTCTATCTTGGTGAATGTTCCATGTGAGCTTGAGGAGAATGTGTATTCTGCTGTTATTGGATGAAGTAGTCTATAGATGTCTATTATATCCAGTTGGTTTAGGGTATGGTTGAATTCGCTATGTCCTTCCTGATTTTCTGTCTGCTGGATCTGTCCATTTCTGATAGCGGGGTCTTGGAATTTCCAACTATAATAGTGAATTCATTTATTTCTCCTTTCAATTATATCAGTTTTTGCTTTTTCTTTTTAAAGGCTATGTTGAGGCTATTTTTTTGGCTGTTTCTTTACCCGATTAATTTTAATTTTGAATCATTAAGTACCTGAATATGGTTCAAATGGTGAAGGTTGATCACACTAGAAAGAGAAGGAAGGAGATGATGGGCAGTAGGGGTGGTAAAAAGGTATATGTCCATTGAAGAAACACTCTGGATTCATTATTTGAATATACATTATGTGCCCTAACGCAAATTTAGCTGTACTCCTCCCTATTGCCAACGGGCCAGTTCCACTGTGTCTCACTAAGACTCGCTTCACAAACATAAGTTGAATTAATAAATGACTCCTGGGTAAAGTTGTTGGTGGAAAGCGTAAATTAGTAAGCTTTAAATAAAAATGTTAATAACACATTAAGATGCCCGCTGAAAATTTCTCTGTTAGAGAAATCAAAGGGGGCTCAGAAATGGAAAGATTTCATACCAGCTGTCAGAGCATTTTATGCCAAAGACAAGTATTCACAGATTTATCACCCCAGAACGTCTAGAAGCCATTTCCACATAAGAGTGAGGTGAGGGTATCCTCTACAGTGGAAGCCCATGTACCTGGCAGGCTTCCAACTGGAAATCTCTTTCCAATGGACCTTCTGCAGAGTTACGAGCATGAGGACCATTAATATTCATTATGAAGGCCCCCAAGGCCTGTAAGATCCTGAATCATCCAAGAAAGATTAAGTCACGTTGAACCGAGCTTTAGTGTTAAGTATATTTAATTGTATTCTAAGTCTTCAAAGACTGATTATTTTTAATTAAACAGCCTGGTGGCTATAACTTACCATGTACTTGATATGATATAGAGAACTAGTCACTAGGATGTTTAATAAGTTGAAATACCCTATGGCTGACTAGATGGAATGACAGGGATGTGTGTGTCTACAGGCATGGAGGCGATTAGGCTAACATTTTGAGAGATAGCTAAATGCTGCCGTTAATGTAGTTGAGATGTTAATGGCACATAAAAGCATAAATCTGCCACTTGAAGCTATGCAGGTGTACGCTGATCTAAATAACTAACAAGCCTTTCCCACTCCATCACAAGTACAGCAGGTCCTCAAATAACTGGTCATTTCATTATAACGTTGATGGGATGCTGTAGAAACTTAACTCTTGTTTCTATCAATTAGCCTATGGTAAAATTGGTTTCATTATATGTCCTTTTGCTTAAAGTCATAGAACCAACTGGGGATGTTAAGTGGGGATTTACTGTACAAAGATGCCTAAATTGGCTTTAAAAAAACATTAGGATCCCATTAGGCTAAATTCAGTAGCTGATTACAGAACAAACTAAACCACAAGAGGACTCTAAATTCTCATTTGCTGCTGCTGTTAAGAGGTACTGCACTTTCAACCAGGCCACGGGCCCCTGGCGAAGTGAGCACATGGTCCTTGCTGGTGAAGAGGGGGCCCTGTCTGGTTATCCATCCGAATACAGGTGCTTCTGGGGAGATGCTGCCTCCCAGCATCTGTTCTGGGAGTTCTAGCAAGGAATATCCGAGTATGAAGTAGTCCAGATATAACTCAATGTGTCTCAACTTTTTTTTTTTAATTATGGCTCTCTCCCCATCAAGAATTTTTGGATTTTTAGACACTTTCTCCCCTCCCCACCACACGCCCACCTCCACTATAATCACCATGTCTTATTTTCTGCACGCTGATGTCTGGACATCCGGGCCTTGCTCACCAGTACGAGCTGCCCCTCACAGGTTAGTCAGTTCCTGGAGACAGCAAACAACTTGCCAGTCAGTACACTTTTAAGATGCAAACCACACTCACAATCACCTCCTTAATCAGGCTCTCAGCTCCAGGCCACTACTCACCTGCCCTAATTGCCCCAGGGCTGGGTACCAGACAATCGGGGGCAGCCTCTGTGTCCTCACCCCTTACCCCACAGCTGTCTGAAATTATTTCAGCCAGTCAACCCTAAATCTGCTCACCCTGCTTCAAAGCTCCTTTGCTGGAAATCACAGTACCAGCTCTTCCCACAGGTCCCCCTCTCCCTCTCCCTCCTGCCCCACACTGGGGGTTCCCTGTGTGTCCTCCCCACCCCCAGGGCTGTCCCCCTCCCCCTTCTTGGGGACTGAGATTAACAAACTATATTGGCCTTGACAATTGTCTCCTGATTGGTTGACCTCACTGTCCCTCAGATTTCCTATTAATATATATATTTAAAACATCCCACTCCCATGAAATTTAATACCATAGATACACTGTGTGTCAGTTTAGGTACTAGGGCCCTTGGGAGGGTCACAAATCATTGTAATGACTAAAGGGTTTTTGTTGTTGTTTTAATCCCTCTTGGTGCTATTTTGCCCAGTGGAAAACCGGAGTTGACCAACCCTTACTGTCCCCGAGAATAACTTGAGGAGTTTTAAGAAGTACCTACACTCAGTCTCTACCCCAGGCCAATTAAACCAGAATCTCTAGGAGTGGGACCCAGGCACTGGCATTTTTCTCAACATTCTCCCTGGTGATTCTAATGTGCATCCAGGTTGAGAACCTCTGAGTTAACTCAGATCACAGCTGCTACCCCACCTGCCCCCTCACCAAGCCTGGCCCCCAGGCCCCACATTTACTTTTACAGACGGGGACCACAGGGAGAAAAACCTAGAAGATTCAGGGATCCACGGCACCTCCATACTTCTGAAAGTTCTATCCTCTTTGAGCCCAGGAAATTGGTCTGTAAGTATAGACAAATCACAATTGTTATAGCCACTTGTAGTGAGTTGAATGGTGGCCCCCAAAAGGTATGTCTGGACCCCTTGAACCTGTGAATAGGACAGTATGGGTCATATATTTGCAGATGTAATTAAAGGTCTCAGAATAAGATCATCCTGGATTTATGGTGGGCCCTCAATCCAATGACGTGGATTTCAAGGCCAGGGGAGATGTGAGACACAGAGACACACAGAGGAGAAGGCCGTGTGAAGACAGGCAGAGACTGGAGTGACGCTTCTACAAGCCAATGAACACCAAGGATTCATGAAGCTAGGAGCAATCATGGCAGCTTCACCCTCAGAGCCTCCTGTAGGGTATAAACCCTACCAACACCTTGATTTTGGACTTCTGGCCTCCAGAACACCCAGAGAATACATCTTTGTTTAAAACCACGTGGTTTGTGATACTTTGGTATGGCAGCCCTGGGAATAACTCATCTCTTGCGTGATCTTAAATGTTTCTTTTGGCCAAGAGCAAAGCTTTGAGCCCACGGTCACCTCCGTTCTTCAACAACTTTCAATGACTTCCCGCCACTTAGAGGATATAAGATCAAAACTTCTTTACCAGGCATTTAAGCACCTCTGTGACCTTAATAAACCTAACTGTCCAACCGAATTTCATATGACTCCCAAAGGGACCAAGGACTCACTCTCCTGGAAAGGGCTCCTGACCTCCATGCTTTGGATCACACGCTTCCTCCCATCTAGAATGCCCTTCCCTCAGTTTTCTACAGGGAGCAATGCCACCTGTGTGTGTGTGTTTTATTAAATATTAAATGTATTGGGGTGACATTGGTTGATAAAATTACATAGGTTTCAGGTGTACAATTCTACATGACATTGTCTGTGTGTTGCATTGTGTGCTCACCACCCAGAGTCAGCTCTCTTTCCATCACCATATATTTGATGCCCACCCCCTACTCCTCCACCCAACTTCCACCTGTTTTTCAAGGCACAACTCGAGTGCTACTTGCTTCTATAAGCTGCCTCAGATTTCCCCAAATGATTGGGACTCCTCTTCTTCCCATAGGGAGATGACTTATGCAACTTCTGCATCCATTCAGCATGTGGCCTGATAATACGGATGAAAAGCGGCCGTTAGGACTTGATGCATACATAGCAGTGTGTGCTCGCCATGCATTAACTATTTTAATTCTTACAAACTCCCTCTGTAGTTGGTAGTATTATGCTGAAGCTGAGGCACAGAAGTGACAGGTTACTCTTCTTCAAGGCCACACAGCTAGGAAGAGGCAGAGCTGGGACCAGAACTTAGCCTCTTTGGCTTCAAGAGTTAGTGCTGCTCAGAAAGAAAAGCAGGGGCCACATTGGGAAAGGAGCCATAGGTATGTTAAAAAGCCTGGATTTTATTCTAAACTTAACAAAGAGCCCTGTAAAGGCTGTTAGGGAGGCAGAGAGGGGATCTGGGCACAGTGCCAACAAGGCTGGGCTGCAGTCATGGGGGCGAGAGACCGTGGTTCCAGGGGAGGAAAGTGGTTGGGTGAAAGCAGTTTCCCAGAGTGGAGCCCACTGGCTTCCTGCATCAGATTCACACCTGGGCACCTGTAAAAAATCGTTGAGATTCTCATGTGCAACCAGGATGGAGGACCCCAGTCTATACTGAACTGTGGTCTGAGTGGGGCCGGGAGACAGATCCTGTAGAAGGCAGAGAACAGGCTCACAGCCTTTGGCAGCTTGCCCAAGGCCACACAGCTAATACATTGGGGAGCTGCGACTTGAACCAACTTTATCTCCCCAGTTAGGCACTACTCTAATAATGACAGAAGTCACAGATAATGGAGAAATAGCTCAGGAAAAAAATCCGAAAAAACAGTCAGTGTCTCCGTTGCCTGGAAGAACCCCTAAAACTAGGGACTGAAGAGAGGTTGAAGGCAATGGAGAGTGGCATGGGGATGTGCTAGGCAGGTAACCAAGAGGTAACCCCGGGGAGGCAGGCGTGGGGGAGCTCCCTGGCCTCGCCAAATCTCGGAGGAGTGCTCCTCCCTTGTCTGAGGCCACCAACTGCAGAAGAGCCAGGCCTCCTGGGCAGCAAGCTCCATAACAAAGAAATGTTCCTTGTTGTATCAGGGTGAACTCATAGGCCAACTGATTAGCAAGCCTTTGTTCAGGGAGTCCATTTGCTGGGGAGGTAACTAAGCTTACTATCTGAAGTCTGCATGCACACACACACACACACACACATGCACACACACTCTCTCCCTGTGCGTATGTATATGCAGACATGTATTCGTACGAATACACACACATACCATATTTTCCGGCATATAAGACGACCGGGTGTATAAGACGACCCCCTAATTTTACAGTTAAAACATAGGTTTAGGCCTATATTCGCTGTATAAGACTACCCCCCACTTCCGAGGCTGTAGTCTTATACAGCGAATATAGGCCTAAACCTATGTTTTAACTGTAAAATTAGGGGGTCATCTTATACGCCCGGTCGTCTTATACGCTGGAAAATACGGGACACATATAAGACACCCCCATTCCCAGTTGCCCATTTATCCATTTACCGTACGTGCGTGTGTGTATGATAGAGAAAAATGACATACTTTTTGCCTGGGAGGAGTTTCTTGACAGATGTAACTATCCATTTAGCAAGTTTGTGCTCTGTTATTTAGAACCAGTGAGTCACAAAATCACGGACTTTGTCAGCTAGGGAGGGTTAGACACCACTGAACCCAGCGCCCCTCTAGTCAGCACAGATAGTTCCCGAGTGCCTACTGTGTGCCGGACCCTGGGCATGAGGTGGTGAAGCCGTGGCCCCTCACTAGGCAAAGCTGCATTGGAGCCAGGCTGCGAGTTTAAATCAGCTTTGTTACCTACTATTACTAATATATTAACTCTCTGGCCAACTGAATGAACCTCTCGGTGCCTCAGTTTCCTCACCCATAAGGTGGGGGTGATAGGAACAGCATAGGGCTGTTGTGCACATATACAAACCTGAACAGTGTCTGATACACCAGATACTCAGTAACCTGTGCTTCTTGTCATTATAACACGCTCAACAAGATCCATCTAAGCCACTCAGAGGCGGATTTGGTTGCTTCAGACTCCCATTTTGGCTTCTCCCCCAGACCAGTCCCAGCATCTAATGGGGAGTCCTGACTGCCTCCATTCTGCCTGCCATCCTGGATGCCCAAACCCCCACTTCTGATGCAACCCGATTTCCTGTGTTGCATCCTTATCTCGTCTCAACCAAGAGCAACTTCCTCGAACAGATGAGATTTGAGAGGAATCTTTAGGAATATGTAACTTTAAAAAGGGAGGGAGTGACTAAAAAAGGAAGAAGGAGCTGATCTGGCTGGAGGCGGGTGCAGGTTAGGCAGGAGGCAGGACTATCGTATGTCAGACCTTGGCCACATGAACATTTTAGATGTTCAGGGGTAGTCATTGATATTTCTAGCACCTCATAAACCTGTAATTGTTAGGCATGTCCTAGGGGTGCTGTTTATGCTAGTGGCAGAATTAGTACCAGCACAAACAGTGGCTGTAGAAATAATCCTATTAATCGCCATAGCAGTGACGTTAGCAATAAAATTAACAGTAGCAGCATGGTGGGAACTGAACCGTCTTCATCCTCCTCCTCCTTACCCTCCTCTCAGCTAACTTTCACTTAGTACTCACTCCGTGCTATTCTAAACATTGAGTCTTATCTCACTTTGTCCTCATACTAACCAGAGGAAGTGGCTCCCATTATCATCCCCATTTTACAGATGAGAAAGCAGAGACAGGGAAGAGCTATGTGACCTGGGCCAAGCTACCCTGGACCCCAGAGTCCCAGAAGCTTGTAAAAGACTATGTTAGGCTCAGTGAGAAGCCGCCTGGCTTACCCAGCAGGAAATGGATGGTAGGAACGGATACCTCAAGTACCTGCTAAGGACAGAGCTTCCCCAAAGTTCAGGGGACACCCATGGAGCAGAGTCCCTGAGAGGGGATTGTGGGGTCCCGGCTGAGCCTAGGAAGGTGGTAAATGGGGGGAGGCAGCCAGTTCTAGGCTCTCCAATGCCCCTGTCAGGGCTAGGGTGCTGGGATGGCTACACCCCGGTCTAGTCAGACCCCAGGCCAGGGCCCACAGGGGCGGGCAGAGCCCCCTGCAGGCCTCCTACCATCTGGGGCCGGCTGGCCTGGCCAGCACCCTAGCAGGTGGGGGTCTGGCTGGCTCCCTGAGTCCCACTGCCAGCTGCTTGGAGTCTGATCTGCTTGTAGAGCACATAAACTGAGGAATACCACAGTGTGGC
Source organism: Craseonycteris thonglongyai (assembly GCA_004027555.1). Classification (NCBI taxonomy): domain Eukaryota; kingdom Metazoa; phylum Chordata; class Mammalia; order Chiroptera; family Craseonycteridae; genus Craseonycteris; species Craseonycteris thonglongyai. The sequence continues at coordinate 162,665 of PVKE010000171.1, forward strand.
CCAGCCAGTACACGTGGGCCTGGCTTCTTACCAAGGCTGGTCCAGCGGGAGGCAATGACAAAGGCAAAATGTAATTACCTAAGGGCAACGTGGCTCTGCTGCCTGAAGAACACACTGCCTCCCCCTCCCCCTCCCCTTCCTAGTCACCCAGGGAGAAGCTTGGCTGTGGACCACCGGGCACGCAGACACCCCGGAGAGAGGTCATGGTCACCCCCTGCATCCCGAGAAGCAACCTACTCTCCACCTCGGCATTTCCCTGAGTGACAGCTCCCCGAGTCCCCCACGGGCCCCCGGCAGAATACGGAGCTTAAAAGTCCCGTTTTGCAGACTCCGGAGGGACCGGGGCACCATCATTCCCTGCCTTGATGAAGAATGATCTGTGGGGCCCTGGGGTAGGAGAGAATGAGCTCCCCTGATGGTTTGGGGTACAGGAAAGGGAGAGGGATGCTACAACAGCAAAGGAGGGTGCTGCCTGGGGGCAGCTTGAGCCCCAGGAAGGTGGCAAGGGGAAGAGGGAGGCCTGCTGGGAATAACTTGGTATGCTAGAGCAGTGGGGAGAGGTCTGGGCTGCAAGCCCACAGCCCTCAGGAGAAGAGCCAGAGGCAGACTGACTCAGGCCTCCAATGACCACTCAGCTCCTGGCCCCTGCAAAGCTGAGCCTTGTAGCTGGGACCACTTGGCTCCCTGGCAGCAAGAATCCCAGGCCGGGAGAAGCCTCTGACCCCTGGCCTTTGGTCAGTAGGCTGAGCGGCTCCCCCTGATTTCTGGTCGGCTTTTTACCCTTAACTTTTCTGGACCCCTCATCAGCGACTCAGCTCAGTACTGTCGGGGCCTGTCTTGACTTTTCTGTCCCAGTTCCCATTACTGTGGGAGAGTGAAGGGACAGGGCAGGATTCATCCTGTAGGCCCAGAATCCCAGAATCCCTTGTGCTTGCCTGGGCATCTCACAGTGCCTCTCAGGTCTCCTTTGCTTCCGACCAAGACCCAGGATTCACTGCGCAAGTGGATCCCACGCTTCCGTGCGCGTGGAGCGGAGCAGAGCGGGGCTCACTGCATGCGCTTCTCTTGCGTACACTGTGGCTTTGGATGAGTCACCTGACCCCCTGGGCCTCTGGGCCTCTATTTGTAAAGTGTGGATAATAAAAACTCCCTTGGCAGGCTTGCTGTGAGGTCTAAGAAGGTAATATACTATTTTAGTTCCCTGGGGCTGTCATAACAAAGTGCCACAAACATAGTGGCTTAAACAATGAACACGTTGCCTCGGTTCTAGAGGCTGGGCGTCTGAGATCAAAGTGTCAGCACGCTGGTGTCTTCTGAGGGCTGTGACAGAGCATCTGGTCCATGCGTGTGCCCTAGCTTCTGGTGGTTTCCATAGAGAAACCTCATCCCGATCATTGCCCTTGTCTTCACGTGGGGGTCCCCTGTATGCAAGTGTGCCTGTGTCTAAAGTCCCCTACCCCAGTAAGGCTACATTTTAACTAAATATATCTGCAATGACCCTATTTCCAAACAAGGTCACATTTTGAGGTACTTTGGGGGGGGGGGGCAAGGGGGAGGTTAAGACTTTTGAGGAGGTACAATTCAATCCATAGCATGTGAAGGTACCAAGCACAGGTCGATTTTCACGAAATGCCAAGTCCTTTTCTGCGGCAAGGAGCCGGCCCCGGAGCCGGCGAGAAGGTTCTGCACTTGGCCTGCTCTGTTGGTGGGGGCAGGCTCCTCACTGGGAAAATGCCACCTGCAAATGCCGGCTGAGATCCACCTCCATGCTCTGGCCTGACTTTCCCAGAACACTCTGCGAGACAGCTCCCTGGCCCGTGACAGTGAAGGGACAGGGCCAAGGCCAGCAGGGCAAGACCCCAAGTGGGGAGGCCCCCAGGTCCCTGGCCTGTGACAGTGAAGGGACAGGGCCAAGGCCAGCAGGGCAAGACCCCAAGTGGAAAGGCCCCAAGAGCTGCCTCCGTCCCCAAGTGACCACTCTGGGCTTAGCTGTTCTCCTGTGTTCTCTGACTGTGGAAGAGAAATCTTTTCTCTGTGGCTTGGCCCTGGGGAAGCTTCGCTCAGCTCTCCAGCCCTGGGGGTTAACATGCTTCTTGTTTGTCTAATATCATCCGGATCCTAATAGCAGCACCGTGAAAACGCTACGCACTAAACACTGACTCTGGGCCCTCAGCTCTGTCTGCACCAGCAGCCGCAGGGCAGGGTTATCTCCTGGGAAGAGAAGTCATGGCCTGAGAGCACTGAGCTAATGCATAAGCAGGGAAGTCAGCACAAGGTTTCTCCCGGTGCCTGTTCCCAAAGCGTGCTCGTTTGAGCTACCACACTTTTCTTTGGTTGTGTTGAGGGTGGTTGGTCCTTCTTGTAGAAGGACTGGGCAGACCTCCTGGGAGGAGAGGAAAGTGTCTGTGAGGGAGGACGGATAGAGGACAGCAAAGGAGGGAGGGGACAGGCGGAGGGTCTGGGGCACAGGACACGGAAGTGGGAGGAGGTGTGGGCTTGGACAGCGGCATGTGCACCACCGGTGTTAGGGGAGGTAATGGGCTGCGGAGGGCAAGGGCCCGGCTGTGGGGCCTGGGAGAGCCATCCTCCAGCTTTCTCCGCCTTCCCCGGGGGCGCCTGGGGCCAGGCGTCTCTCTGACCCTCCGCTTCCCCATCTTGGGCGAGCCCATGAGCAGAGACTGAGCAGATGAGAAAATGGTGTGTGGTCAATAAATGGTGATTAGGAGGGTTCAGTCAGTGGAGGTAAAAATGAAGCATAACAGGAAGGGGGTTGGGAGGGGTGTCTTTCCACTCCCCAAATCTAAATTCTCATTCAAGGTCTTTCAGAAACATCATTTTATAATGTCTCCTCAGAGAATGGCTTCTTTTTGTAACCCTCTCCCCAAGGCCCCTGGATCCCAACAGGCTAGCACCACGACTCTACCCTCTTCTGGGATGAAGTAAGTGGTTTATCGTTGTTAAGGCCCCACCCCACCCATGGACTGGGCTCTGTCCGGGCCAAGGACTGGGCTCCACTCAGCATACAGCGCTTGAGGTCTGCTACAAAGGGAACGCCTGGCTGATGTTTGTTGCATGAATAAATGAATGAATGAGTGAAAGAACGAATGAACATGTTGAAAAGGAAACTGCACATGTCTGGGACCATGTTCCCGCCTGTGTATTAACACTGTGAGCAGACCTGAAGAACAGAGCATGAAGACTGAGAGTGAGGACCTGCTCTCATCCACGGGACAACCGAGGTGCTGAGACCCGTCCGGGGAGCCTGCTCTGGGTGATGAACGGGTGAATGAACCTCACAGAGCCAGTCTTCTCCTTACCTTTGGTCATGGAGGCCGGCTGATTCCTTAGCCACAGAGGCCTCCTCCTCAGAGGGACAATATTATTACGGTATGCAAGTGACTGCTGTAAAGGTGGGGCCCAGCAGGCGTTGGCGCCATGCAGAACTGAGTTCTAATTCTGAGGGTGACTCTCACAAGCTGTGTGGTCTTGGCCAGTGATTTGGTCTCTCTGAGTCTCTTTCTACAAAAGGAGTCATCAATAGCTCAGGGCGGTTGTGAAGAATGAATTAAGTGAGGCAATGATTTAAAAGCTCCTAGCAGAGTCCCGGACACACTGCATGTGACTAACACATGACAGTGCGCTTCTTCAGTGTCGCCCTCTGTGAAGTGTGGCCAATAGTATCGGCCCAGCTTTCTGCAAAGGACAGTCATAAAGAGATAAAGAAAATGGAAGTGCTTTATAAACATAAATGCACCAAGAGAAAGGGCTATTTTTATTTTGCAGTTAACTCCTATGGGCATTGGTTCCATTGCGATTCCTAAGGGCATTACTGCTTCCTGGGTCGGCTTCTATCTGGTGAATATCCTCATTCCTCTCACTTGGACACTGTCATTTCTGACCCTACAGCCTAAGAAGTCCAGAGGCAGTACTATGCTCCCACCTGTGCCTATTCCCCCAGTCTGGATGGAATAATATTCTTACCAAAGTGGATAGAAGAAACCCTCTCCAATCCAATGCCAGTTTCAGTGATGATGGTCAGGCTGTCTCTATATCTGGGCAGCTGGAGCAAAGCATGATTAAAGAGTCTATAGACAGACATCCTCCTGTGAGTGGACATCACTTTTCTAATGGGTCTATAATTCCCTACTTGTTGCATACACTCGTATATATAATTTTTGTCAAACTATATTTTAAATTCCTAAGAGTACCTCTCATTATAATGAAGCCTTTGTGACAACATGGATGGACCTTGAAACCATCTTATTAAGCAAAATAAGTTAGACTGAAAGAATCAGGAAACATATGACCTCACTTATAGGTGGAATATAAAACTGAAAATAACAAAGAAACAAAAACTTACGGACACAGTCAATAGTTTGGTGGTTACTCAAGGGTAAAGGGGAAGGTGGGTGAAAGAGCGGGGTGGGGGTAGTTGGGAGGGGGCACCAGATATACGGTGATGGAGGGAGAGCTGATTCTGGGTGGTGAGCACATAATGTAATGCATAGATGATGTCATGTAGAATGTACACCTGAAAACGATGTAATTATTACCAACCAATGTCACCCCAATACATTTAACAATAAAAAAAAAATAACAAAAACAAAATTTTAAAGCCAGTGCCATGGTTTCTTGAACTATTCCATTAATCAGGGACATTCAAGTTGCTTCCACTTGGGGCTATTGCAAAATAATAATAATGATATAATATTGTGAGGTTCATGGATATGAATACACACACCGCTTCTGGGAAGTCTGTGTCATTCTGAAGGTAGATTCCTGGGAAGATGAACACTGGATCAGCTTCTGCCAAGTTAGTTAAAGATTGTGCCTGAAGTAATACCTACAGGTGCCAATTTCACCATAACTTCACCATATTAGGACTGCCAGAATCTTGAGCCAAATAGTATGTTGGGACTAGAAGTACGTATTACAAAGAGAGCTTGAAACATCTTTTTATTTCTTGTGGAAAATTGTAGTCAGCTTTGATTTTCCTTTCTTTCTTATGCCCAAATTGCAATCATTTACCAAATCTTAAGGCTGCCTCTTTCCTAAGCACTCATATATTTTTTCCTTTCCTGTAAGTTCTTCCTAGTTCAGGCCCTTAACATCTCCCACATGCCCTGCTCTAACGACCTCTTGCCTCTAGGTTATCCTGCCCGATTTTCCCCTTAAAAACCAAGTTTCACACGGTGGTGATAATTGCACAACCATGTGAGTATATTTAATGCCACTAATGCGTACACTTTAAAAATGGTTAGAATGGTAAATTGTATGTTATGTATTTTTACCACAATTAGTAAAACAAACAAACAAACACCTTTGATGGATTCCTTGCTCAGAAATCTTCAGCGGCTCCCTGTATCTCCCTGGCACAAGCTCGAAGTATTCAGCCTTGGCTTTTAAGGTTCTCCACAACCATAACACAACCACACTAATTGTGACTTGTGCTGACCATACTGGGTTAAACAGTTCATAGGCATTGTCTTGGTCAACCCTCACACTGTTCCTATGAAGTAGATATTAGTATTATTATTCCCATCTTCAGATGAGGAAATCAGGCACAAAGAGATTTTTATTTCCTTTTAAAATCAACTTTCTTGTGGAGTCACTTGCATATAATAAAACATCCATTTTTAAGTGTATAGCACGTTGAGTTTTGACACATGTACAACCTGTGTCAGTAAGACCACAATCAAGCCCTAGTCCTTTTCCATCGAACCCCAAGCCCAGAGAGCTAAGGATGCACTGCTAGCAAAGGGGGTGGCTGGGAACCAGGTCTGATTCTGGAACCAAACTCTTGGCCACTCTGTGCCCCCAAATCTCCCACCACCAGCCGTACCTCCTTGGATGTGTCCCCTGGATGCCAGCCAGGCCCTAGTACCTGAACGACACTGTCCACCTGCCACATCTGTGCCTTTGTAAACACTATTTCCCACCTGTCCCTCCTCCTGCATGACCAGATCCCACCCCTCCCTGGGAGCTTGGCTCTAACCTTTTCTCCTCCAGAAAGTCTGCGTGCCCTGACCCAGGCAACCCCACGGCAGGCCCCTGTGTCCTAACTGCCCATCACCTTGTTATCTGTGTCACCTCTTGGATGCTGCTGAAATACTCAACCGATGGTGATCAAATACTATTTGTACTTTGGTGACTTACGTTAAAAAAAATCGTTCTTTCCCTCAAGTGGCCCAGATGACTGATGTTGTGACTGCAAAAATGTAGCTGGGGTTTTGGTCAATCCATGGGTTTCCTCCAAGATCAGCCCCACTGGAATGAAAGGGGGTTCAGTCAGTTACATCTGCTGAACTAGTTCCAGGTTCTGGCAGAATTTATGCTGATCTGCTCCTGAAGTGCAATCAGCAAAAAGGCGGCCAAGTCACACGAGACACCAGTGAACACAGCAGGTCACGTCCTTCCCTTTTCTGAGGAACGCCTCCAGGCCACGTCACACAGACCCTGGCACAGAGGATGGGTTGACCAAGGTAGAGGCTTTGTGTCTCAGTGGCCAACACCAGGTAGACATAAGGAGCTGAAGGAACAGAGAGAAAGGAAGGCACAAACAAGCCCAAAACGAAGGGCTTCCTGTGCCCAGACATCTTTCTTTCTTCCTTCTCCAGTTGCTCAGCCCACTTCTGCGAGGCAGGCACAGTGCTGGGCTCAGAGGATCCGGTGATAAATGAGATGACTTCCCTGGCCTTAGGGGATTTCCAGGAGAGAAAGGGACCCCACCTTAGCCTTTAGTTACTGAGGATTTTCTGTGTTCCAGGCACCAGGTTCTGGGGTGAGGAGAGTAAAAACTGAGAAGAGACATGGGAGCACCTTATTATATAACACCATGGGGTTTGTGCTATGTAACAGCCCTTGCTTCTCATCTGTAAAATGGGGATAATAACAGCACCTAATGGCAAAATAGTACATGAACTGGCCTCTGGAGATAGACTTCCTGGCTTCAAACCTCTCAGCTCACCTGAGTAACAGCTATGTGACTGAAAACTTTCTTAACCTCTTTGTGCCTTGGTTTCCTCTCCTGTCAAATAGTGATAATCAAAGCACCTACTCCTTAGAGCTGCTACAGAGGTTAAATTACTTAGCCCACGTGACATGCTTAGAACAATGTCTGGAACACCGTGTTCTAGAAACATCAGCGATTATTCGCTATTGAACAAGTGAGTAAAATAGATACATGAAGTCATTCTTTTTTCAGATTATCCATATAGACATTTTGCTTTTCATGAGAAGAATTCCGACCATAGTTTTATACAGTCCTGAAAACAGTGCTTTCCAGAGAAAGTTATGTTGTGTGTCAAGAGAGCATAAAAAAAATAAGAAAGCAAGAAAGAAAACAATGGTCTCATTTATTGCCCTGTACGTATAATCCCTGCTTGGGTTGGCAAGGTGGCTGATGTATCTGCAAGGTTGAAGTATTCATTTCACAAGTTCAAACCTTCTGCTATTTTCACTGTTCTGGCCTCTCCAATGTGCAAAAACCATACATAGACACACACGCGAACAAACATGCCTGGAGTCCTCCAAAGACCGTCTCTCTCAAGGAACAAAAGGGCAGAGAGCCAGAAGAAGAGGTGTTCAAGGAAGAGCTTCCACAGGAACCAGGCGGCCCCACTACTGTGACATGGGAGTGGCACCTGGGCCCTCGTCACCCACAACTGTCCAGCCTGCCAGGATGCAGCAGGAGCAGCAAAGACAGGATGGGGTCTCCGGTGCAGACGGGAGTTCTCCTCCCTTAGCTGAAGACGGCGCTGGTGACATTCTCGGGTTACCCATTTCCCCACCAGCTTTTTAGTCTCTTGAAAACTGAAGGGAGCAGCATGGAAGAAAGAGGAGATGGGCTTGCAATCAGAGGGGCTGGGCCTGCTTTGCTGCATACACACCCCGTGACCTTCGGCCAATTATTTACCCCTATGGGCCTCAGTTTCCTGGTCTCTACAATGGGTATCATATAACCCAGCCACTTCTGGTTCTCCTATGCAATAAGGGAGAGAAGGTGTATGAAGATCCTTCTGTAAACCGCAAGGTGTACCTCCTGCACCTCAGTGGATGCCTACTGGATATCACTCAATGTCATAGGGCATTTCAGACATAACCCATCCCACACTGGCTCGCTGGTCTAGGCCTTGCCCCCAAATGCGCCCACCAGCTCTTCCCCATCTCCATACACAACCACTCCATCCTTCCAGTGTTCAGGCCAAAATCCCTGGAGCCAAGCTTCATTCCTTCATTCCTTACGTCTCACATCTAATCTGTCAGCAAATTCTGCAGCCCCCCTCCCCTTCCCACCCCCTTTCCTTTTTTCAGGAGAAGTTCAGGATCCAATCGCTTCTCAATAGCCCTGCTGTGACCACCCCAGCCCCGCCGTCCTCATCGCTGACGGGTGATTGCTGTGGCCTCAGGACTGGTCTCCTTGCTTCCATCCTTGCCCCAGCCCTCACCTGAGTCTGTTCTCAACACAGCACCCAGAGTAATGCTGTCAAGAAGTCAATCAGAGCAGGTCCCTCTTCTGGGGTAAAGGCTGAAGTCCTCACGATGCCTGGAGGGGGTGTCATTCACCTTTGGGGCTCCTCTGCCATCTCCCACCTGGCTGGCTCAGCTCCACACTCCGGCCCCTTTGTTGTTCTTTGGCTGCGCAGGTGCACGCCTCCCTTCACCTGCCCTCAGGCTGTGACAGGGACTCATCACTCTGCGTGCAGCCTCTCCCTGGACATCACACAGTCCCCTCCCTCCCATCCTTCAGGGGCGCATGCAAATGTCACCTCAGAGGCCCTGGGACTTCCTGTTGGAAGTTCTAGCTTCTGTCCCTGGTACTCTCGACCCCTCATCCCACTTGGTTCTCCCCTGAGCCTTTCCGACCTGACATATCAGCCACTTGACTTCGTATGTGTTGCTCACGGTCAGCTCCGTGAAGCTGGGGATGGCTATCCGTGTCTCCTTCTCCACCCCAGTGTCCAGAATAGTGTGCAGCACAGAGTGAGCACCCAATGGATGGACTAATCTTCCTAGAGCACAACAGTAGGCACGTTCTTCCCTGTTCAACAGTATTGCGTGGCTCCCTATTTCCTAAAGGGTAACGTCCATTTTTTTTGGTCATCTAATGCCCTCCGTAATTAGGTCCTGCTTTAGCTTTCCATTTGCCTACGCTCTAGCCAAAACTATCTACTTCTGGGCTTCCCACATTCTGGTTGTTTTACCTTTGTCCCTCTATCCGGGATGCCATTCTCTATCCTCATTTCTATCCATCCTTTTTAAGGCCTTGTTCGAAGACCACCTCCTCTGGCTCAGATACAACTCATTCCCACCCCAAACTCCTACAGCACGTGACACCACATCTTCTGCCTGTCTCCCACACCGTGGCTTCTTGCCTGGGTCTTCCTTCTGTGTGGTGGCTTCTTGCCTGGGTCTTCCTTCTGTGTGGTGGCTTCTTGCCTGGGTCTTCCTTCTGTGTGGTGGCTTCTTGCCTGGGGTCTTCCTTCTGTGTAGTGGCTGAGGACACGGGCTGTGAGGGTGACTGCCCTGGATCAAGCCCTGGGCGCCACTGGCATTCTCAGCTCCTCCCTGAGCCCTCTTTATCCTCAGCTGACAGCTGGAGCTAATCGTAGCGCCTACTGCAAAGAATTATGAGACGCATTAGACTCTGCGCCGGTCACTGAGCCAGGCTACAGGGTCTCATGTAGGCTGCAGGTGTCCAGTGTCTATCACTGTGCCTGGCACACAGGCTTGGTAAACTTCAGTACTCTCATCACCATCACTATCAGACTCTGAGGAGAGATGAGGAAAACAGACTGTTCCACAGGGCTAAGGTGAATTGATAACGACCAATTAGAGGCCATGAGCCAACTTCTAATTCCACAGCGGCCCCCCAGAGAAGGAGGAAATTAGGAACAATACCTACGTCATGCCCAGTATGTGTCAGGCACTGTCCTAAGCACTTTATACACATTGGTTCTATAATTCTCCATACAGCCCGATAAGGTGGAAGCCATTCGCACTCTTTTAGAAATATGAACAGTGAACACAGAGAGGGCAAATAACTCACCTGAGATCACACAGCTCAACTGGGATTTGATCCCAGATCACCTGGCTCCTGAGCCTCTCTATACCGCCCCAAACAATCTTGTGTCCTAACAAGGTGTGTCTGAGATGTCTCTTTAATCAGAGACCCCAGGGAGCTCTTCAAGGAGCATTCTAGATCAGTGTCAAAGGTCACAGGGCAACCTGAAAGATGTCTGTATGTGGGGCGATCTGCTGTTTAGGGTCTGAGCTCTGTCCACACTACCTGGCATCACCCACTACTCTGCAGGCCAGAACACATCTGGAGTCCAGATGGGCCCACAATTCCCTGGGCCAAGTAAACGTATGTGCAATTTTCAAAACCTGTTGGTCCTCAGTGCATTTTAAAACGCTTCCTGAGAAGGAGATTTGGCAGGGTGGAGGGTGGGGACGGGGGCACAACGTTAGAAAGAACATTTCCTGAAAGAATCTCAAACAAATCCCATTTCCCTCATAAGTTTCAAAGTTTTGGAGGTTCAGGTAGTTCAAAGGCTGCTGTAGGTTCAGTGTGTATGAGGGCAGACCTAGACGCTAGCTGGGCCCCACGCCATTGGAGGGTGGGGGTCGAAGGCTGAGAAGGTGGGCCAAGGCAGAAAGCTACTCTCAGGTTCTAGATGATGGTGATGAGACCAGAGTCCTCTCTCCACGAGGTGAGATGAGAGGGGTTCCAAACCCCCTGTACCCATACAAATATACTAGCTATATAATATATAAATAGAGAGGGAGGATGAGACTCAATTACTATCTGAGATCCGGTTCTCTCTGACCTTAAGTCATTGTTTCCTTATTCAAATTCTTCAAATGATGGAAAATTAAAAAAGAACATTCAGCAATTCTTCCATGATGACTGTCTTAATGTGCCTAGATTAATTCTTATCTTTAAAACAGTTAGTAAACTTTTGTTCAAACCACACACCAGCCCAGTCATTCAATAAACACCATGAACACCTACTATATGCCACATGCCAGTGTAGGCATGGGCGACACAGCAGTCACCAGCCATGGGGCCCTCGCCTTCATGAGCCTGGGCATGTGGCTTGGTTTGATGGGTTTCTGGCTCCAAATCCCCTTCCAATCCCTCTCTATCCAACAGTCACAGCTTTTGAAACTCAAACAAGAGCACGTCTTCTTAAAAAAAAAAAAAAAAGTATGATAATTAAACATCGGTTTAAAAATAACTGTGTATAGTTTCAGCCCCAGGACAAGAATCCTGTATTAAACCAACCCAAGTAATTGCAATCGGAGCAGCAGAGCTGGGCATGTGGGCCGTAGCAGATCCCTCTGAATTATGCTTTGAAGACGGCCTATGCTGAGCGTCACCACCCAGTTATTTAGCATGATGGCAGCATCTCTGTACGGGTTTTCCTAGGAGGCTCTTCTTTTCTTTTTTAAAATATTTATTTTATTGTTGAGAGAGAGAGACAGACAGACAGTGAGAGAGACAGAGAGAGAGAGAGAGAGAGAGAGAGAGGAGGTCCCAGACTAGTCTCCACAGTTGTACATGATTAGTTGTGTGGTTTCATTCCACACAGGTGGATGTAGAGCTGAGCTGGGTGGGAACCGAACCAAGGGCCCCCTGCATGGAAAGCAAGAACCTTTGCCGCTGAGCCATCCCAGTGGTTACCAGTTGCTCCACAGTTCAGCACATGGGTTTGCACAGGCCCCTGGACCTCACGACTACAGAGGCAAGCACTCAACTGCTGACCTAGCCCAGCATCTCTCCAGGGAAGCTGTTCTTCATGACACTGAATCCTCTCCAGCAAGGGTTCACTGGAAACCCCTCAGGTCTCAGCATCAGCCACACTATTGCTTGTTCTCAACCATAGGCGTGTTGGCTGGCACTGGGTGTGACCGGTTTCCATTTTTATAACGCCCTCCTAAAATCTCAGGGCCTGGTTTACAGCTCACCCTGGAAAAGGCAGAGCACTCATTTTTAAATGCATCTCATTTCTGGCTCCTTTCTGTGTCTTCACCCTTGGTTTTCTTTCATCTCTGTCACTGAGTTCACAGGTGGTTTATCTTGCCATGTATTATATAACCTTGAAAGCAAACTTTAATCCTTTTTGGAGCATGATTTGTAAAGCAGAACAAAATGGAATGGGATGAAATACAATAGAATAAAGTAGAGTAAAATAAAATGAGTTTCGACTTTGAATAAAAAACAAAAAAGAAACTCCAGGTCTACTCCTATACCGGGATGACACACCTACAGTATTTACAAGAACGCACAAAGAGTACATTCTAGCATCTTCTTATCTTCTTTTCAAAGGCCCCAAACACTGGTAGGTTAATATTCCCATCTCAGTGGATGCATCTGGCAACAGCCAGTTTTAGTGTCAGCATGTCTGCTAATCCACATGGCCTTCCCACCACAGGAAAAAATAGCTTCTATCACCATTTTCCCACTAACAAGCATTAGGAGGTAGTCAGCTTTCTATTTCTTTGTTTTTCACAATGATGTGCTTTGACATTGAACTCTATCATGGATGCGTGCTAACGGTAACAGCAAGAGAGAGGCCCCAGGCCCCCTAGATCTTACTTCAGTCAGAGGTGAGAAAAGGAAGTGGCCTTTTGCAATCTTTAAAGGCATGAGTACCAGCACCTTGGTTTTTAAGCACAATGGCCCAGCCTGTTTAATCACAGGGCTATTTAAATGTCCCTCATAAACCAGCTCAGAGCACCAGTAGTCCTGTGGATGCAGCTGATGCAGATTTCTCCCCAAAGCTGAACCCCCAACCAGAGAACAAAGCTGCTTCGCTTTAGTTCAATTTGACAAATTTTTACCGAGTCCCTGCTATGTTATTAGATGTCAAGTGTATAGACATGAAATGGATAAGGAGTGTGTGTGTGTGCATGCGTGTGCAAGTGAGTCAGCAAGCAAGCAACTCCATGCACACAGACCTTATGCATCCCCTCATACACACAAGTTCCCTGCCTCCAAGGAGCTACACAATCCAGGTCAGGATGGGAGGACAGACATTGCCTACAAGCCTGGCTCTTTGGATTTCATTAATCTCTTTGGAGACTCCAGAATGTAGTTCAGGCATCACCTCCTTTGGGAAGCCTGTCTGACCCCACTCAGCGTGTCTCTCCTGGGCAGGTCAGTTGTCTTACAGTGCCGATGTTCTAAACGACATCTGACCCTCAAGTTGTGCTCAATAAATATCTGCAAAACAAAAGGGCGAGTCAGTGAATAAATGAGTGAATGAAAATGAATGATGTTGCTGTTTTCCCAATAAAACTGGAACTATTGTTTTTGAGCAGTTATTGGGAGTCAGGCATGGTGTTAGATGCTTTACACATGTTATCTTAATTCTTAAGAGGTAGGAACTACTATTATCTACATTTTTTGGATGACAACATGAGACCCTATGAAATTGTGTGACACCTCCGGGCTTCATCTCCAGGTAAAGGTGGAGCTGGGACTGAATCCAGGCCTCCTGACACCCAGAGGTGAAGATGAGGGGTTAGACGGTTAGATGATTTCCAAGGTGCTTACCTCACTCTTTGGCAACATGAGGCTCCCTGATACTTCAGAAAACTGAAGTCTCTAGATCACAATTGAGAAGGAAGGTGTGGGATGATGGGAACCCAGCTTGGTAGCTCACAGCTCACACCTGACATCTCACTGCGTGTCATGAAGCCTAGCCAGGGAGGGGCAGGCAGTGGGCGGAGCGGCCCAGTCAGTATCGTCTGCTCTGCTCACCTGGACAGCCAGGGGGGGCCTGCCAGGGGGTCCAGCCAGCCCCCTCTGCTCTGCCTCTCTCACCCACTGGGGCCCCTTCCTTTGCTGTCCCCTCCCGCAGCCGAATGAAGGAAGTGGTGGTTTGAAATTGCAAAATAAGCAAATCAGGGCGCCAGCAGCTGTAGAAATATTTGCATCTTGCCTCACCTGACAGAAATATGATCTGCCATTTTAATCCCTAGCCACCAAGAACCAAAATCTCAGACCCCAACACAACTTGGCTCCCAGGGCCTGGGAGCCATAAACATATTCTCGGGTCAGGCCAGGTGGTCCTCCTCTGAGGCACATGCTACTTCAGTTGGCGCGGCATGTTCTGCTGTCAAATGTCACAGTGGCTGGGGCACCCAGGGGGTGGGGGTTGGGGACAAACTGATACAAAGGAAAGAACTGAAGCCTTGGATGCACAGCCCAGCTTCATTGCTCTTTGTACCTCAGTTTCATTTACAAAAAAAAAAAAAAGAATAATGTCATCTGCATAAGTGTGCTGTGAAGAGGGAATGAAATAACCCATGTAAAGTCCCCACACCAGGGGGTGTCCAAACTTTTGACTTCCCTGGACCACAATGGAAAAAGAATTGTCTTGGGTCACATATGCAATACATTAATGATAGCTGATGAGCTTAAAAAATTGCAAAAAAATCACATAGGGAAAGCTGGGATGGCTCAGTGGGTTAAGCGCTTGCTTTGCAGCCCTAGGGACTGAGGATCGAATCCTGGCCCCGGCCCGTGTGGACCCATGTGCTGAACTGCGGTGTGCTTCCCATGCAGGAGGCCCCCAGTTTGTTTCTTGCCTCCCTGGTTCGGCCCCTGGCTTGAGGGGGAGTGCCTCCCATGCAGAAGGCCTCCAGTCCAGTTCCCACCCATGCGGCCCCCACCCACTTGTGTGGAACAAAACCATGTCGAAAACTGATGAAAGTTCAACCATGGAGACTGCTCTGGGCCCTCCCCTTCTCTCTATCTCTTTCTGTCTCTGTCTCTGTCAAAAACAATAAAATACATCTTAAAAAAAAATCTCATAATGTTTTAAGAAAGTTTATGGGGAAAGCCGGGATGGCTCAGTGGGTTAAGCGCTCACTTTGCAGCCCCGGAGACCGAGGATCGAATCCCAGCCCCAGCCCATGAGGACCCATGTGCTGACTGGGGTGTGGCCCCAGTTCAGTTCTTGCTGGGGCCTATGCGGGAGCCTCCAAGCCCAGTTCCTGCCCTGCGCAGCCCTGTGCCCACTGGTGGAGTGAAACTATATGTAAAACTAATGCTGTCAACTGTGGAGACTGCTCTGGGCCCTCGGCATTCTCTGTCTCTCTCTGTCAAAAAAAAAAAAAAAAAAGAAAGTTTACGAATTTGAGTTGAGCCCCATTCAAAGCCGTCCTGAGCCGCGTGTGGCCCGCGGGCTGGACAAGCTTGCCCTACACCTCGTGGTCTGACATAGAAACACCATAGGATTCACTCTAGCTTTCTTGCCAGTGAGGGGCCGCAGTGCAAGAAAGGTCTGAGTCAGATCTGGGTTCTATTAGGATCCCTCTGGGAGCTGTGTGGAGAAAAATTGGAGAGGACAAGACTAGAGACAGGGATACCAGGCAGGAGGCTGGTATAACAGACCCTGGGCAATGGAAGTGGTTTGTACTTGCCCTCGGGTTCTGTGTTCCTGGCTGCTCTGATAATCAGCTGGTCGCTGAGCTATGTTCAGCATCTTACAGCCATCGTACCCTTTGGTAATCATGACAACTTAATCTAGGTCTTATTATTCCCAGTCTACAGGTGAGGACACGGAGGCTGAGAAAGGTCAAGCTTGATCAGACTTTCTTTCTGAACCCATCAGCCCTGGGAGAGTGCATCCTGATCTTGGGCCTGGAGAGATGCTGTCTTTTAAAAGGTACAGAAAGGAGGTCAACACGAAGGGGGTTACTTAAGAGCAGCCCGAGAAAGCTGACATGAGGAAGTTCACTGCTGAGCTGAGTTAACGCCGCAGGGTGCATGGTAAAAAAAAAACAGCATCCTGAGAGTGAAGAGCAAGTTCAGTGTTGAGAGAGCAGGGAGGCTGTGACTGGTGAGTTGCGAAAGCCTTTCTTGACGGGGCCCAGTATAGGCCGTAGGGACTGGTCCTTTACAAGAGTAGTTTCCAAACCTAGAATCAGAATCACTACGGGAGCTTGTACGAAAATATCAGTCCTCTGGCCCCAGCCCAGGAGACTATGATTCAGCGGGAGGCAGTAGACCAGATGTCTGTGTTAAACTCTACTGCCTTCTGCAGCCCTGGGAGGCTGAGAACCAAGCGTGGCTCTAATGGTTGGTAAAACATGGGAGCAACTGCAGGTTCCCAATATTCTCTCTAATTCAATGTATGTTTGGGTCTCTCCTCCTTACCTGTCCTTCCAGGGCCAAAGGCATCCTAATCTTCAAACTTTTTGGATTTCCCTTTCATGCCCCACCTCCCCCGTGTGACTGAACTCCCCTTTCCAACATCACCGTCCAGCTACAGGGCCACAGTTCCAGCCAGTTTGCCTCTGAGCTGAGCCATTTCGGAAAACAGGCTCTGATTTCTTCATCTTTGCTCAAGGGTCCCTGCCTCCCTTGGCTTTTAATCATTCAGAAAGGCCTACTGTTCAGAGTAATACTCTCTTAAATGTGTCAATACCTTGTTATAAATCTTCCACGCTGCTCCCTCCCAGGGGCCTGACTTAGGACTCACATCCTCATTAGAAAAACAGTCAGCTGAGGTGGTTCTCAGCGGCAGTAAATGGCAGGGAGCCCCGCACAGCGTTTAGCTCAGAACCATGGCCGATCAATGGGGGCTGAGCGGCTCCTCTCGAGCCTGATGCTGGAGGAATCAGCCCTCCCACTCCCAGGAATACACCCCAAAGGACTGCAGGCAAACCATCACCAAAAACGTGTTCCCGAATGTTCCTGGGAGCACCACAACCTCATGCCCATTAACAGTAGGATGGATACATCAAAGTGGGGTTTTCCACCCAAAGCAATAAAACACCGCTGTACAGAGTCACATACAAGCGATCATAATATTAAACATAGAAGAGTGATTCCATTATTAGGAAGTTCAAAAACTCGTGAAACTAAATGGTGACTGTAGGAATCAGGACAAGGTTCCACAGGTGGGTTGCAGTGGTGACAATGTGCTGAGCTGTCCACGTTTGATGTGTGCACTTTCTGTATGTTACACTTCAACCTAGAAAAAAACTTCTTACCCTGAGATGTTCATGAATGAGAAAAGGTATAAAGTATTTGAAAAACTGCCACGTGGGACTCCTTTGTCCTCCCTTGGCTACTGGCTTGCTATGACCTCACCTCGGCCATCTGGGGCCTCAGTGTCAACGTCATCCATGGAGCAAGGACACTGGAATGGGATGACCTCTGCCATCTGGTCTCTGATAATGGTGCTAAGAGATGTCAAAAGGCCAAGGTCATATGCCCCAAAACTTCCTCTAATAACCCCATGGGACACCCCTAGGTCAGCTAAACCTCATGAGGCTCTCACTGCTCAATTTTGTCATTATGTCTTTCCCTGCCAGCCTGTGAGTTCCTCCATCTTCCTACCCTGAGGGCCGTCCCTAAGGGTAGGATCAGATAAACATCCCTTGAACTGGAAGGCTGACATTCCCACTAAGATCAACAGCCAACACTCCTACAAACCATCCTGTGTTGGGTCAGGTTAGTTCTAAGCCCTTTCCAGCTAGTATCTCATTTAATCCTCAGAGTGGCCCTTGGAGGGCAAGTTCTATCTACTGGCCCATTTTATATTTGTAACTGAAGGAACAGAGGAGCCAAGCAAACTGCATAAAGGTCTCACAGCTAGTAAACGGTAGGGCAGAATTTCAAACCGAGGAAGTCTGGCTTCTCTAGAGTCCATGTCTTGATCCTTTCTCTACAACTGTCCCGGCTTCTGCAAGGCCAGGGGTCCACTGTCCTGTGTGTGATCTACCACCTCTTCCCTCCGACATTTGAAAGACTTACATCATAGCCCCACTTTAAGGTTTATCTGTAAATAAGATGAAGTACAGAACTCAGCACACAGTGTGGGCTCAATATCTACTAGGTATTATTTTGATTACAACTACTTCCTCTCCTCTCCACTCCCTTTCTGTCCCCTGACCAGCACTGGGAGCCCCTATTTCTGTTCCCAATCCTATGATTCCAGGGAAGTGAAAAGTGACTCCTTTTCTGGTAGATCACTCAGATAATCTCTGAAGATCTCCCAAATCTTGTAATCCTTCTCTTTTCTTCTCTTTTCCCTAATACTTCTTAGTTGTATGACTTAGCCCTGATTACTTAACATCTCTGTGCCTTAGTTTTCTCATCTGTAAAATGATCTTGCCTAGAGTTCTTGTGACAATCCATTGAGTTAATATACATGGCCCAGCAGAAGTAATGCTGTTTTTTTAAGTGTTGTAGTATAAACAGCCATGTGGTCTTAGTAACCTTAGCAACCTTTGTGGTCCAGGTTCTCTGAAGTCAAATGGTCCATGGACTGCCAAGGGAACAGCGAGTGAGAGCAGTGAAGCGGTGAATACAAACGCTTGTTCGTTATGTGAAGAACTTGTACTAAGAGATTTGGCAAAGACGACCAGCGCGTAAAAAAGGGGTGTTACTTCTGCCAGACCCTGTAGATCAATATGTAGAGTAACAGGATTCAAAGAACCATCTAAGGGCTTCCTATTACAATTTATGCAAAAACAAAACAGAAAACACACTTCTTGAGCACTGACTATGTACTTAGAGCCCCATCCACCCATGCATCCAGGCATCCAACAATTTATTATTTACTAAATGCCTCCTTCACGCCCGGCAAGCGGGGCCCTTCTCATCTGTTCTCTCTGACAGCAACACTTCCCAACAACTGTTCGAAGGTGCTGGGACGTCAACGGGGCTGAGACGCCCACAGCTCATCCTCCCTCCCTGTCACTCCCCTGTTAGACCAAGATCTCATTTTACCCAGGTGGCCAGTGAGGCTTCGGGCTAACCCCAGCTTTGCAGATGGCGTGCTTTCTCCCCCCGAGGCTCTGTGCTGGGTGGGTTTCCTCCTTTCTGGCTGCCATCCCATGCAGCAGGGGCAGCCCCGCCCAGCTGAGGTTCAGTCAGCCGGAGCCAAGCACTGGGAGAGGTGCCACCAGGCCGGGCTTGTTCATCTTCCTTTAATTAGCAGACGCGCTAAGTGACGAGGCCCAGGGGCAACCCTGCAGATGGCAGCCTGCTCAGCGCCAAGTGATAAATCAGGAGCGTCCAGTCCTGCAAAGGGCCGTGTCCAAGCTGGTTCCGGTGACTGCACTTGTCACGCCTGCTGTTCGGGCAACACAGCACCTGGGATTGGCATGGCCAGACCAGGGCCCGGGGCCCAGGCTCCGGGCCAGCTGCCCAAAGGACACTAGATAGAGAGTGGAGGGGGCGAGGGTGGGCATTTAAGAAGGAACTTCAATACTTCCTGAGCCCCTACCGTAAGTACCTTGCCGAGAAAGAATAAAAATGACTATTGGGTTGAACCACGCGAAGTTGCCGTTTTTATAGGTCAAAAAGAATTGAATATTGACAATCCCATAAGGTTCAGACTCTCCTCATCTCATAAGCACTTCCTATGTGTCAGGCACTGTTCTCATATTAACTGGTTGAATCTCCACAGCCAGCCTCTGGGCAGGGGTCCCCACCCTGGGGGGGTACCGGGGGTGGGGTACTGCTTGCTGGCGGGAGGGAACCTTGTGGCTTGGAGCTCCAGAGCAGAGCGTTTCCCTGAGAACAGGCAGCCTGGTTCCTCAGGCTTTTCACCCCAGTATTTGTCAGACCCTGTCCTAAGTGACAGACACATGCCACCTTGTTTACTCCCCACAGGAACCCCATGAGATGGGTGCCTGTGTGGTTCCGTGTTACAGGTGAGAACACTGAGGCCCACAATGTTTGAGCGGCTTGGTCAGGTCACATACTTCATAAAGGGCAAAGCCAGCCCTTGAACCCCGGTCTACGCTGTGTTGGTGGGTGAGCTGAGGCGAGTATCCGGGAGAAGCTGAGCAGGGACAATTCCGATCTCTCTTCCCTCTTTTCTTGTCGGTTTTGGGGAGCCCGTTACCAACAGGAAACACGTTCTGTGTATGGGATCCCTTCGTGCGAAACTTCACAGGGGAGACCCCTGGCAGTCCAGAACTGTTCACGCTGGGTTTGGGGTAAGGAAGCCCAGTGAGGCTCACAGTGAGCCTCCTTCAGCCCAGCCTCTCCCCCATCAGAAAGGACACTGCTATCCTGGTATTTCTGCCTTTTCAGAGCTCTCTGGCTCATGTCCCAAACTTAGGAGATGGGAGAAGAGAGGTGTCACTTATTGAACCCCTCAAATTCTTACACTAGGCATCCTGGTTTTACAGACGAGGAAGCTGAGGCACAGAAAGGTTATGTCATCTGGGTGAAATTCTCTGAGATCACCTGGCCCTGCTCACGTCTGCTGGGCCATGTTTTAATCATGTCCTCAGGGCCTAATGGCTTCAAACGTCAACTATCCGAGAGTGACAGAAATGACAACATTCAGATCACAGTGTGGCTGCGAGGGTTCAATGCTATACATCACTGTCTGGTGCTAAGCACACATGCAATTATTGTTGAATATTAGAGCGAGAGGAACAGGAAGAATACCTACCCCCTTTCCTAACCCCTTATCCTGATGTAGTTTCTTTCATAGCACTTATCTACATCATAAAGGCATAGGACTTAAGGATTTATTTACTTTATTATTCTCCCCCTCTCCCGCAACCATCACCAAAAACGTAAGGCTCTAAGAAGCAGGACCTTCATGATGTATCTCATTTCTATATCCCCCTTGCCTAACACAGGGCCTAACACACAGTAGGTACTCAATACACACTTGTTGAATAACCTGATATAATAATAAGTGACTGCTCCCCTCCCTCCTCCGAGCACGAAGCACAGCTCAGCTCACAATGGGTAGAAGCGGCTCATCTTCATAGATCTTTCCACACCCAGCTGTGTGCACAGGGGATCTTTGCAGAGGCGCTGTTTGCTTTCAAGGTCACGCTCCAAGGCCCTTTTCCCCAGCCTGCAGCCCCCAGGAGCACGTTGCTCAGACTCCAACCTGGCTGTCTGTACTTCCCGTGGTGCTGGGGGCCCCCTGCCAGAAGCCAGAGCCCCCTTCAACTCTACCCACTCACGAGGTCACTGTCGGAACAGCTTCCCTCTCTCCCAGATTAAGGGAGGAAGGAGTGCCTGTCTCCCGCCAGCCAGGCCCACAGAAAGGAAAAATAAACACCCCATGCTGGCTGGCTCCAGCTCCGCCTTCCCGCTGCCAGGGAGGGCCCGGGCTTCAGATTTTCCCGTTTCTTGCTTGATGAATACCACTCCAGTTCCCTGTGGCCCAGCCTTCAGAGGGCCACGGTTTGCTTTTTAATTCAGCTGACCTCAGCTCCTGCGGGAAGGGCTCCTATGCACAGAACAGCGGCGAAGGATGGATTTGGCATGTCCTGGTTGTGAAAAGAAGCAGGGACGGGTTTGAGCAAAGCCCAGCACCTTTGAAGTCAAGACAGAGAGCAGGGTCTCTGCAGGCACTTCCTTTGCTTCTTCCCACACATGGGTTGGGGGCACTTCCTGTCCCTTCAGGCAGATGGCATCTGGAGGGGTCCCTGGTGGCCACGTCTGGAGCCCTCTGAAGCTAGTATGCCTCTGCTTGTTGCTTCTGGTGGGCAGCAGGCAGCAAAGAGGCTCCAGAGGGGAACCAGGAGAGGAAACTTCTTCATAAACAAAAGAAGCGGTAACCTTTGATGTAAAACAAGGCATTTTCTCCTGGGCCTTCCCCCACAGTCCCTTTCTCTGACAGAGAAGCAGGAGAAAAATGAGTGTCACTTCCAGAAACCAGTTTCCAAGGATGCCAGGATAGCTCAGTGGTTGCGCACTTGCCTTGCAATCATGAGGTCTGGGGTTCAAGTCCCAGCCCCAGCCTGTGCAAACCTATATGCTGAACTGCTGTGCAACTGGTCACTACCAGGATGAAGTGATGGCAAAGGTTCTCGCCTCCCATGCGGGCGGCCCCTGGTTTGCTTCCCACCCTGCGCAGCCCCATATCCACCTGTGTGGAATGACACCATGTCACAACTAATGATGTGCAACTATGGAGACTGCTCTGGGCCCTCCCCCTTCTCTCTCTCTCTCACTTGCTCTCTCTCTCTCTCTCTCTCTCACCTTCCCTCAAAAACAATTAAATAAATAAACAAATAAACAAATAAGCTGGTTTCCCCGGAGCCCTGAGTGGGATCAAAATCCGTGTTTGTGTACAGATGTGTGCATGCATGCTTGTGTCTTGGAGCTGGGGAAGAATGCAGCATCCTAAGCAGATCTCGAGTGAGCTTCTGCTTAGAATCAACAGATAGGATTCAACTCAGTGAATAATTATCAAGTGCCCCAGCTGGCACTGAGGACCAGAGGGTGACAAGAAAGCCCAGGCCACCAGGAGCCTGCAGGCTGTTAGCACAGCAGGCCCGGCTGGGCGTGCTCCGGCCACAGGACACCTAGGGGGAGCGCCGGCGTCCCGCGTGTGACTGCCGGCGTCGGACCAGCACCACACAGAGGTCGGCTTTTCACGTGGCCCCAGCTAAGCTGGGATGGGCTTTCCTTCCCCACCTGGCTCTTCACGGCACCCCGATTCTGCAGACGTGAGCTCTGCTCGGGACGACAGCATCCAAGGGCTTGGGCATTTGACAGCTCGTCACACTCACACGAACCACTCCCGTTTACTGAGTGTGTACCACGTGCTGTCTGGCACTGTTCTCAGCACTTCACACGCATAGACCAGTCTTCATCTCCCTCAGCCACCCTGGGAGACAGACGCTCCAGACACACACACAATCCCTTTTCCAAAGCTCCTGGGGCTGCATGTGTTTCAGAATGAAGACATTTTTGAATTTCAGAAAGATGATATGGCGAACGTGCTGTATGTTACTCCTAACTCTTGCGGGGGATCCAGGACAGTACTTGTCATCAGTCACCTCAACGCTTCTGTGGCCACTCGTAGGGACATTCTCACTTGGAAAAAGAAGAAGGCCATTCACAGCCTTGTGTCATTTGGGCCAGGTTGAGCTGCCACATGAATTTGTGCCAAGGGAATGGAAAAACAAAACAAAACAAAACAAAACAAAAAAAACCTGTTTTCCAGAGCGCTTTGGTTTTGGGATCGCAGACAAGGGAGTAAGAGCCATGTTTTGCACAGAAAAGTGACACGTGGCGATGTGAAGATGGTGAGGGTAGGAGCATCTGCACAGCCAGGCAGAACAGCCCTGTACCTGGGCCCTCAGCCCCACATACCACCAGGCCTTCCTAACGTAGATGTGGAAACTTCAAAAGAGTGACCTTCTGAGATGCAAAGGCCTGTGGGCTCTGCTCCCAGCATGCCTCCCCGGGCCGGGCTGACTGCTAGTCACACCCACCTGTTCCCACCCTAGGAGCCAACCACACAGATTTCTAAAACACATCGGTCTCTTTTGATCCTCGGCGTTTGCAAATACTGTCACTAGTTCTTTGAGTGCCCCGAACTCCTCTCACTGTTTGGCCAACTCCTATTCACCCTTCAAAAGCCACTCAAATGCTCCTTCCTTGAGGAGGCACAGGCTGATCCCTATGGACCCAGAATGAATTGCATCCCCCTTGGCCCGGCTCAGAGCCACAGAGCTCCTTGTTAATTCTCCAGGAACACATTCTGCTGAGCACAAACCAGGTGGCAGGGGATCTCGACAAGCCAGGTACCCACCTCCCATTCCACACCCCTCGGAAGTCCAAAGACCCCTCCAGTTGTCTGAGGATCCCCATGGGTGAGGGCTCTTCTGTGGTGACCAGTCTCCAGGCTCTCTCCTGCGAGCTGCCTCGTTCACACAATAACCAGCCTCCTCCTTGACACCCAGCATGAACCCACCCCACAGAGCACAGGTGAGAAGAGTGACCTTCACTGGACATTTGCGTTGGGGGCAGAACATTTACAAGGTAGGACTACAACCGCTTCAAGGCGAATGTTCGTAAATGCCCCCAGGAGGACAATTTCTTGGTGTCTACTTCCCAAGGCCTCACTGCGCCTTGCCCCTCCGCTCTCCCCTTCTGCCCTCTTCTGCCCTTGGCTCCATCCTCTTAGGAGTAGATCCGACTGACTCCTGGTTCATCCTCACGGAGGAAATGACTGGCTTTCCCCTTGCGTAGGCCCTTCCTACCACCCTTCCATTCTACCCCCTGTGCCTCAGGCTCCCACCTTCTACCACAAACAGCTCATTAAGACTTTCCCCCAAAGCAGGCAGCCTCCTCCCTGGGGAATTCTGAAGGCAGCATCTAAAATGATAAAAAGTTCACTTTATTACAGTTGAGTACCTGTCTGTCTTCCCTGCACTGGTCTGTTTTGCTCAGCTCACTGTCCTCAGTCTCTAGCACAGAGCTGGATGCATAGTAGGACTTTGTAAGTGATTGTGGAATGAATGAATGAATGAATGACAGATGAAGACTAGCTCTAAGAAGCAGTACAAAATGCAGAGAAAATGAATTTTCTGTAAGAGCATGAAAGACAGAAGCAGAGGAGAGAGTTAGTTCTCTGGGAGTGGGCATCATGGCTGTCAGGCTTAGGAATATAGAAGGTAGGAAGAGATGAGATAAGCCAGGCCCATCAGATCAGGTGGGCAAGCCCAGCGCCATTTGTGCCAAATGGAGCAGCCTAGTGATCAAGGGTGATCAAGTGATCAAGGGTGACCAGCGGTGAGCTTGAGTCCAGGGCTCAGGTCCTGCTTGTGACTTCTTCCTCCCTGTATGTAGAGGAGGACAGAATCACCCGTGAAATCAGTTCTCTAGCACCCTCTTCCCCTAAGCAGGGTGCTTCCAATCTTCAGAATGACAGGACTGCAGAGCAGCATACCCACTTGCCTCCAGAAAGCTATGATTGAGTACCTACTATGTGCCAGACCCCATGCTGGGAGCTGGGGATACAAAGGCATTAAAGGGCTCACAGCATGGGCAAGGAACAAAGATGTGAACAGAAGACCCTAAAACCAGAGAGTGGAGCTTATTGGCCATAAGCTGGCGCTCTGGAGCCAGACTACCGCTTAAGATTCTGGCTCCACCATCTAAACATGTGACGTTGGAAAAGTCATTTTACCTCTATGTCTCACTCCTTCATCCTTAGAATGTGGGTAGTAATGGTACCTACCTCACTGGGTAGTTGTGAGTTTAAATGAGTTAATAATATGTATCAAGTCTTCAGAACACTGTATGGTTTGCAGGATGTAATGCATGAGTTTGATCTACTACTGATGTCAATGATAATAGTAATTATGACTCTGCCATGACAAATGCTGTGGCTGTCCTTGCCGTGGCCCCCAAGGCCTTAGTGATCTAGTCCCCCTCTGACCTCAACTCCTAACAGCCTCCTGGCCACACTCACTCTAGACCAGGGTTTCTCAGTCTGAGCATGACTGACATTTGGGATTAGAGATCATCTCTGACCTGTGTGGTGGGGGGAGGCGGACTGTCCTGTGCCCCTGTAGGATGTTCAGTAGCATCCTTGGCTCTACCCACCCTAGATACCAGAAGCATCACCAAACCATCCCCCGGCTAGGTCATCTCAAAATGTTTCCAGATATTGCCAAAGGCCTCCTAGGCAGGTAAAATGGTCCCTGGGTGAGAATCGCTGTTCTAGACAAATTGATCTCCTTGCTGTTCCTCAAATAAATAAGCATCCTCAGACTCTAGGGTCTTGGCACCTGCTGTTCCCTCTACCCTAGAATGCTCTTCCCCCAGATAGCCAGATGGCTCAGTCCCGTTGCTCAAATGTCACCACCTTCTCAGGAAGGCCTCCTCTGACCACTGCAACATGCAACACACACACACACAACACACATGTTGCGTGACTCTCAAACTCCTCCCACCCTCCACCTGTAGCTAATCTACCCCTGGCCAGATCAGAGCTGGCAGAACTCGAGGACTGTGGGCTTGATGCAAGACAAGACACGGAGCCAGGCTGCAGCTGTCCCCAAGCATGGCCCTGTCAGCACCGGGAGCCTGTACTCCTCCCTCCCTGCGAGGACCCAGATGGGCTGTGGAGACCATCGGTATCTCCCCCTTGTTCTCAGATGAAATGACAGAGGGGGCAATCTTCCCACAGTGGCAATGCAGCGACCAGAATCCCCCCCTTTTCTGATCCCAGGCAGGAATGGCACTGTCTAGAAGTAAAACCTGAAAGAGGCTGGGTGGTTGGGGCCCCTCCACACAGCTTTAGAGAAAGCTCTTTATCTGCAAAATGAAGGCAGAAGCCCCTTGCAGGGTTGTTGAGGAGATTAAATGAGAAAGTTTATGAAGCATCGAGCACACGCCTGGTACAAAGTAAGAGCATGCATTGTGATTGGTGTTGTTATCATCATTACTGCAAGCACCGGTCTCATACCGAGTTTATGTGGCTTAGGTACAGGCTTTGAAGTCTGTCTTAGTTCAAATCTCAGATCTGCTGTTTATGGGTGGTTTTGGCAAGTTAATTAACCCCTCTGTGTCTCTGTTATCTTATGCATAAAATGAAGGTAATCCTAGAAACTACTTTGGGGAGTTCATAAGGATGGAATAAAATCATGTGTGCCAAGTGCTTAGCAGGGTGGCCAGGTACATAGCCAGTGGCCATTAAAGGTTACTATTACCACCAGCACCACCACCATCATCATCATCATCATCATCATCACCATCACCATCGCCATCATCATCACCATCATCATCACCATCGCCATCACCATCATCGCCATCATCGCCATCATCACCATCATCATCACCATCGACATCACCATCACCATCATCATCATCATCACAATCATCATCACCATCACCATCATCATCACCATCGCCATCATCATCACCATCATTACTATCGCCATCACCATCATCATCACCATCACCATAATCATCACCATTGACATCACAATCATCATCATCATCATCACCATCATCACCATCATCATCACCATCGCCATCATCACCATCGCCATCGCCATCACCATCGCCATCATCACCATCGCCATCATCATCGCCATCATCATCGCCATCATCATCACCATCGACATCACCATCATCATCACCATCATCATCACCATCATCATCACCATCGACATCATCATCAACATCATCACCATCATCATCACCATCATCATCACCATTGTCATCATCACCATCGTCATCATCACCATCATCATCATCATCATCATCACCATCATCATCACCATCGACATCACCATCATCATCACCATCGACATCACATCATCATCACCAACATCACCATCATCATCACCATCACCATCACCATCATCATCACCATCGACATCACCATCATCATCACCATCGACATCACCATCACTATCACCATCACCATCATCATCACCATCACCATCACCATCATCACCACCATCATCGCCATCACCATTGCCATCGCCATCACCATCACCATCATCATCACCATCGACATCACCATCATCATCACCGACATCACCATCATCATCACCATTATCATCACCATCAACATCATCATCACCATCATCACCATCAGTGGTGGCCAACAGGTCGATCGCGGTCGACCGTTTGGTTGATCGTCGATCGCTTGCAATGTCTGGGGTGGAATTCCGTGTACCATGGACTTTGAAGCGATTGTAGAAGACAAAACTTTCTAGCAATAGTTTAATGCATCCTGGGAATTTGCCAAGGTCATAAATTCCTAGAATTCTGACAGCCTGACACTGTGATCTCCGCCCACCCAGACAATACATTTTGACTTATGTGTTACACTTGTCACCAAACGCAACGCGTGAACGCAACGCGTGAACGCAACAGTTACAACTCGACTCATCGAAGAACACAGTCAGTTAGCTTGAATATTTGGTAGTGTCATACGGTAGCTTCTTTTCTTTTGTATTAACAGTATTATTATCAATCAATATTATTTATCCTCGGTGACCACGTTGAGTTTCAATTTTTCTTCTGTGTAAAATGTAAGTACCTTTTCTTTGTTTTAAATTAAATTGC
>PVKE010000172.1:0-135238 GCA_004027555.1 Craseonycteris thonglongyai
TCACTTTGCCCCTGTTCCTCTCCCACTAGCTCAAATACAAATGTGAAGGCTAGTGCTTAAGCAGCTATCTTGAGTCATGAGGTAGAAGCTGAATGTTAAGCTAAGCAGAGAATGCTATAGAAGAGGCCTGGGGGAAGCTGGGATGGCTCAGCAGGTTAAGTGCTCGCTTTGAAGCCCCGGGGACCGAGGATCGAATCCCGGCCCCGGCCTGTGTGGACCCATATGCTGAACGGGGGTGTGCTTTCTGAACACAGTGAAGCCTCCAGTTCAGTTCAAAAAAAAGAAGAGGCCTGGATAACGGTGGTACCACCCCTATCTACCCTGGATGACCCAGCCAGACTCTGTTTGATGAACCTTTCTGTCTTGTTTTAGGCACAATGAATTTGAGTAACTGTTACAATGGACAAAACTATATCCTAACCCAGGTATGCATACATTTAACACAAAAGGAGTCATACCTGCCCCATACCCACCCTAAGAGGAAATGTCAAAACAAGGCCCCAGGAAACCTCACAAACATGAGCCCCTGTTCCCAGCCAGATGCATGCTCAGATACCCGCCCTGAGAATTATCCAAGCCCTATCCAAGTGTGAACTCTCCAATACCCAACCCTAATATAATCCCATCCTAGCACAGATCCTTGGTGAACTCTTCAAGTTCACCAAGGATCTCCCCATTCGTGGAATAAGTGGGAAGACCTCACCCCCAGTTTCAAAAGTTAAGTATAATCCTGACACCAGCATATGTGAATGCCTTTGTATGCCACCGCATGACTGATGAATATCAGCCCTGTGGAAGGATCCTCAAATCTTCCCCTCAGGTCTTAGCCCTGTGATCTGATAGAGATGTAAATCTTCCTCCCACCCCACCCCCTCACACACCCCTCCCCAATGCCCACTCATCATTCCTGGCCTCGGACCTTCACCAGGTGGGTTTGAGCCCAGTGGCTCACAAGCAGTGGTTTCTGTCGGTTGGGTCTGAAGATGTAGGCACCTGAGACCTGGGTGCTTAGGTTGTTTCCTGTACTGGCATTGTACCTGGGGCCAGAGTAGGTGAATGTCAGGTAAGAGACCCCGGTTCCGCTCACACCCCCTCCCTGGCCTGGTGATCCTCCCTCACCAGTAAAAGGCTTGGTGAACAGGCAGCAAGAGGTTCTGCTCCAGGTTCTCCAGCTCCACCAAGAGCCCCGTGTCAGGGTCAAACCTAGCACGGATGTACTGGGCAGAAAAGGGTGGACAGACGTTAATGACCATCCCCTCAGCCAAGAGCCAGCTTAATCCTTCCTGGGGCTCAGGAGAAAACCCTGGAATCACCCTTCCCTCTTCTCTCTCTCTCCTCACACCTGACCCTCCTAGCAAATCCTAACAGCTCCACCTTCTACCTTATCCTCAATCTGACCTCTTCTCACACCTCCAAGGCCTTCCTGGACTACTGCAACTGACCCCTTCCTGGTCACCTGGCTGCCTTGATCATCCCCAATCTGTTCCCCCCAATAGCCACCAGAGGGTACCTGTGATACCCTAAATGCAATCTTAGCTGGTCTGCTAAGACCAGGGCTGTTTGTGCAACTAAGAACCACAGTGGCAGAGTCCATGAGACTTTTAGGCGCTCATGCATATATATATGCTAATTTCTTTTAGAGCTTTTATGTCTGCTACTCCCTGCCTGTCTGGATTCCTCTTCCCCAAATATCCTTCAAATGGCCACAGGGTTCCCTCCCTCAAGTCTCCGATGTACCTTCACTTAGTTTGCAAACCTGTCACCACCAGCTTTGACATATCTATCTTGTGTCACCCATGACCACACTGGGCCCTTACAACAGACGCACAAAAGGACACTGAGACTCAAAGGAAGGCAGTCACTCACTTAAGGACACATAGTAGAGGACTGGAAATGCTAGTCCATGACCCCAAGACCTGCTGACCTAGTCTATGCAGCTCACAGTACATCTCAAATTTGTCACCGGGGCAGGACAGGGGATCTGAATGGGGTCTCACCTCATTTTGGATGGTCAAGATGCGGGATGAGGGCTTCTGGGATCTGCGCTGGGAAGTGTGAGCCTGCGGGCTCCAGCCAGGCACCTGGGTTACTGAGTAGATGCTGAAGCCAAGGGCAGGTACTGAGGCTGAGAAAAGCAGCTCCGGTATATCTGAGCTGGGTATTGACACCACCTCAGGTAAGGGAGGAGAGAAACCAAGTCAAGAGGCTATGCGTTTACATACAGGAAAGGGTCACATTCCAGGAAGTAGAGAAGAAACTCAGGTGTTAAGTGGTGGGTTGGGAAAGAGAAATTCTGAGTTAAAGGTTGCAGAGAAGATTTGTAAGTGGAAAGAAAACCTGCTGAGATAAGGAAGAAGTGAGGAAGTGAAGGAAGAGATCCTTGAGGCAGGGGAGTGAGGGAAAGATTGATTCTTGGGAGAGGAAGAGGTTCATGGGAAGAGGCTTTCTAGGATGAGGGGAATATTCATAAATAAGAAAATAATTCATGGGGAGATAGTAAAAAGAGGGAGATACTCACAGGTAAGGGATACTCACAGGATGTTCCCAAGAGGGTGTGATATTAAGGGGAAGAGGGGAAGAGATGCAGAGGAGGAAGAGAACCTACTGGGCAGGATGTATTCATGGAGGGAGCAGGTATCCATGAAGGCTAGGCATCCAAGAGAGGGAGGTGTCCAGGGAGCAGGTAGGTATGGGAGGGGGTTGTTCACGGATGGAGTAGTCATCAAATGGGCTCACATCGCTGGGCACAGCTGTGCCACGGGGGTCCTTCACAAGGAAAGCGTGTTGGCTGACTGGAAGCCGCACCATCCAATCCACTTTCCGCCCCAAGGGGTTATAGATGGTCACCTGGAACTGGGATGGGAGGGTCAGAGTGGGCATGGGTCACAGCAGGCCTTCTCCAAATTCAGCCACCAAGCACAGCAACGACCCTGGGTGACCCAAGCCCCCACGTGGTACACAGGTCCCAGCTTACTGCGCCCCACGTGATCTGATCCAGCGTGATGCGGCCCGCCCCGCGGTTTCGCCTGCTCTCAACCTACCCACAGGAGCTGCCTCCCGACCCCTCCTCCCACCCCAACCCCGGCCTCCGACGGGGCTCACTCTCTTTGCGGTTTGGCTCAGCGGACAGACGCTGATGTTGAGGTTGCGGCAGAACGTGAACTCCTCCTTGGAGCCGCTGAGCCGCGCCAGCGCGTTGCTCAGGAGAACCTGGGGAGGAGCGCAAAAGCAGGCACGAGTCCACTTTGGACGCCCAACCCCGTAGTGTCCTCGCCCAATTCCAGGGCCCGTCCTGTTCCAGTCCCCTGCCGTCTCATCCCAGGCCTGGCCCCACGCACCTCGCAGGGTCCCCAGCCTGCTGCCAGCTGGCGAGCGTAGTCGTCAGCCACGTGCTGCCGGGAAGTACCGCTGACCGCGTCGTGGTGCTGGACCACGGCCACTGCCTCATCTGCAGAAAGGCGGGCTGAGCTGCTTGGGGCTTTTGCAGGACTCTGGGTCCCGACCCCAAGGAGATGCAAAAGGTCACGTTCGGAAGTAGTCAGGGTTCTCTTAGGGACTTCCATAAATCTAGTATCCAGCTTGAGCCCCAACCACCAGCCCCACACCGTCGGACACCTACTGAGGGGTGCACTGTCTCCGGAGCCATAGGGTCCCACGTTGGCTGGCGGACCTGCCAGCGCCTCCAGCTGGTTGCACACCTGGAAGGCAGGGGTGTTGTGGTACGGGGCCGTCAGGAGCCCTGGGCCACCCCCTTCAGCCCTGTGCCCACCCACCTGCAGGAAGTTATAACTGAGGCGCTCATAGCGTTTGAGAGCGGGCCGGCTGGAAAAGAAGCCCGTCCAGAACTTGTGGGGGCCATCCGCGTAGGGAAAGAAGTCGTCCTGTTTCACCGACCTACAACAGCAGAGGCACTGAGGGCAGGGTCACAACCCACAGGGCATGCCAACCCCCCCGCCCCGGCTCCCCAGGCCCCCCAAATACCAGGTGAGGTTGGCCTTGTTCAGTTCCCAGAGGTAACAGGTGGGAGTGGAGTAGAGAACATTGACGCGGCTCCCGTTGGCCTGCTGCTGGGGGAAGGTATGCACGTGTAAGCCTGTGGAGTGTGCACCTTCCCGGGGTGTGCAACACATACACACACACATTCACGGACCTGATGGGCTCAGAGCCTCTTAATATACATTTTGAGTGCGAACCAATAACCAAGTGTGAAAATGTATTTTGGCCAAAGCTAAATATGACCAGTGTGGAAAGAATTTCAGGGATGCAAGAATAAATCTGAAATTCCAGTAAAAAAGTTAAATAGGGAAGCCGGGATGGCTCAGTGGGTTAAGAGCTCACTTTGCAGCCCAGGGGACCGTGGATTGAATCCCAGCCCATGTGGACCCATATGCTGAGCTGGGGAGTGGCCCCAGTTCAGTTCTCACCGGGGCAAGACCCCAGCCCAGTTCCTGACCTTTGCAGCCCCGCACCCACCTGTGGAATGAAACTATGTGGAAAAACCGATGATGTACAACTATGGAGACTGTTCTGGGCCCTCCCCCTTCGTTCTGCCTCTGACTCTGTATCTCTCTCTCGGTGTCAAAAACAATAAATAAATCTTTAAAAAAAAAAAAAAGTTAAATAATTTGTTTTATTATTCAAAACTTAAATGGAAATAGAAATATGAAATAAAGGGCAGAAGTAATCTCAGCACTGTCAAGTTAGTGCCAAATGGCACAACTGCTATAATCAACGGAGGCTCACTTCCAACTGAGAGAGATAGAGAAACAGGTGAGCTCTTCCATGAGGAAAAAGATGTTTGTTCTGCTTGTGTTGTGTCCTCAGTGCCTGATATAGAGTAGGTGCTCATTAAACACGTTAGTGAATGCAGGGAAACGTGTATTTAGTGAATGAAAGGGAAGTGGTTGGGACCACATGCCTTTACGTGTATTCACAAGTCTACACTTCTGCACACAGTCATATACACAGCTACATACACAGACCCACACATACACTGTATTCACTCAGCAAACAGTCACTTCATTCTTCAGTGTGCTCAGGATCACTGACACAATCAAGAACCAGAGGCCAGCCCACTCATGGAATTCCCAGCCAAGTGCAGGAGAGAGACTGAACAGATACAGATCGTTGGTTACAGTTGGCCTGGATGTGGCATAACGGGTATTTGTAAAGAGCGGTGTGAGCACAGAGGAAAGAACAAGAGCTCTGCCTGGGGTTTGGTGAAGGCTTCCTAGAAGAAGAGACATTGCAGCTGGTGTTTTAAAGCAGCAGCAGAGGGGGAAGCTTGGATGGCTCAGCGGATTAAGCGCTTGCTTTGAAGCCCCAGGGACTGAGGATCGAATCCCGGACCTGGCCCGTGCGGACCCACATGCTGAGCTGGGGTGTGCCCCAGTTCAGTTCTTGCCAGGACCTATGCAGGAGGCTCCTGGCCCAGTTCCTGCCCTGTGCAGCCCTGTGCCCACCTGTGGAGTGAACCTATATGGAAAACTAATGTCAACTATGGAGACTGCTCTGGGCCCTCCCCCTTCTCTCTGTCTCTCTCTGTCTCTGTTTCTCTCTGTCAAAAATCAATAAAATAAATCTTTAAAAAGAAGCAGCAGAATGGTTTCATCCACAAATAATAATAACAAACATAATACTTATTATTTATCTGGCACTGTTCTAACTGATCTGTATAACTGAACTCATTAAACTCTCGTCAAAAGCTTTATCAAGTGGGAACCACCATTATGCCCATTTTCTAGATAAGAAAACTAAGGCACTGAGTGATTAACATTTCTCAAGGTCACAGAGCCAGTAAGTGACAGAGCCAGGATTTGAACTGAGAGACTCCCATTTCCAGTAGAATGGAGTGGACGAAGAAGCTGTCAGTGGCAGGAGAAACACCAAGAGAGTGTGACATCCTGGCAGCCCAGGGACATGTTATTTACAGGAGGAAGTGATTAAGGTGTTCAAGGCTCCTCAGGGGGATGGCGAGGACTGAGAAATGCCTTCTGGAAGGCCCTTGGTGATGTTACTGAACACTGTTTTGGTGAAACAGCAGTGCTGAGAGCGAGTGGAAGGTAAATATATGGAGACTGTGCTGGGAGACAATTCTGAGGACTGAAGTGATGGGAAGGAACGTCTTAGATGGGAGAGGGGAGACAAGGTTCTGTGTTGATGGGAGAATGACTGCCTGCCCACACAGCCACATGCCACTTACAAGAGCCACACCAACACATCCACGGCAGGCAGAACAATGGCCACCCAAAAATGTCCATGTCCTAATACCTAGAACTTGTAACACAGCAAACAGGACTTAAAGTTGCAGGTGCAATTAGAGTTGATAATCAGATGACCTTAAAATAGAGATTAGGGAAAGCCGGGATGGCTCAGTGGGTTGAGTGCTCACTTTGTAGTGCCAGGGACCGGGGATTGAGTCCCAGCCCCAGCCCGTGCGGACCCATATGCTGAACTGGGGAGCTCCCCCAGTTCAGTTCTCTCTCTGTCTCTGTATCTCTCTCTCTCTCTCTCTCTCTCTCTCTCTCTCTCTCTCTCTCTCTCTCTCTCTCTCTGTCAAAAATAAATAAATAAATAATAAAAAATAAACATTTTAAAAAAAAACCCAGCGATTACCCTGAGTTATTGGGTGATTCCAATGTAATCACAAGTCTTTAAAAGTGGAAGAAGTGAGAGTGAAAGAGAGATGACAACAGAAACAGGGTCAGGCTTTGAAGATGGAGAAAGAGGCTCATGAGTCAAGGAATGTGGGTGGCCTCTTGAAGATGCATAAGGCAAGGAAACTTCCCCCTAGAGCTTCCAGAAGGAACGCAGCCCTGCTGACATCTTGATTTTAGCCCAGTGAGACCCATGTTGGACTTCTGACCTACATAACTCTAATGTATTTCTGTTGTTTTGAACTGCTAAGTTTGTTGTGATTTGTTATAGGAGTAAGAGAATACTAAGATAGCACCCATAGCTACTCATCTTATGCAAGGCCCAGGGATACAAGCACGCACTTGCACACAAGGTGGGCACACTCACCTGAGCATTGACCAGCCGAATGAGCTTGTCAAGGTTCTTGAACCACATGTTTGCATTCTCATACTGAAAGTCTGAACCCATGGTCATCACAGTATGGTTGGTGCGGTACTGCTTGCCCTGCAAGCAGAATGGGGGTATCCTCAGACTAGGGTGTCTGGGACACCCCTGTGCACAACTGTGTCTTAATATATATGTGGTCAAGAGTTTGGGTGCACAGTGGTGTGGGAGAGGAGTATGGGTGGAAGTGTGTCATGTGAAAACATAGGAATATGAATAACAGCCACAAGTTATGGGATCATTCTCTCGGGCCCTCCACACAGATGAGGGTCCTGAGGCACTGTGCCATGCTGTCTCGTGACCACGGTGAGCATCTGTGGTGGCGAAGGCACAAATCCAAGAGGGCGTGGTGAGGGTGAATGGGCTATTACCTTCCTCTGAGGGTAGAAGGAGGTGTTAGGGAATGCCTAGACTGTGGGAAGGGCCCTGTGCATTCTGTACACCAGTCTCCCAGGTTCTGGACACTGGGGTTACCTGGGCTGTGGCTAACTGCAGGAAGTAAGTGACCAGTTCCTGGGCGTTGTACTCAGGGCTGTAGAGGTCCTCCACAACAGGTTTGTCAGCACACAGCACATCCCAGCACAGATTCTTCGGCGGGTTGTAAAGGTTGGGGAGCACACCTGCAGGCCACACCAGGCTCACAATGTGGCCTAGCACCCTGGACCTGCCCTGGGGTCAAAACCTGCCATGCCCACCTGGGTCAGACTTCAGAATTTGGGGGAGCCCAGTACGAAGTGCAAATCCTGGACCCTTGGTCCTAAGTTAAGAATTTTGGGAAGCTAGGATGGCTCAGTGGGTTAAGCGCTTGCTTTGTAGCCCTGGAGCCTGAGGATCAAATCCCGGGCCCGGCCCATGTGGACCCATATACTGAGCTGGGGTGTGCCCCCAGTTCAGTTCTTGCCGGGGCCTATGTAGGAGGCTCCCGGCCCAGTTCCTGCCCTGCTCAGCCCCGTGCCCACCTGTGGAGTGAAACTATATGGAAAACTAATGCTGTCAACTATGGAGACTGCTCTGGGCCCTCCCCCTTCTCTATCTCTCTGTCTCTGTCAAAAACAAACAAACAAAACAAAACAAAAAACAATAAAAATAAATCTTTGGAAAAAAAAGAATTTCAAGATGATGAAATTCAAGACAGCAAAGTGTAAGACCAAGCCCAGGGTCCTTCTGAGTGTGGGGCCCTGTGTGACTGCACAGGTCACATGCCCTTGGGGCCAGCCCTGCCCACTGCCACCCACCCACCCAACCTCCTTACTGGTGAAGAGGTCGGCGGCAGGGGGCTTCAGGCTGGCACTGGCCCGCCACACCTGCTCCATCTCTAGCTTCTCCTTTCGGACTGACTTATCTTGATAATCCAGGCGCCCAAAGAAGAAACCATCAAAGCCCATCTGGAGGTGGTGCAGGATGAGGGGGATGGGATGAACAAGTGCCCAGTGCTCTCACCACCACCCGCCAGCCCCTTCAGCGTGGGAGCTGTGGGTCAGACAGAGCACAGGGAAAAAGCAGGTCTGAAGCCAGGGAAGCCTCCAGCGCATTTGGAAACTTGGGTTTGGGTGGGTCCAATGCTAAAACCCACTTCCACCTTCCCTATCTCAGAAAGGGGGCCTGACTCAAGGAGACCTCCCCGTTCTGCAGGTTGAGAGCATAAGGGTTCACGGTACAGGACAGGAAGCCAGTTGCAAAGCAGAGCAGGACTCCACCTTCCAGCCAGCTTGGGGCAGAGCCAGGATCCTAGAAAATGGGGCGGAGTAAGTGGAGGGGGAGGTAAATGATCCAACTAGAGGGGTTAACCCGGGTTGGGACAGAGCAGAGACAAGGCCAGAGAAGAAAAGGAGCGGGATTCACAATTCACTCCAGGGACAGGGTCTCTAGAGGCCAGAGACAGGGAACAGGGCCTGGTCTGGGTGAGCTTGCAGGGAGACGCGGGGCTTGAGTGGCCGGGGGCGGAGTCAGCGAGTGAAGGGGCAAGGCCAAGAGAGGTCAGTAAAGAACCTGTGCGAACAGAGAGGCCTGCTCCCGAGAATGGCCGAAGGGGTCGATGTGCCAGGCCACACGGGGGCGCCCGTAGATGCCAAACGTGTCCTCCAAGAAGCGCAACCCGAGTGTCATCTGGTCTATGATGGCTCCATAGTGGGTGGCTGCCTCGTCGTTCATCACCCAGCCACCGTTGGCAAACTCCAGGCGCCCTGCACCAGGAGAAACAAAGTCCGGGCAGGTTGTCAGGGCCAGGAGTGTGGCCATTGTTGGCAATGTTGGAAATGAGAAACCCTGCCTGCATGCCCAGGCCTGAAAAGAGAAGAGCCAGGGGTCTCTCCCCAGCCAGTATAGCCAGATATGACAGGCTTCCCAGAGGATCTCCTGGAGGTGGGGCCTTGCAGGATGAATTGGAGTTCTCCAAATAAAGGGAAATTCCAGACATTCTGCACATGGTGTGATAAAATCTCAGAAGCCAGGACAGCAGAAACAGAAGCTAGCCTGGGCTTCCTCTTTTCACTTCCTTGGGGCAGCTCACCCTGTCGCACCAGGTCCCGCACAACTTCCTGTGTTGCATTTGTCTGTTGGTGCCACCAACGGGCGAAGAAGGCTATCTCCACATAGATGAAGCGGCGGGTGGGCCCTGCCAGCAGGGAAGAGATGACGGAGTCCAGGATGTACTGCACACCTGCGTGCTGGACGTCATTGTGGACTGTGGGTACAGGGTTCAGGCGATCAGGGACCAGTGAGCCAAGGGGGACATTCCTAGACACATGAACCCAAGCTGGGCATTGCCCCCACCCTAATATTCAGGACCCAGAAAGAATCTGAAGGACTCAGAACAATGGGAGTCCCAGGGGTCAGTCCCCACTCTCTACTCACTGCCAAAAAAGTACTGGTCCACCGTCTTGAGCCAACCCACGTCATCATGTGTGTGGGCCACCAGGTGCACGTTGAGCATGTCCGGTTGCACCATGGGGCATGTCTGCACAGGGACCCCAAATGCACACTCACATACCCTGTCACCCCAAAGTTAAGAAGCAGGCTAGGGTGGGACTGGTGGTAGGGCACAACATAAATTTTGATCTAGAGGTAAGTTTAACTCAGAGGGGTCCAGCCAGGCCCTCCCAGGGAGGACACACACATAGCTGTGCTCACAGATAAAACTCCCTAGTGGCACAACTCAGCAGCTCTCATTCACACCCTGGGAAAATAATAGTAGCTAATGTTTATTAAGCATTTGTAAATACCAAACAACCAGCCACCTTGCAAGGTGGGAACAATATTATCCCCAGTTTTCAGACGAAAGCACTGAGATCAGAGAGGTGTAGTGACTAACCCGAGTTCATGTAGCCAGGAAGTGGAGGAGCCAGGCTGAACTCCAGGCAGG
Source organism: Craseonycteris thonglongyai (assembly GCA_004027555.1). Lineage (NCBI taxonomy): Eukaryota > Metazoa > Chordata > Mammalia > Chiroptera > Craseonycteridae > Craseonycteris > Craseonycteris thonglongyai. The sequence goes on from PVKE010000172.1 coordinate 10,442, forward strand.
CTGACTCTGGAACCCCAGCTCTCAAGTCCTCCCACCCATCTCTACACACACACACACGCCCGATCATACAGTTAAAAGTACATGCAAAGTCCAGGCAAGCTGATCCACAGAAGCAGGGAGGCAGGTACAAACAGCTCCTTTCTCAGACGTGCACAGCAGACCTCTCACTGACACAAAGCTCACTCACAGACCACGCTGTCATATTAGCAACCACTCAGTAAGCACCCACAGAACAGACACCTATGCCTCCAAATTCTACTCGGAGCTTCCTTCCTGCTCGTGAACATTTCCGCTCGCGGGCCGCACTCACTTCGTATCCCGCAGCCCAAGTGCCGGGCGCCACCAGCAACAAAAAAAGAAAGGAGAGGGGCAGGAGTGGTGGCCGCAGCGCGATGGAGCTCGTCCAAGGCCCCGTCGCGACCCGGCCGCCGCCAGCGCGGACCTCCGAAGGCCGCGCGTTGACGCCCATGGTGCCCCAGCCGCTGCCCTAGCCGGTGCCTCCACCACCAGCCCCCTCCAGTGGGTTCCCGGCCCAGCTAAGGCGGGGCAAAAGCCCCGCCCCCAGAACCCAGCCTGGCCAATGAGCTAGTAGGGGCGGGGCTAGGACGCAGCTTGGTGTGTCTATGGACTAAGGCCCAATATGGACTAAGGCCATAGTACGGGGTACACCTGAAGGTACTGGCTGTGTCTCACCCTCGGGATGCTGGTTTGGCCAGAGGGGCCTTTAGTGTCTCGCCGTCACCGTGGGGACATAGAGCTCCACTTTGTCCCCGTGGGCGCAGAGATCTGATTTTCCTACAGGGGCTGGGTTTGCCTATAATGGGGAATGTGTGCATGGGATCCAAGGTGTCACACTGATCTTCGGCGCTAGCTAGGGTCCTGGAGGGACCTAGCTTAGCTAAGAGAAAGGGTTGATGGGGTTATCCTGTTCTGTCCAATGGGGACTGAGATGTTGGGTAAAGGAACTGCCTTTGGAGTGCTGGGGATGGGAAGCATCCAGTCTGTTTGCGAGGATTACTGATTTAAGCATATGCAGGCCCAGGGAAAAAACCCTGAGACTGAGAAATCTATCCCCATAAGCAGAGGGCAGGGAAAGACCTAAAAAAGAGCTTGGCCACTCCAGTATGGTAATTAATAGGCATGTCTTGGGCAGCTGCAAGACTAAATGGATCCCTGCAACACTTGGCAGGTGCCAAAGAATTATATAGGGCAAAGAGGGGTGGAACAGTCACGGGTACTAGTACGTGAATTCTACCAGATACAGGAAAGTACTTCACAGGCTTCACTGGTCAGGACAACCTGTTCTAGGAACCAGCACATAGTATGAGGCAAGGAAGGAGTGCTGATGTATGTCAGGATGAACATCAAGTACAATCAGTCTCTAAGGGGGATTTTCAGCACGCAATCTCCCCCTTCTAACCCAGGTCCAGCTCTCGGGTCCAGCAGCAGTCATGTCATGAAACAGTCTCTCCTCCACAGTGAGGGAGGACGCAGTTTTCATGCCTTTCCCAGTTCTATGAGTCCATCTAGTTCACTGACATTATCATTTTTCTTTGATAAGAAAACTAAAGCCCAGATTCATGTCAGCAAGGCCAGCTGCTGAGTTGCCAGAAGGTGGAGGTCACTGTCCTGTCTCTAGCAGCTGACTTAAGGCACAAGGCTTGTAAATAAGCAAGTGAATCACCAAAAGGCTCCAGACTGGGAACCACCCCAGGCCTGAGTAAGTGAAGGAACTGGAGCCCTTCCCCCACTGGGAGAGCACCTGTAATGCACACAAGAGGTCTCAGAGAACAGATAGAATGCAAAAATTTATTAACTAGTCTTAACAAGAAAATAAGTGGATACACCTAGAAACATGGACAGCATCTCCCCCAGCAGCAGGCAGGGTGGGGAAGGCAGGCAGGAGGGGTAGGCCTACAGTATTCCCCTATCTGCCTCAGTAGAAGTGGGACCCAGAGAAAGGGCCTGGTTCGTTCTATCCAGCTGTGGGCCCTCTGACTATCTCACCCAGGGAAGACCCAGACAGCAGCTGAGGGCAGGAGGCTGAGCAGCCAAGGACCAGGCCTGGATGGAGGTGGATAGGAGTCCAGGATGTGACCCCTCTACACTAACATCACCAGGGGGGTGTCATGGGCTGAGGGTTCTGCAGATATGACATCACCACGGCAGAGATGGACAGCCTGAGTGGAAAGAGAAGTGTCAGTCAGTATAGGTAGACTTGGGTCTCCCCTCCCCTTAGTCAGGAATCCCTCCCCTAGGCCCAGACTCACATGAAGCTACTCATCATTTGCTTAGTGTCCTCAGAGCTCCGGGAGTTGGCGAAGCTGATAAAGGAGCAATAGACAGCGACCCAAGCACACCACTTCAACTGGGAAAAGGTAGGTGGATGGGTGGGTTAGGTCAGTGGAAGGCAAGGGGCGTTCCCAGGCACCAGTTCCAACCCACTGGTTTCAAGTGGTGCAGCTTAGACCTTGCCTCCCCAGTGGTCCCTCAGTCCCACCCCTCATAGCCTACTCCAGGTAGTTTCCGGCCCCACTCCCTAGCTTACACCTCTGAACCCACCACTTACCCTCAAGCCTCAGAAGACTACTACTAGCCTTTGACATACCCTATCCCATAATGCTAAGGACCCCATCCCTTTTCCGGCAGTCCCCTCCAAGTTGCTTTGGAGTCTGGCCACAATCTCAGATCGACGTCCTATGTACCCACCCAGACCCGGATCCCTGGCTTCCCCCAAGGCTCTGGCTTTCTCCGTCCAGAACTTACCCCAGCCCTGCCCCCTCAGAGCCCGCCCCCGGCCTCGTTGTCGGGCGGAGCTAGGCGGATAGAAACAACCCAGCCTACCTTGAGCATGAGACCGCACATGCTGAAGATCATACCGAGCAGGTTCATGTAGTCCGGCGTCGGGTCATCCAAGGCTGGGTTACACTCGCTCGGCGGGGGCTTGTACCTGTGGAGGATTCACGGGTCAGAGGCCCTCACGCCCCGCCCCCGCGATGGACAAGCGCTTCCCTGGGCCCAGTCCCACAACCCAAGCCCCGTTCCCATGACGCTGGGGGTCCTCACCTCAGCACTTTGTTCGGCCTCCGAGGGTCCGACATATTGTTCGTAGACATGGCTAGTCGGAGGTCGACCCTCTTCCGCTCCGGGAATTGCAGCTTCCGGCGTGGAAACGGAGGGTGGTTTTTACAGTGACACCCGCAGCCCTCGCGCTTCTGTTCCTAGTGGTGGGAGCCAGGACTCCTTCACTGGAGGAAGAAAATTAGAAGAAGCCAAACATATTTATTGGAAGCAGGAAGTGGGTAAAGAAACCTGGAAGCTTGAGGGAGCCGTCGGTATTCCCTTCTCTCCAAAAAAGAAAAACTGAAATTTTGAGCCCGGCATTGAGAAACAGGAAGTAGGCCGCAGAGGACAATAATAAAGTTACACCCAAGCGTGTAAAGCTCTGAAACCTCGGTACAGACTGATAATAAAGCGACGAGGAAGGGGCTTCGGAGCAATGGCTTTCCCTGAGCCAAAGCCGCGGGACCCGGAGCTGCCGCAGAAACGGTTGAAGACGCTGGAATGCGGGCAGGGAGCGGTGCGAGCCGTACGATTTAATGGTGAGCGCTGGGGAAGCCGGGATGGCTCAGTGGGTTGAGCGCTCACTTTGCAGCGCCGGGGACCGGAGATCGAATCCCGGCCCCGGCTCGTGGGGACCCATGTGCTGAACTGGGGAGTGCCCCCAGTTCAGTTCTCTGTGTGTGTGTGTCTCTGTCTCTCTGTCTCTCTGTCTCTCTCTCTCTCTCTCTCTCTCTCTCTCTCTCTCTGTCAAAAATAAGTAAATAAAAAAAAACAATAATAATGGTGAGCGCTCTCTTCATTCCGGGTCTTTTCGCCTGCCTCCTGAGGCTGGCGGCCCAGTAACCCCCGCCTGGCCTTCCCCAGTGGATGGCAATTATTGCCTGACTTGCGGTAGCGACAAGACCCTGAAGCTGTGGAACCCGCTGCGAGGGACGCTGCTGCGGACGTACAGCGGCCACGGCTACGAGGTGCTAGACGCGGCCGGGTGAGTCGGGGGCTAGGCTGGGATGGGGGCATTGAGGCGGGGATTAGAGGGCGACGCTGACCTTCCCTCCTCTGCCTTCTAGCTCCTTTGACAACGGCAGTCTCTGCTCTGGCGGCGGAGACAAGGCGGTGGTGCTGTGGGATGTGGCATCGGGGCAGGTCGTACGTAAATTCCGGGGCCACGCAGGGGTGAGTGCAAACAAGAAGAGGCCTCCTTAGAGCGTGGATGGCCTAAGGGACACGCATTATCGCATAGGTGGTGACTGACCACACACACACACCCATTACAGCGCATAGATCAGGATTCACCAAGCCAAGTCCTTGCAGTTACCCCAAAACTTTTCTCTTCCCTACCCCTAGTCCTCACTTTGACTGTCACTGGGAACCCTACCTTTATCCCAGTCCTTCAAAGTCCAACGCCCTCTGAGTGGCAGGTCCTGTTTCTCAGAAGGTGAACACGGTGCAGTTTAATGAAGAGGCCACGGTTATCCTGTCTGGTGAGTCTGCAGCCCCTGGGGGGAGGGGGGCGCTTCCGGGTACTGCCCCTAATCTCCGACCTTGACCTCACCTTTACGCTGGCCTCACAGGCTCTATCGATTCCAGTGTCTGCTGCTGGGACTGCCGCTCTCGGAGACCTGAGCCAGTGCAGAAGCTGGATGAAGCCAAGGATGGTGTATCCAGTGTGAAGGTGTCAGACCATGAGGTCCTGGCAGGGTGAGTGGAGCCAGGACTATCACTGGGGATCAGAGCTGCCTCTGTGCTCAAAGTCTACCCTACTTACCATGGCTCCCAACACTGTGCAGTCTGATCCCTGCTGACCTCTCAGTTTTTATTCATTCCCAGCCTCATTTCAGGTAAATATGTCAAGCATGCTCCCACCCCCAGACCTTTACAATTGCTCTTCCTCCGTTTGGACTGCCCTTCTACCTCTTCTTCCAAGTGGATTTGAGAACTTCCTGCAGGCCACTTTTCTTTTAGTCAAAAAACATATAGCAGTGAACAAAACAGGGAAATAAGGAAAAACCCCTGCCCACGTTGGGTTGATATTCTAGCTGTGGGAGACAAATAATTTAAAAAAAAAAAATTTTATGCAGGGCTGCTTAAGTGTTGACACAACCCAAGGGAGTGCTATTCCCACTGTGGGGGTGTTTGGGCTGCCAAGCCTGTTGATTGTCTATGGTCCCATACATCTCCCTTTTGACTCCACAAGGTTAGCTCCTCATCCTTCAAGTCCCAGTTCAGACGTCACCTCCTCAGGAAGTCTTTCTTAGATTACCCACAGTCAGTCAGGATCCATGATGGCAGAACTTGCTCCTGGCTGGGTCAAAGCTGTGTTCCCCCACCACCACCCCGAGAGAATTCTCAGTACATAACAAAAACAGATGGAGTAGGTCCTCATTGGCCCCTGGATCTGAGTCTCAAAGCCAGTTCCCTAGAATTCTGCTCATGAGTTCACTTCAATGTTTTCCATGGCTGGCCCTGAGAGGAAGTATGACAGTGAGGGAGGGGTACATAGGAAGGACAGGCCCAGCCTTGCCCAGGGCTCTGGCTGGGTCGGAGGGTACAGGAACACTGAGGTTACCTGAAACCGTGGACCCACTGACCCCACTCAAGGCTTCAGCTAGATCTACTCTCTCTTGCAGCTCCGTGGACGGCCGGGTTAGGCGCTATGACCTGAGGATGGGGCAGCTGTTCTCAGACTACGTGGGCAGTGAGTGTGGCCGGGCTATGTGGTGGGCAGGGGAGGCAGGAGCAGCAAAGGGGTCCCCAGCCTCACCAGCCTGCCTACCCCTCCCTTCCCCACAGGCCCCATCACCTGCACTTGCTTCAGCCGGGACGGGCAATGCACCCTGGTGTCCAGCCTGGACTCCACATTGCGGCTTCTAGACAAGGACACAGGGGAGCTGCTGGGGGAGTGAGTCCTTGGGATCATGGGGCCCCTCCCCCATCTCTGCCATTGGTAAGGCCCCAGCCCCACCAATCCAAACAATCCCCAGGTACACAGGCCATAAGAACCAGGAGTACAAGCTGGACTGCTGCCTGAGTGAGCGAGATACGCACGTGGTCAGCTGCTCTGAGGACGGGAAGGTATTCTTCTGGGATCTGGTGGAGGTAAGCCTTCCCACCTCCATGCCATACCAGGGCATCTGCCTTGTCCCCACTTTATCCTTACCTCAGCCACTCCCATACCTGACAAAAGGAGCATTGTTAGAATTGGGAAGATAGGAGGGGCATTCCTGGCAAAAGGAACGGTTATGTGCTAGGCTTGGCATGCATTTTGGGCAAGAGAAGCAGTTTGGGATGGCAATGGTGGCAGCAGGATCCATGCCAGGCAGTGAGGGCCACCATTGCCAGGCTGAGCCTCTGGGTCTGACTGGGAGAGGGGTACCAGACAGCAGCATCTGACCCCGAGGAAGACGAGGCTGTCCTTGTTCAGAAAACCTGACCTACCTCTGAGCATCCCTGTGGTTTCCAGCCCTAAGCCCTGTCCTGACGTGTCCCGACCTGAAGGGGATATAGGGCAGGGAACAGACTGGCTGGGCTTACTAGGGTCAGGGCTGGGGAGCCTTAGGAAAGGAGACAGGTACTAGGGCTTGGCTAGGGGGAAAATCCCCCCTAGAGCATGGAGGGAACTGGGGGACCCTTGAGGCTCTAGGGGTCAGCTCACTCGGGGAACTAAGAAAGCACCGATGTTCTGCCCACTTCTCAAGGGTCCAGCAGACTGGAAGTCACCCTGCAGGGGAGGGCACATGAGGGGACATTTTGAGGTGGAGAGAGGAACCAGGGCCTGCTTGGAAAACCGTGTATGTGGAGCCGTTTCCAGGATCATGAAGGAGTTTCGAAGTTCAGGCACTGAGGTCGCCAAGTGGACCTGTGGAGCCTCGATAGTGGCAGTGGGGGAGGGAAGCTGAAAGCCAGACACATGGGCTCAGAACAGGGTGATGCTAATGAAGGTAGCGGCAGTGGCTGGCCTCTGGACATGGTCTAAACCAAGGTTGTCCAACCTGCAGGCCACACACAACCCGACAGTTTTGAATGTGGCCCAGTACAAACTCGTAAACTTCTTAATATATATATATTTTTTTTGTTAGATTTTATTTTTTTTTGAGAGAGAGAGAAAGAGAGAGAGATAGATACAGAGACAGAGAGAAAACTGAACTGGGGGAACTCCCCAGTTCAGCACATGGGTCCGCATGGGCCAGGGCCAGGATTCGATCCTTGGTCCCGGCGCTGCAAAGTGAGCACTTAACCCACTGAGCCATCCCGGCTTCCCCTTTATTTTTATTTTTGACAGAGAGAGACAGACAGACAGACAGAGACAGAGAGAGAACTGAACTGGGGGAGCTCCCAGTTCAGCATATGGGTCCGCACAGGCCAGGGCCGGGATTCGATCCTCGGTCCCCAGCACTGCAAAGTGAGCACTTAACCCACTGAGCCATCCCGGCTTCCCCTCGTAAACTTCTTAAAACAGACTTTTTGAAGTTTTTCTTTTTTAGCTCATCAGCTATCATTAGTGTTGCTATATTTTATGTGTGGCCCAAGACAATTCTTCCAATGTAGCCCAGGGAAGCCAAAAGGTTGAAAACCCCTGGTCTTAAAGCAGAGCCAAGAGGATCTACTGATAAAACGATGAGGTGGGAGAGAACCTGAGGATCTGAAAGGATGGAGCCACTGAAGGGCTGTGATAACCACTCCCCACCCCCTTACTCCACAGGGTTCCCTGACACTGGCCCTGCCTGTGGGTCCAGGTGTGGTGCAGTCACTGGCCTACCACCCCACAGAGCCCTGCCTGCTGACTGCCATGGGGGGCAGCGTCCAGTGCTGGCGGGAAGAAGCCTACGAGGCTGAGAGTGGTGCAGGCTGAAGCCAGGGGACCCACCCCACCAAGGACACAGATGCAGACTCAGGACAGCTGAGACCATTTATTGTCGACATGATGGTGATCAAGGAGTCAGGGAAGGGCTGGGTCTGCAAACTAATAAATAAAGGTTGGGGGGCCTCCCTGAATCCACAGCTGTTCAGTCCTCATTCTTTTCAGGCATGAAGGCATTTACTTTCTGGGCAAAGGTTTCAGCCACGAGCAGGGGGAAGACCAGGGAGGCATCAGCACAGACCTGTGGACAGGACTCAGGTGATCATGGGACCCATGGTCACAGCCTAAGAGACCCTGTGCCCAAGCCAGCTGGCTGGCCCTCACCTTGACAGGCTGTGCGTCCACCCGGATCTTGCCCCAAGAGACAGCTTCATCTGGCTGGGCACCAGAGTCTGAGCCATCAAACTCCTGAGCTGTGTTGATGTAAACAGCATAGTCGGCCCCGTTCCGCTGTGGGGAGGGGCAAGGCAGGCGGTCAGCCAGTAACAGGTGATGGGCATGCGCACACAGGCTCGCACACAGTACTGCAGCTAGAGAGGCTGAGCCATGTGTCCTGAATGAAAGACGGCCCCTTAGTGGCCCCTTGCTGTGAGGGAGGAGCCCCACATCAATGTCTGGGCAGAGGGAGGGGCTGGAGGGGTGCCCCACACCCACGTCATAGATAGCAGTTACCCTCTCACATTGCTCAGGGGGAGCTGCTCCCAACCCTATCTTCAGAAGACCTGTGAACACAACCACCTCTTCCCCACCCTGGTCCTGGCGCCACTTGTGACCCCCCCACTGCAGCCAGAGCGCCTGTGAACACCTGAGTGGCCCTGCAACTCCTACCTGTCACCTCCCTGCTTTACCTCCCACTCTCCCCTTCACAGGCTTCCTAGCTGTTCCTTGATTTACCTCAGGCAACTCAAAAGCCATTGCACTAGCCGGTCCCTCTGCTGGGAACTCTTCCCCCAGGCATGGCTCATGGGAGGCACCTAGCAAAAACCTCTGCTCACAGGTCACATTTCCCAGAAAGGATTGCCTTTTTGAACTGTGCCCACTTTTCTCACAATCTTGTCATCCCTTATTTTTCTCTATGGCAGTGACCACCACCCAACTTGATGTGTCTCCCCAACCAAAATATGTTCCAAGAGGACAAGGATTCTGACCTCTCTCTAGTCCACGGCTGTGTCCTCAGCACATGGCAGAGGCCTAACATACATCTGCACAGCAGGCCCAAGCGCCCCTCACACTAGGGACCAGGTGTGCTCCATCCCTGCTCACCATGAGGTTGGCGTTGGCGATGTGGTGCTTGACCATGCCTCCGCCCAGGATGATCATGCCAGAGCGCTTGGCAAAGATGGCCTGGGTGTTGATGAGCCTCAGGTCTGAGGAAGAGCTCTGTGGTCAGGTCCTGGGCCCAGCCAGCCCTCCTCCCCTGCTCCTCTGTGGCCCCAGCACCTCACCCTCCACGATATCCAGAACTAGGCCTGGGTTCTTGTAGGAATGGAAGAACATCATGTCGCCCAGCGAGCCATCTGTGAGCGCTGGGCTCAACACGGGGATGTGGTTCTGAGGGATGGCAGGATGGGACAGTGGTGGGAGTCAGAACCCCGTGGGGGCAGCCTGGTGCCCATCCCAGCAGCAGTCCCTCCTCTCTGCCTGATTCTTATCTGGGCCTCAGTTTCCTTAACTGTAAAATAATGGTAACAACAGTAACTCTGTCACAGATGAGGAGGCACATGTGAGAAAACCCACACAAAACACTTATGACCATGCCTGGCACAAAGAATGGTAGCTCTTGTTATTTTTCCTATTGTCGGACCTTACAGCTTCTGAGAAGCAGTGGACCGTAAGCTGGGGGGGTTGCTAAGAACTGTCCCAACTGCCCTCAGGATATTAGGACTATACACAATAGCTCTGTGACCTAAGACAAATTGCCTAACCTCTCTGAACTTCCTGATCTAAGCACCGATTCCCCAAATGGCTGTGAAGATGAAACAAGTTAACACAAGCCAAGGCCTGGCATCTTTGTGCCAACCCAGCCCCTCACCTTTTGGGCCCAGTAATACACTGAATCTGGGTTGTTGATCTCCTTGCCAAGCCGGGCGATCATTTTAGAAGGTGTCCACTTCATGCCCTAGGAGGAGACATCGGTTTCAGCCAGTGGTGCCTCCCCTGACACCCACCATACTGGCCCCCCAGGTTGCTCGAAACCCACCTCTGTGTTTTGCTCCAGCACCATTTGGTCCAGAATGGGCATCAGCCAGTCCTCAAACTTGCAATAATTGTCATTGGGCACCAGCAGGTTCCCAATCCTAGGGACAAGAGGTAGGTGGACATCAGGCCCCAGGATCCTCAGCCCAGCTCCCCTCCCAACACCACTCAGGGACCCGCACCTGTTGATCCCTTTCTCACGTAGCTCCTTCCCCCTGAGGTTGAACTCGCCCAGGTATGTGGGTGCCAGACACTTGATGAGATCCTCCTCCACACCCCCAGCTGTAGTCACCAAGACATCCACCTGCAGCCACAAGGCAGTGAAGTTGGCCAGAAAGGAGGGCCCTGCCCTCATTCTGGCCAGACTCCTAATTCCCAACCTTCATTTAGTAACCTTGCAGGAAGCTCTGCTGCAAAAGAAAACTCAGTCCTGTCTCTTTGCTTAAAACTGACCCATATCTCCCTATTTCACTAAAATGACCAATAATCCTATTGTACATTCAAACCCAGAGAGGCCAAGGCTATGCCCCACTGGCTCCCCACCATGTTGTGCTGAACGAGGTAACGGATGGTCTCACGGATGCCTGAACTGATGAGGTTAGATGTGTAGCCCAGGAAAATGGTACAGCCGGTGAGTGGGCGGAGGCTCTGGGTCACTTCTGCGTGCTGGTCTTCATCCTGCGGCAGAGGCTCCAGCTTCTTCTCTATCTACGTATAAGGGCGGGGTCGAGTTAACCTCTGGACCAGCCCAAGGACCGCAAAGGTTTTCAGAATCGACTCTGTCCCCAGGCCCTGCCCACTCAGGAAAACAGACCACTTCTACCTGTAACCAGGGGACTGTACACCTCTCTTCAGTTGCTGCCTCTTTCACAGCCCGGCCATCAGGGCACACTATCACGCTTTGCCTTTCTCAGGAATCACAGAGCATCTCAGCAGGTCCCAGCCCCCTTTCCCTCTGGGAAAAGCAAATCCAGGGCTCCGCCCTAATTTAGACACCTTTTCCAATTCCTCCCTCAACCGCACAGTCTTGCCCCAGGCTCCACCCATCCCAGGACACTCACTCGTAGCCTATATCCCGTCCCCTATCTAGAATCACTCCCACCACCTCTGGACACTAGGGTATCGCAGCACAGAAACTCTCACACGGGTTAGGCCCCGCCTCTCTCCAACTACTGGGCCGCCCCACTGAAGCCCCGCCCCTCCCTGTACTGATTGACACTACCAGAGGCCAAATCCCCACGACCCAGGAAGTCCCACCCCCGGCCTCACCATGGCGTTGACTTGGTGCACCGCGCGCCCGAAGTTGGTGGCCTGGAAACCAGTGGTACCGAAGGCCTCCAGCAGTGCGCGGTAGTCCACGCCACGGTTGAAGTCGTAGCCCCGGATATGGGCGCTCTCGGACGGCAGCGCCGAGCTGTGCTTCAGCACAGCGGCCAGCGCCGCCGCGGGCGCCTTCTCCTCGGGAGGACCCTCCATACTCCTGCGGCCGCGCTCTCAGATCCGAGCAGCCCCAGGCCAGGCCTCCGATGGCCTCCAAACCCGCTAAACCCTGGCACACGCTTCCCTACGACGGAGCAGGAAACAGGGCTCGGGGAAAAAAAACCGGCGAATCGCCCGGAAGTTGCTGAGTCACATGACCCTCTTTGACGCTGGTACTCACAGGACGAGGCCTGTTCTGTAATACGGAAGCCGCATAGACCCGTTATTTCCTGCTTCGCTTGTCCTCTGCCTCACAGGAATGAAGTCCTTATTTTATTGCTGCTTGCTGGATGGAGCCGGGCGCTTGTCCATTCACTTCTGTTCCCTGGGGAAATCATAGTTTCTTAGACATCGCCCTTGAACAAAACTAGAGCCATCAGGAATTGTCACAACAGTTTGTTACTGAGCATCTCTCATCAAATAGAATATTGGGGGATGCCCGGATGGCTCAGCAGGTTAAGTGCTCGCCTTGCACCCCCAGGTCCGAAGATCGAGTCCCGGCCCGGAACCCGTGCTGACCCATATCCTAAACTGGGGTGTGCTTCCCATGTGGGAAGCCCCCCGTTCGGCCCCTAGCTCGCGGAGACATTCCTCCCATTCGGGAGGCCCCCCACCCACCTATATGGAATGAAACCATTTCAAAAAGGAATTGCATACAGTTGTGGAGACTGCTCTGGGCCCTCCCCTTCTGTCTCTGTCTCTGTCAAAACAATAAAATAAATCCTTTTTTAAAGATTTATTTTTATTATTTTTGACAGAGATACAGAGACAGAGAGAAGGAGAGCCCAGAGCAGTCTCCATAGCTGCACATCATTAGTTTTTCCACATAGTTTCATTCCACAGGTGGGTGCGAGGCTGCACAGGGCAGGAACTGGGCCAGGGTCTCACCCCCATGAGAACCAAACTGGAGGCACTCCCCAGTTCAGGACATGGGTCCGCAAGGGCCGGGGCCGGGATTTGATCCTCGGTCCCTGGGACTGCAAAGTGAGCACTTAACCCACTGAGCCATCCCAGCTTCCCCTAAATCTTTTTTTTTTTAATGGAATATTGATCTCTGTTCAGGCCTCAGAACTCTCCAGAGCCTCCATATGCCTCTTAACCCTTCGATCTTCCCCTGGTTCCCACAGCTTTTGCCTCTGGGAAGCCTTCCCTGACCTTCCTCTTGGTAAGTGACCTCCTCTGGGATCCAGGGCTGACATCTCTCCCTCCAGCAAAACTGTGAAACCCTCAAGGGTAGGGATTGTATCTCATGGGTCCTCCTAATCATGCAGAGGGGTCTGGTCCAGAGGTGACACTTTTAATCATTCTCTATATTTATGGAGTCCATACTGTACTATACTTTGAGCTCTGTGCTGTGTGCAGGTTTAGCAGTGAGGTTGCAGGTTTAGCAGCGAACAAGATGTGGGCCCTGCCCTGGAGCCCACAGATTGGGGAGATAGAAAATTAACAACAGTGCTAAGTACTATTCAAGATTTCAACAAGATAATGTGAGAGTCTTGGGGATGGGGGTGGTTGGAGGGGTTAATGGCCTTAGAGGAACAGGCAGTTGAGGAAGGACACCAAAGAACTGACTTTAAGCCAAAGACAGGCCAAGAAAGGCCCCATATGTGAATTTATGGGGGAGGCCATTCCCCCTCCATCCTTCATTGGGAGTGAGAACAGCCAATGCAAAGGCCCTGAGGCTGGAAGTTAGCCTACTTAATTGGAAGAACAGAACATCCTCATCCCTGGTGTTCCTGGCTTGGATCTCAAACTCAAAACCTCAGTTTTCTCTCCACCTGACCCTGATCTTGCTGCAGTCTTCCACATCTCAACAAATAACCCTTATCTATGAGGCTAAAAACCGAGGAGTTGACCTTGATGTCTCCTCTCACACATCTGTCACCCCCCAGCACATCTGTCAAATTCTACTTACAAAATAGGTCCCAAATCCAAATGCATTTTTGTTGCTTTTTAAAAAAATAGAGCTATAATTGATATATAACATACTACTTTCAGGTGTACAACATGAGTGTTTGTATCCAGGTGCTTGTCATCATCCCGATGGCCTCCACACTACACTCCCTCTCCTCCACTCCCATCTCTAAGCTGTGGCCAGAGAGCTTATCAAACTGAAATCAGATGCATTGTTCTTTGTTAAAACCTAACAATGTAGGGAAAAGCCGGGACGGCTCAGCGGGTTGAGCGCTCGCTTTGAGGCCATGAGGACCGGGGATCGAGTCCCGGCTCCGGCCCAGGCAGGACCCACATGCTGAGCTGGGGAGTTCCCACAGTTTGGTTCTCTAACTGTCTCTCTCTCTATCTGTCAAAAAGTAAAATAGAGATAACTATGCACTGAAGACAAAAAGATAATTTCTCTCTATAAATGTGAAAAGATAAAAAAAAAAAAAAAAAAAAAAAAAAAAAAAAAAAAAAAAAAAAAAAAAAAAAAAAAAAAAAAAAAAAAAAACCTAACAATGTTGACTTCCCCCTAGAAGTAGAATCCAAGCTAGTCATCAATGCCTGTGAGGGTGCATGCTGACTTTCCCTGCCCTCATCTCCCACCACTTACCCTCTCCAGCTACACCAACCCCCTCTCTGTCCTAGAACCCACCACACTCTTTCCAGACCAGGGACAATACACCTGCTGCTCTCTCTGCCTGGAACATCCCTTCCCCAGTTTTGAACTGGGCCTCAGTTCAAAATGTTACCTCCTCCAGGAGGCCTGTCCTGACCACCCAGCCTTGCGCTTATCTTGCTATTCAGTTTGTTTGACTAGAATGGCAGCTCCATGAGGACATTTTACTGCCAATTCTCTTACTCTGTACAGTGCTGGACACATTGGGATCTCAGCAAAGATGCTGAATGAATGAACAAACAAACAAACACAAAGGCATCAGCGTGATCCATGAGGAATGACAGAGGAAGAGGTTGATAAATAAATTCAGAGTGGACAGAAGGTGCCAGACCAGGCAGGACCTGATGGGTTATAGTAAGAAGGCTGAGAAGTTTTAAAAAGGAAGTGAGAGATTATACATAAGATTCACCATCTTAACCATTTTTAAGTGTATAGGTCGGTGGCATTAAGTATTCACGTTGTGCAGCCCTCACCATTATCCATCTGCATTAAACACTAACTGCCATCCTCCTTCCCTAGCCGCAGGCCACCCCCATTCTATTCTTGTCTCTGTGAGTTTGACTCCACTAGGGACATCATATAAATGGAGTTACACAGTATTTGTTCTTTTGTGTGTGGCTAATTTCACTCCTTAATGTCCTCAAGGGTCATTCATGTTATATTCTGATTTATTCTTTAAAAAAAAAAAGGGAGAGCTGGGATGGCTCAGTGGGTTAAGTGCTCACTTTGAAGCCCCGGGGACTGAGGATCGAATCCCGGCCCCGGCCCATGCGGACCCACATGCTGAACTGGGGTGTGCCCCCAGTTCAGTTCTTGCCAGGGTCTATGTAGGAGGCTCCTGGCCCAGTTCCTGCCCTGCGCAGCCCTGTGCCCACCTGTGGGGTGAAACTATATGGAAAACTAATGTCAACTATGGAGACTGCCCTGGGCCCTCCCTGTTCTCTGTCTCTCTTTCTCTGTCTGTCAAGAATCAATAAATCTTTAAAAAAAAAAAAAAGATTTATTTTTATTGTTTTTGACAGAGACAGACAGAAGGGGGAGGGCCCACAGCAGTCTCCATAGTTGCACATTATTCATAGTTTTCTACATAGTTTTCATTCCACAGGTGGGTGTGGGGCTGCGCAGGGCAGAAACTGGCCAGGAGCCTCCCGCACGGGAGGCACATCCCCATGAGCAGGGGACCTCCTACATGGGAAGCATGCCTGGGGCAGGAGCCGAACCAGGGGCCTCCCACATAGGAGGCTCACCCCGGTAAGAACCAAACTGGAGGCACACCCCAGTTCAGCATATGGGTCTGCATGGGCTGGGGCCAGGATTCAATCCTCAGACCCCAGGGCTGCAACACGAGCACTCAGCCCGCTGAGCCATCCCAGCTTCCCCTTTTTTATTCTTTAACAGATTTCACTGCCTGCCTTGAGAATAGGGGTAGTGGTGGGGAGGGGAGGGAAGGAGAGATCAGGGTGGAGACGACTGCACTGGTTTAAGTGAGCAAAGATAGGGATAGGGCCCATGTGGGGGTGGAGAGAAGTGATCAGATTTAAGAACCTAAATCAAAAGGCTGACCAGCTGCTCTTGAGAAAGCATTTGATGTGGGGATACCAGAAAGAGAGAAATGAAGGAGTTCATGATCTTGGCCTGGGCAGTTGGGTGGATGGTGGTGAATTTGGGGACAGAAGGTCTTGAGGGGAAGATGATCCAGAGTCCAGTTTTGGCTGAGTTAGGTGAGAGACACCAAAGATGGGTGGGATGAACCAAGTAGGCTAGAGAGTCCACGGGTGGGTCTGAGGCAGAGGAAGCCATCGGCATAAACAAGTGGACTGAGTCATCTGTGGAATGGATCCCGGGTGATGAGTGTTGACAGAGAGGCAGGGCTGCACCCCAGTCAGGGGACACTCTGCACATTGGTGTGGGGAGGCAGGGGCTGGCAAAGGAGTGTTGGGGCTGATTAGCAGGGGATCAAGCAGGTCAGTGCGAAGCCAGGGCCCTCCACTCCCCCTGCCAAGGTGACACATGACCACGGGGCAACCACTGGACCACCTGGGGCAGGGAACCCCCCCTTGGTTGAGGCAGCTGCTGCTGTTGTCACTGGTGACATTTCACTCCATGAATGTCCCAGCTTCAAAGTCTCTGCAGGAGTGGGGGAGGGAGAAGAGAGGGCTGGAGAAGTCAGGAGGGGAGGGGAGGGAGGCAGAGCCTGACCACGGGACTGAGCAGACAGGAGTCAACCGGAGTCCTCAGCTGAGGTATGTGGTCCTGATAGGTGGAGAGCAGCCACCTGCATCCCTCAGTCCCTAGGGAACATGTGAGGTGGTGCGGGGACCCTTGGGTGTTTCTACGACTCCAGGTCTAGTGTTCACCCTGCTGCTTATGGGCCCGCTCACATTCCCCCAGATGTCCAGCAAGGTGGCTATTGGCAGCGACATCGGGCAGGCCCGCCGGGCTGTGGAGCAGCTGAGGATGGAGGCCGGCATCAACCGTGTGAAGGTGAGGCTGGGGCCCAAGCAGGCATATCTGGGTTAAGGGACAGAGGGACAGCCAAGGTCTGGCTAACTGGTCTGGCCCACAGGTGTCCAAGGCAGCTGCTGACCTACTGGAGTTCTGCACAGAGCAGGCCAGAAGTGATCCCTTCCTGGTGGGCATCCCAGCTGCCACCAACCCCTTCAAGGAGAAGAAGCCATGTGCCATCCTGTGACACTGACCCTGAGGACCCCTCAATAAACATGAATTTTGCTCCTCAGGACTTGATGGGCTACAGTGAGAGGTGAGGGTGGGGCAAAGTGGGGCTGTGGGCTGGCAGGGGCACCTGGCCAAGTCTTCTTCCCCCACCCACTCCAGGGTCATAGCCACAGGGACATACCCACTCTGAACTCTGGCTGGAAGAGCATGCACCCCCACCCACCCCTCCTTGCCTCACACCTACAGGCTAGCAGATCCCCTCTCCATCTGCACAGACATATCCAGAGGCAGAGTCCATATCTACATGCCAGTGCACATTACACACATACTTGTCACCCATGTCCACACATCTCACATACACAAAGGTGCCACCACACAAGACAGGTGCCCACATCCTCCAGCATCTCCTTCTTCCTCTCACATACGTATGTTCTTGAACACACAGACAGGTGCAGGTGGGGCTTGGGGTTATGGTAACAACACACACAGCCAACCCACCTCCAGGGACACATAGACACAAATGGTCCCAGGAATGTACTTGGGCAGATACATGTACATCCCGATACACACAGCAGAGGCTGTCACCAAGGCTCCCTTTCACCGTCTCAAAGACACTCGTCTCCAGCACCCCAGACACAAGCAAGCAGCACCAGTACATTATATTTATTTCTCCTTCACTTTCAAGGGAGGGCAGGAACACAAATCTTAACAAAGATAGGGCTCAAGGTGGGGAACAGCCCCCTGGGTGGGCTGGACCACCAATGTGACCTCCCCTGGCATGGGGCCCAGCCCAAGGACCCCACAAAAATGTGACCAGGACTCCTTGTGCCCCAGGCCTGTGGGCCAGAGCAAGGGCAGCACCAGTGAGGGGGAGGGTCCCCCGAAAACAGGCGGTTGGCAGATCCAAGTCCATGTCCATGTCTGCCTGCTCAGGACTGTAGCCTCCAGACCTCCAGCGACAGGCCCCCAGAGGCAGCCACCACGAGGTTGCCCTCAGCACAGATCTGGGCAGGAACATGAGAACTCAGGGGTGCTCTGGGCAGCCAGCAGGGTTTGTGGGACAGGGCCTTACCCCATTCAGCACGTTGTGGTGACTTCGGGTGCAGATGGTCCTTGGTGGGTCTGTGGGCACGTGTACCTGGTAAGGGGCAATAAGCAAAGGTCAAGAGGTTGTCCCTGGCCAGTGGGGGAGGGGGCCTGTCCTGGGGCCTCACCCGAATGGTCTTGTCAGTGGATGTGGTATACAAGGCGCCCAGCGAGTGTTTGATCCCTGTAATCTGGGACCTGTGGCCCACATCAAAGGTCTGCAGAAGGGAGGAACAGGTGACACTCAGATGAGGCTCTCGAAGACCAGCAGCCTACCACCACAAGGGGTCAAAGGGTACAGGGAGGACCAGGGAGGGTGGGGCAGAGGCAAGGGCCCTGGCCGACCCGGACAAGCTGGAAACAGCCTCCCCGGTTGGCGAAGACATGCAGCAGGCCCTGGTTGTCACCAGTCCAGAGCTGGGGTTCTTGGTAGGACATGCAGAGCAGGTAGGAGTCCAGCTGTGGGAGGGAAGAAGGACAGAGCAGCTCAGGCTGAGCCATGAGCAGCTCCAGTCCCTCCGGCCCCTGGGGAGGGCCCACCTGTAGCCGCTGCAGTACACTGTTGGCCCTGCGGTCAAACACCACGAGCGTGTGGTCCTCACTGCCTGAGATGATGTGCCTGTCATCCGCCAGCAATGCCAGCACAGCACTTGAGTGCAGTCGCCGGCTCTTCAGCAGGACTGGGCCAACTTCATGAGTGATGGGCCCGAGAGGAGGGGGACATCAGAGCTCCTCAGAGGCCCCTTCAGCCCACCCGAGGATTCCCGGCCTCCGGCCTCCATGGCAAAACCCTTGGTTGACTCCCCTCCCCGCCTCCCATCTCGTAGGTGACCCTGTCTCTCTTTTCCTGCCCCAGATGGATCTGGGCCTCCCAGGTCCCCAGGCCTCTGCACCCCCATCTCCTATCCCTTCTCTGTCCTACTGTCCCCTCTGCTCTCAGTACAGGGTGGACAGGTAAGTCCAAGCATAAAATGCCAACCAAGGCCAGAAGATGTGCCTCCATCCCTACCCCCACTCATCTCTGCCCAGATAGATGGCACTGGCCCTTCAATTAAACTTAGAATGAATAAACAACAGAAAAGGCTTATTTCCAGGCTGTGTTCGTTCTAGATGTTTTATGTAAATTAACATTTAACCCACTGATGTTCTTAGTGTCGTCTTCTCCCATTAACCCAACGGGGCTGGAGTTATTATCCAAATTTTATTGTGCCTGACTAGTATCTTACAGCTAGGGAGTGGGGAATCCAGGACTCTCAGGGTCTGCAGGCCTCCCATGAGATTCCAGCTCAGAGGCCCCTCTTCTGGGTGTCTTCTCTGTCCCTCACCCCACCCTAGGTGAAGGCAGGGCTTCCTATACCCGCTCAGAAGTCACTTTTGTTGCCCTCAGCACAGCACAGGCCATTCTGAGTGGTTAGCATTCTGCTTTACACCCAGCAAGGCTGTGAAGCCCAAGTGTCTCCTTCCCCAGCATGACCCTGGAGCCCCCAGGCAGCCTTGTTTGGGCCCCAGCCTTGCCCCAGTTCGAGCCCCCAGCCCACCTCTGGGGTCGTAGACTGTCACCTTCTTGTCATAGGTGCCAGTCACCAGGATATCAGGCCGGTAGGACAAACACAGGACAGCTGCCTTGCCCCTGGGGATACATGGAGCAGGGGGCTGGGCTGTGACCAGGCAGGGCCCTGTCCCCCCAACCCCTCTCCCCAGAACCCCTCACACTTTATCTCGCCGAACTGCTGCCCATCAGCCGCCATGTCCCAGAGTTTCACCGTGCTGTCCCAGGAACCAGAGCACACTCGGTGGTCCAGCGCTGCCAGTGACCACACCCAACCCTGCAGGACCAGACCCATATGACAGTTCCCATTTCACAGATAACAAAGCTGAGGGTCAGAGGAGGGAGACAACTGACTCAAAAACCCAGAGCAAGTCAGCACCATGTCGAGATCAGATCTTAGATCTGTGGGTCTGACTGCAGAGCCCAGGACATGCCCACCCCCGACCCAATAACATTCCTATATAGAGTCCTGCCAAGACTCAGTGTCAGAAGTGGTTTGAGGCCACATGACAAAGTGATTACGATTGGGGCCTCCACTCCATGACCAGGGCAAATCAGGTCTCCTTGCTCAGTTTTCCCATTCATAAAATGGGCATTAAAAACAGTTCCTGTCTCAGGAGCTAAAATGCACAGAGCCTTAGCTGGTGACTGACTTATTCCTCACCAAAACCTCTGAGGAGAGTACTGTAAGGTGTGCCATTCTACAAATGAGGAAACAGAGCACAAAAAGGCTGTACTCCTTGTCCATGATCACACTGCTAGGAAGTAGCAGAGCAGGGACTTGAACCCAGCAGTCTGGCCACCAGACTGGACCACCTCACTGACTGGTGGAGGTGCCCCATCATGGCCACTTCACACAAGATGACAGTCATGGGGAAACCAGGATGGCTCAGCGGGTTGAGCACTCGCTTTGCTGCCCCGGGGACCAAGGATCGAATCCCAGCCCCAGCCTGTGCGGACCCATATACTGAACTGAGGTGTGCTTCCCATGTAGGAGGCCCCCAGTTCAGTTCTCAAACCCCAGTTCGGGCCCTGGCTCGAGGGGGTGTGCCGCCCATGCAGAAGGCCCCCAGCCCAGTTCCCACCCTGTGCAGACCCTGCCCATCTGTGTGGAATAAAACCATGTCAAAAACTGATGATACATAACTATGAAGACTGCTCTGGGCCCTCCCCTTCTCTCTATCTCTCTGTCTCTGTTAAAAATAATTAAATAAATCTTTAAAAAAAAAAAAAAAAGATGACAGTCATGCTGTGCTGTTTGATCCCCAAGGGCAGCCTCCCACTTGCCCTGCCCTGGGCCTCTCAAGGCATACCTGACATCTGTTGAGCATCTACTGTTTATCTGAGTCTGAATGAAGCTCTTAATGCCTTTTCATTTCATTCATCCTCATCCTAACTGATCCCTGGACAAAAGTAGAAACTGAGGCCCATAAAAGACATACATCTCACCCCAAATCACACTAATAGCAGAACAAGATTGCAATCTTTGAGGTCTGTTGCTAAAAACCATGCCCTTAGCCACAGCACCCGATCCAGGCTTATGCCCCCTATCCCCTTACCTTGTGGGTGCTGTTCTTCTGGGTGCCCAGGGCCTTGACCAGAACCCGGCCAGGCTCCACCCCCAGCTGCCGCAGGTCCCACAGGTTGACGTTGCGATCTCGGGAGCCTGACAGACAGAGTGTTCCACCCTGGGAGGGGGTAAGGTGATGTTGTCAGGGTCTCCCTGGCCCACCCTTGCCAGACCCCTCACCAATCCCCATCTCACCTGGAGCAGCAGCACTGAGTCAATGGAAGCAAAGTGCCCATCGGCCAGGCAGAAGTACTCAGCCCTGCGCCCATCCTCTGCCCAGCGTGACAGATGCTGCTCCAGCTCAATGCAGGCTGCCGGCCAGTCAAAGTCTTCCTCTGTGAGGCACCATGAGCAGAGTCTCCAGTGGGCAGAGTCTCTCCTGTTACTCACACCAGCTGCCCAAGCCCCCCACCCCCATCCCCTGGGCTTCCAGGGAGTCCAACTGGTGCCAGACTTGGAGAGACCCCAACCTGGATCCCTCATCCCACCCCAAGAAGGCCCAGGCTCTAGTTTTGGGACCACCTACCAACACACCTTCCAAGCAGGTCTAGAACTACTCCTCACCCCTATTTCCAGAAATAGGGGAATCGGAGTCTCAGGATCACATTCTCAGTCCTCATCCCCCAACCCAAGTCTGGGGGATAGTAGACTCAGGATGTTAAGGTCCTTCTTGATCCCTGGTTGAAGTTTGACTTCAGACCCTCAACCATCAAATGGCACGGGAGCTAGGACCCTTCCTCAGCCATCTGAACCAGACCCAGGGAAGTATTTTTCAAATAAGTATCTAAATCTGGGAGCCTTGCCAAGTTGCTGAACCCAAACCCTAGATACAGAGACTCAGTGGATGGGGCCCAAGCATCTGTTTATCAAGCTATTCGGGAGAGTCCCATCTCTTCAAGGTCATGAAGCTGTCTTATCCTCAAGGGACCAATGACCTTGGGGGCAGGGAGGATGACCACCAACCCCTGCCTAAGATCCCAAGCTAGACCCTAGTCTTAAGGATCTGAGATTGCTAGTACAACCTCTAAACTCCAGCTTGGGTTCAAAGGTTGCACACTCTGGACCTAAGTCCCTGCCTCACCCCACCTCTAGGTCAGGATTCTACGGGTAAGAGGCTTTGGCATCACCATTTGCTGCCTCAGCATCTAGACCCAGAACTGAGGATTCTTGGGCTTACTCTGAGCCCAAGCAGATTCCAACAGTCGGAAACTGTCTGTGTCAACCCTCAGCCAAGGGACAGAGCCTTGGTACCACTAGACACCACGCCTGAGGATCATTGGATCCTGAGTTAGGGACCCCAGCTTCCAGGTAAGTTTCTTCAGCCTCAGAACCCCAAGTGTCTGACTCACGGTCCATTCTGAAGTCAGGGGCTTTGGCACCACCAGTAATTATCTCAGGTTCCACCTGAGCTAAGACAGCCAAGAAGTCTGCTGTAGGAGCTGTGTTCACATCACCCCAGGTAACCACTCCCCCGCCCTAAGCCTGACCTACGCGGGCGACCCTGGCCCCAAGGGCGTGCGCACCTTCCACCACTGGATAGGGCGCGCGTACGCGGCGCTGCGCGCGTAGCCTCCAGGTGACATGATCACGCACGAGGTCGCGCAGCGCGTGGCACACGCGCGGCAGGACATGGAGCACGAGGCGCGCGTCCAAGTAGGCGCATATCTCAAGCAGCAGTTCTGGAGGAAGGCTCAGCAAGCCCGGGACCTCCACAACCGCGTCCTTGGATGCGGCCCGCGGCTGCGGGACTCCAGGGGACGTGGCGGACGCGGACAGCAGAGTGGCGCGTGGGGGCGCCAGCCCGAATTTCGGCGGACTGAGCACACGGGACACGTAAGCCTCGGCCTGCGCGTCGGGGTCGGGCTCCGGATCCGGGTCCGAGTCATCGTCCCAGGCGCAGGGATCGTCGCGCGGCCCTGTGGGCAACTCCATGGCGACCGAGTGGGCGCGGCCGGCCCAGCCCCGTCAGCGGCGGCCCGGCGTCTTGTCTCCTAGGCAGCGCGGGGGCACTTCCGGCGCTGCCGGATGACGCTAGGCGCCGACCGGAAGTGAGCGGTCCACGTGGAAACTGGCTAGATATAGACGGCCAGCTTGCTTCAGTGGTTGTCTTTTTCTGCATGGACCCAGACCTGGAAGACGCAATTTCCTGGCTCCTTCGTTTTTAAAGATTTATTTTTATTGTTTTTGACAGAGACAGAGAGGAGGGGGGTCCAGAGAAGTTTCCATATTTGTACGTCATTAGTTTTCGATAGTTTCACTTCACAGGCGGGCATGGGTCTACACTGGGAAGAGGTAATGGGGGGCGGAGGCTTACGCCCCCGCGAGCTGGGGTCCACCCACATGGGAAGCTCGCCTTGGCAAGAACCAAACTGGAGGCACTCCCCAGTTCAGCATATGGGTCCGCAGGGGCCAGGGCCAGGATATGATCCTCCGACCCCATGACTGCAAGCCGAGCCCTCAGCCCACTGAGCCATCCCGACATCCCCGCCTTTGTTTTTTTTAATTGATTTTGACAGAGCGAGGCAGAGAGAAGGGGGAGGGCCCAGAGCAGTCTCCATAGTTGACAGCATTCGTTTTTCATATAGTTTCACTCCACAGGTGGGCACAGGGCTGCGCTGGGAGCCTCCCGCATAGGCCCCGGCAAGAACTGAACTGGGGGAACACCCCAGTTCAGCATATGGGTCCGCATGGGCCGGGGCCGGGACTCGATCCTCGGTCCCTGGGGCTTCAAAGCGAGAGCTTCCCCCGCCTTCCTTTTTAAAACCATCTTTCTGAAAATTGATGAAATAAAACTGGAGCCTGCTCTAGGCCCTCCCTCTTCTCAAACGTCTGTCAAAACACTAAACCTTAAAAAAAAAAAGAAAAAAAACCCCACCATCTTTGATGGTGCCAATACAGAAGGCCAGCTGATTATGGTTTGAAAAAATGTGACCCTGTTGAAGCCACCTTTCACAGGTGACACCGAGCTTAGAAATGCAAAACCCCTTTTCCGGGTTCACAATCTGGGACGTGATAGTGGTTCGAACTGTCGTCTCTCTGTCCAAAGCCAGAAACATACAGTTACACTGCAGAGGCCTCTGTGGAACCATTACTCTGAATTACCTAAAGTAATACTAATAAAAACAGCATCTCTTACTGAAAGCTCCATGAGTCAGGCAATGTTAATACATAAATAACCTCTGGGGATGCCGGGATAGTTCAACAGGTTAAGCACTTGCCCCAGCCCATGCAAACCATATGCTGAACTGCACTGCAGCACCACTGGTAACTAATGTGATGGCTGTGAAGGTTCTCACCTCCCAAGTGGGAGGCCCCCCATTTGGTTCCCACCCTGTGCAACCCCACATCCACCTGTGTGGAATGAAACTATGTCACAACTAATGATACACAACTATGGAGACAGCTCTGGGCCCTCCCGCTTCTCTCAAAGTAAATCTTTAAAAAAAAGACCTCTAAGCAGCACTTGTTTCCTCCACCTGACTTCTCATATCGACATGGCTTTTTACTCTAACATCATCTTCCCTGGTACTCTACCATGTAAGATTGTGAACATCTATCCCAATGTTCTCTCCCCTTTCCACTGTATTTCCCTCTATGGGACACATCAGTTTTACTATTTATCTTCTATTCCCTCTCACTAAAATGTACACATTTGAATGAATGTTAGATGTGTCAGCATGTTTTTCTCCCAGGTTGATGCAGGTGTTCCTTGAACCATATTGAGGTTGCACAAGATTTATTTTGAGGTGTGTACATCCCCAGAGCTGAACAAGTTCTCATTTGCCTCAATAACTGTTGCTGATATTTACATATCTTCCACAGGACTGGTGCTGGGCTGAGCCTTCTACAAAAATGTCTAATATATCCAGCAATCCAGAACTGTGAAGTCAGCCAAAGACGAGTGATGCAAGGTCTTTCCCCTTGCCACTCAGCTTAGTCTAAGGCATATGGAGACCTTGAACTTGGGTTGTAACTCTAATGGCTCCCTTTAATGAGCTCAGAACACTTAGTGAGCTGTAATTATGTCTGAGAGAATGCACTCCATGTATATTACATTTAATCTTCACCTTTCACATTCACCTCAATTTATAAGAAAGAAAACTGAGAAGCTTGGGGTCCCAAGAATGTGTATGCTTAGCACTTACTTCCTTCCCCACTCCAATTATTTCCTGATCTGAAACCTGTGCATCCCCATTTCTAAAGTTTCCAAGGACCCCTCCACATCTCTACTGCTAAAGTCAAGGACACAGGAGGCTAGCTGGAGACCAAGGGTTTCACAACTGATCTTTACTCAACAAAGTTCTACACAAGTGGAATCTCACGCCACCTCGGCGCAATCCCCAGCACAGCACGGTAACAAATGGACAGACCCTGGAGCCCGCAGGAGGTAGGGGTGAAGGGGAAGGAGGGATATGGGACCAAGTGGGACTATGGTCAAGGCCAGTCAAGGTCCGCAGCCCTTGACAGGGAAAAAGGTTGAGAAGCTGCAACTTCGTTGTGCAAAAATCAACCAAAAATAAATTAAAAAATTAAATAGTTTTCTTTAAAAAAAACAAACAAAAAAAACAAAACAAAACCGGTCGAGGATCCCCCTTCCCTGAAGGTGGTTGGAGCCCACCCATTCTGGGTGAAGGGGCTTCCAATTCCATCAGACAGCCAATCCATCCACACTCCCCAAGACCCAGCAGAGGATGCTCCAAAGAACTGGAATTACCAGGAAATTAAATGGTGCTAAAAAAAATTTTTTCTTTTTCTTTTTTTTTTTTTTTTACAAATGGGTTCCAGAGACCTGCTGGAGTTTCAAAGGGGTGGGGTGGGGGGTGGGAGAACCAGCTGAGTTTATGGAATGTGCGCCAAATACCCCTTGGAATAGAGGCAAGGTCTGACCCTGTGCGAGAAGACACAGGGCTATGATGCAGGTGATGCCCAGGACCCTGGAGGGACGGGTAGAGCAGGCCCCAAGATGCAGGAATCCAGTCAAACACCCAAAACTCCAAAAGGGGCCCCCCAAAAAAAGAAACTGGGAGAAAAAGAAAAATGTTAAGGGGGCTGCAGGGCCCAGTTTCAATCTCAAGGCCAAATGGAAAGTAACCATACTCCCTCCCATTCTAGAGGGGACTCTCCCACTGTGACTACATCCCAAACAATCCCAGAGGGGGACCTAGAGTCACTGCCCCAATCTGGTAGGGTCTCGGGCCCACTGGGAGCTGTTATGAACCGGAAGCTTCAGGGCCTCAGGATGTGTGGGGAGGCATCACCTTTCCCCTCCTCCAGGCCGTTTCCTTCTTGCTGGCAAAGCATAGTCCTTCATCCCATCCCTGTCAATTAAGCGCCCTATCCCCCATGTTAAAACTCAAGAGTCCGGAAGTTGAGAAGAGGGTTCTCAGCAGAGAAACAGACTGCCTTTGAAATGGATTTGCTTATGGAGAGAGGCAGAGGGTAGGTGTGAGCAGCTCTGGCTGCCCCCAGCTCTCTTCCAGAGAAAGATCCCAGCCCAGTGTCTTTTCAAAAGTCACTGCAGCACAGGATAGGGAGAAACAGGGACCTCTGGCCAGCCCCAGCTGCTCCAGTGGTCCCCACTCTTCTAGCTGGGACAGGATAAGGAGGGGAACACACTGGCTGAGGCTGCTACTGAGCTGGCAGGAAGTGTGCAGAGCAGGTCCAAAGCGTATGCGTGCTGATGGGGCAGCTCCAAGGTGGCCATCCTCTTGCCCCTGCCCCAGGCTCCTGTGGAGGCCCCGACCCACCCAGCCCTCCCCAATTGCCTCCAATTCTGGCAAAACAGCAGAAGCTTCTTAAACTTTAGATGCAGGTTACACGGAAGGCCTTACAGTTAACTCAGGGGTTCACTAATTCTACTGTCTCCATGCAGTCGGGGAAATGGTGGGGCAGCTGGCCTGGCCAGGCTGGCTTCAGCGCCTACACATGCGTGTGGTCACATGTGTACATATGAGTGTACGTGTCTCTACAGGGACCCCCCCTCCCCGCTCACTTTCCCCCTGCCTCATCCTAAGCCAGATTTGTTCGGCCGTGTTGATTCTTCCCTCCCATTGTGGCTGGCCCAAGTGGGCTGCCTGAGGTGACCCTGCTTTAAGCAAGGGGCCCTTACTGCCAAGGAGTCCCACCCCCCTCCCATTTGTAAGATGAGTATGGAGGCCCCACCCACCTGCATACCACTGGCTGGCCACACAGGCCGGGCGTAGCAGGTAGATGGACAGGGAAGGCGTTTGGATTGGGTCCCACTCACTCCTCCCTAACCCCCCTTGACCAGGGCATGGCAACTTCTGGACGCAGCGCGATCCACAGCAACCCCTCTGAGACGATGCAGACAGAGACCTGCAGGGAAAGGAGGGAGTCAGAGCCTGTGACCCCTCAGCCCCAAGGATAGCACCAGCCCCCTGCATGCGGCCTCCTCACCTGGCAGTCGCAACACTCCTCTAGACCCCATAGAAGGCAGCCAGCCTCTCCTTGAGCAGTGGTGGGAACTGCTCCGAGAACTGCTGCCAGTTATCCTCCCCAACCTGGTCTTTGAAGCCATGGAGAATCTGCAGTGGGGGGTAGGGGCACCCAGAGCAGAGCAAGAGGAACTCAGCCTTCCCCCCAGGTCTTCCCCCGCTGCCTCCTTGGACTACATCAGGGCCAAGCAGGAGTCTCACCTTATAAAACATGTCCCGAAGGTCATCCTTCGGGCTCACCCAGGAGGCTACAGCATCGCAGAAGAAAATAAAGTCCTGAAACGCGATGGACCCCACGTGAGGCACCGCCTGAGCCCAGCCCCAGCACCTGCCCTCAGAACCCAGCTGCCCCAACCTGCACAACGCCCCCAGGGTTCACGCCTATCATCATGCAGATGCCTCGGAAGGCGGAGTCCTTCTCCTCATTGTCCCTGATGTTCCTGAGGGATGTGCACCTGTGGGGAAGGTGTGAGCATCAGGGTGATCAGCAGGCAGGGCTGGGGCAGAAGGGTATCCACGGGGCGCAGTGGGGAGTGGGGCTGGGGTGGGCCACGTGTCTATGAGGCGTGGAGGAAGCAAGGGCTCAGTGGGCAATGGGGCTGGAATGTGTATCTATGGATGGGCAGGGCAGGATGGGCACAGGTGAGGGAATGAGTTGGGACTGTCCCATCCACCCGCTCCCTGGCCCACCGTACGGCAGGCCCCATACAGGTGAGCACACACCAAGGCCGGATGAACTGCTGCAGCATGGGTGCCACCTCCTGTGGGCACACGTAGCCCAGGCGGCCGATGGTGATGGCTGGAATGGCAGAGGAACTCGTCAGGCGACCTGCAACCCCGAGCGGCCCCGGGACGGTACGTGGCAGGGTCTCTGGCAGGAGGCACCAGCCCCGCCCCATGGGCCCCAAGGGAATAGCTCCTGCCAGTCTTGGCCCAGAGCTTGGCTCGAGCTTGGCCCAGCCTGGGTCTCCCCTGAGGCCAGCATCTTTCTTGCTGCTCCTCCCAAAACTCCTTCCAGGCCCTTCCAGACACCTTCCTTGGTTCTTTCCCAAGGCCTCTTCTCAACTACTGTCCCAGTGAGAAAGCCCACTTCCAGAAGCCAGGCAAGAAGGCAGTGGTGGCCTTTACATAGTGCCCACCTGTGTTTTCCAGCAGTGTTTTGGGTGTGTTGGGCCGATTGATGATCTCCACCAGGTTGTTGAGGACCATCTGCACATAGGGCTGCATCTCTGCCCCTAGGGGATCGGCCAGTCAGAGCCCCACATAGTGCACACACCACCCATACTCATCACCCCAGTTGCATCTAGACACTGGCCAACCACAACCCATAAGGGAACGAAAAACCTCCAGCTGGTCCCCAGCCCAGGACTTGGGACCAACCGGAGACAAGACCCACATTCTCCAAATATCAGAAGCTTCCCTGGAGTCACTGCTGAATATCAGAGGCCAAATAGTCCAATCAGAACAGGCCTCCTGTCCTGTCTCTTTACAGAAGCCAGTCACAGAAGGCCTTTCAGCCATTCAGCCTACTTCTGATAAAAATGTTCAGGTGTCGTATGCTCTTGCCCCTGGCCCATGGGAACCTTTCTCAAGGAGTGCCAGTGCTCTCTTGAGGGTAACTGTCAATCAGAGCCAGGCTCCTGTCCCCAGGCCAGGGACACACCAATGGGGAAGGACCCAGCCTGCCCAACTGCAGGGCACTCACCCATCTGCATGCAGATCTCTCCGATGGCCCAGGTGGCATTGTTGCAGACAGAGATGAACTCAGGGTTCAGATTGGTGCCCAGGATGGGCATGAACTCAGCTGGTGGGGGGAAAGAAGGATGCTGAGCAGGAGGACCTGCCAGGGTAAGCTCCAAGACCTGGCCGGGCAGACCTCATCAGACAGTACAAATACATCCCATTTGGTCACAGTACTACCCAGTCATTGTTCCATCACTTGAGGCCAGGGATGGGGTCCTGGGGTTAGAATAAAACAGGTATCATACCAATACAGGGTTTGACGTGGATGAAGCAGGCTTTGGTGAGATCTCCCAGGAGGGCGAAGGAGCTCTGCCGGACCTCAGGCATGGAGTCCTGGGGGTCAGAGTGAAATAATCTTGGCAGGGCTCCCCTCCCCACAAACAGCCAGGGGTCCAACTAATCCCTCAGCGCAGGGCAGCTAGGGGAGCAATCCTATAGCACAGACTGGCCCTTCCACTTCTCATTGCCAAGGCTGCAGACCCCTCTGTCCACTGGGACTCGGAGACATGTGAACGGGTGCCTTGCTCAGGCACTGCTGTAGCATAGGGCACATGTAGCTGCTGCCTATTCTAATAACAGGTTGGGGGTGATATTGCAGAGACTTGCGCTTTCACATTTCTTCTTTTCAACTTTATGATTTTTTATCTACATTATTGACTTGAAAAATGAGCTTTTACTCATGGCTTATTTAAATCTCTTTTTAAAATAACCACAGGGTCCTTTTTTATGAGCCCCCTTCCCCTGATGTCCTTGGGGCATAATCAGGGCCCAGAATCGCCCCTCCCCCCAGGGTGACCCACCCACACAGGTTGCTGGGTGTCGTCACTGTGAGTTAAGAGGCCTGTGAGGGTGTTTACCCACCTGCATGCACTGGAAGAGCAGTGTCATGATGTTGCTGCGGGCCACCAACTGTTCCACGTGACCACCCAAACCCTCGGCCAGGCCGCTGAGCAGGTCTAGTGCCACGATCATGAAGTCCTTGTCAGGGGCCTCATACTGCTCGGGGTGCTGGGTATACATCTGGGCATAGATGAGGGTGGGTGGGCAGGTGAGGGGGTGGGCTAAGGCAGGGGCAGCAGCAGAGAAGTGGGCAGTGGTGTGGTGGTGGGTGGGTGCTCACCATGGCCTGGGCCAGGGTCTTCTGCACCAGGGTGACGCAGCGCTGGTAGACAGGCTCACAGTAGGGCAGGAAGCCACTCTGTAGGGCAGTGGCCACTGATGACAGACACTGGCAGGAGGAAAGCAGGAGAGATGAATTCAGGCAGGGAGGGGTGGGGCTATGGAAGAGAAACTGGAGCCCACCCACCTCCAACAGAGGGAAGAGGTCCTTGTCTTCATCCTTAAGCTCGTTCCACTTCTGGATGAGTGGCGGCATCAACTTCTGGATGTATTCCTGGAGCAGAAGCAAGAAGTTGGGGCTCCGTGGGCAGGAGCGGCAGCCTAAGAACCAGTAGCGCTCTCTGTGACTCAGAGGTACCCACTGCCTGAGCAATGAGGCCTGGGCTCCTCATTGTGGCTCATGGGGTCCTGTGAGGCCTCAACATGCAGCCAGATCTCCAGGCCTTTCTCATCTGTCCCAAGCCCCATTCTACCCTCACCTGCCCCCTCGGAGCCTGGATCAGCACCTCCTGGTTCCCACAGGCCCAAGCTCCCCGGGCACAGCACTTACCACACTGTCTCATAACTGTCTCCCCCACTAGACTGAGAGTAGGGCGAGGGCGGGGGCCAGGTCTGTCTGCCTGTCAAGGTCACGGTCATGTCCCTGGCGTGCGACACAGGGTCACTGCCAGATCACCAGATGCCGAGGGACACAGGGGATCAGAAGGAAGGAGCCGCTGTGGAGTCTCACCGGCTGGTTGAGGTGGTGGCCCACAGAGTCAGCCAGGGTACCAATGGCATCATAGAGGATGAGCAGGTTCTTGTGCTGGTACTTGCCAAAGGCGAAGACAAGGGTGTCCAGGATATAGCTGAGATAGGGCACCAGCTCTGTGCAGGCCTCCTCCTCCAGGGTGGCAAAGGCACTGGAAGGGGAAAGGGCTCAGTGGGAGTCTACTAGCAGGGCTGGGCCACAGGCAGATGGGGGTAGTTGGGATCAGCCAGTACGAATACGTAAGAAATCAGACAGATGTCAGAGGTAATGAGTATCATCACTTCCCAGAGGATAGCCAGTGGCTCAAGGGAGGGGACTGTGGGGCCAGGGGCCAGGGGTCACCTGCAGGCTGCCTCCTGCACCCTCTTGTTGCCATCCAGGATGCGCTTGAGCAGTTCCGTCATCAGAGGCTTGAGGTGCATGTCAGGTGGCTGGCTGACCACCCAGTGGGCATAGCGGCTTAGCGTCCAGCAGGCGATAGAGCGGACCAGGGCCTTTTTGTCCGACAGGCACTGGATGAGGTGTGGGATCAGCTCAGGCAGGTAGGGCACCATGCCCTGCATGCAGCCTGCAAGGATGGCACAGCGGCAAGCCTGAGCCCAGCTGAGCCTGGCCACACCCACCTTTAGGGGAGAGAATCAGCTGCATCTGACAGATGGGGAAACTTGAGGCTCGGAGGTTAAATAACAGGCTCAGAGTCACAGAACCAGTGAAAGGTAGGATCAGGAGGGGAAGCAGCATCACAGCTAACCTTTCCCCGCCACTGGCTCCACCCCATCATGGTCACTCATTACTTCATAGTTGACTGGGCTGCACAGTGACTTGGGTTTTTTGGGCAGCAGTCACCGCAATGGAAGGCAAACACTTTTCTTGGATGTTTGTGAATTTCTTTCTCTACTTTTCATTTTCTTTTAAAAGAAAACCATGAGTATGTCTTTTAATTAGAGAACAAAGATAATGGCACTCCCTCTACTCCCTAATAATCCAAGACAAAGGCTTTATTTTTATTGTATTAGGGCCAATTCCTCTAGGTCTTTTTCATGAATATGTAGATCATCTAATATAATCTATTAATATATGCACACATATTAACCTAAGCCGTATTACACTTATATAAGGAAAATTTTTAAAGCTCTCCAGGGTGAGGGCTACTGCTGCCATGTCTGAGGACAGGCCTGGATGCTGAGATGGTCACGAGTAATGAGTGTAACAGACTTGCAAAGCCCTCTGGTCCTTCAAGCTATACCCACATCAGGACAAAGGGCGTTTGAACGCCAGAGCAATAGCAGTACACGTCATGTGAAGTTTGAGGAAACACTGCCACTGCACACTTATTCTGACAGGCCAGCCCCACAGCCAGGAGCAGGTCTGAGGCCCAGGTATATATATATATATGTATATATATATACACACACACATATACACATACACACACACACACACACACACACACACACACACACACACTCTGGGTGACTGGGGAAATGGCGTATATCCCTCTATACCTCAGTTTCCCCATCTATGAAACCCTCCTCTTCAGGTGGTAAACTCATAGAAGCAGGCTGACTGCCATGCCATGAGACTGCACTGCAAAAGTGACCGTTATTTCTGCAGCTGTAATTATGCTTATGATTCACAGAATTGCCTATCTGTGAGAATTAAGGAAAGGGCTTGCATTTGGGGGTTCCTTTCAGGCCTACAGGCTGAGGGGGAAATTAAAATGCCAGAGCTGTTTAGAGGGGCTGAACAGGCCCCTGGAGAGAACTCGAGGTTGGCATCACTTTTTCAGGCAGCGCTAGGAGCTCCAGTCTCACACCAGCACAGGGGTCAGAGGTCAAGTGCAGGCAGGCTAGCCGCACTCACCCTCAGCAATGGCGCCCAGCACCAGGATGCCTGACTCCTTGACTACCCACTCAGGATGGAAGAGGAGGCCCTTGAGCAGGGGGAGGAGATGGGGTAGCAGTTCCTCCCGGAAGACATTGGCCAGGACGTCCAGTGCAGCTGCTGAGCACTTCCCTGATAGGAAAGAAAATCAGAGGGCAGGCTCAGGGATGCCCAACAGGCAGGGCACCTCCCCAACCATACCCCCAGATCACATATCATGATTAGAATCTTCGTGATCTGTACAGGCTTCTCATCACCTCCCAAGAGGGAGCCCAGGCTGGCTGCCCTGACCTACCACCTCCCATTCCAGGGCCACATACTCAGGTTCCAGTCAGACAAAGCATCATCATCATCGTCATCCTCTGCATCCTCAGAGCCATCGGGCCGTTCAGCCTCATGGGGTAGTGTCACCGTGCGTGACTTATGGAAGCGTGGTTTGATGTCCTGCTCGCTGTCTGGGACCGCCTCATCCTCCTCCACATCTCCCTGTGGGCCAGGCAGACCGCTAAGGACCACCATGGTCCCAGCCTCAGCACCCCGGCCCTTGCCTGCCTGCCTATGCCCAGTAGTTGGCCCCAGCTGACCTTGAGCAAGATGATGTCAATTTCTGAGTACTTCATCCCGTTCACCAGGATGGGGATCAACCTGTCAGAAGAGAGGCTATTAATCGGGAGGCAGGGCCCCCTGGGGGCTTCAAAGCCTGGGCAAGAAGGAAGCAGAGGTACTAATGGGAATGTCATGGGCAGACTGTATGGAGCTGGCCCCACATCCATTCATTTCCCTTTGTGGAAACTATCCCAACGTAGTCTCAGCTACTGTAACAGGAACAGAGCGGACACCACTCATGGCTTCACAGGCAGGCTCTGGGTTTTTTTTAAGATTTATTTTATTGTTTTTGACAAATAGAGAAGGGGGAAGACCCAGAGCAATCTCCATAGTTGCATGTCATTAGTTTTCAACATAGTTTCACTTAACAGGTGGGCGCAGGGCCAAGCAGGGTGGGAACCAGGCAGGGGGCCTCCAGCATGGGAGGTACACCCCCAAGAGGTGGGGGACTCCCACATGAGAGGTATACCCGGGAGGGAGCCAAACCAGGGGTCTCCCATACAGGAAGCTTGCCCCGGCAGGAACCGAACTGGTAATGGGAAGCACACCCCAGTTCAGCACATGGGTCCGCAGAAGCCGGGGCTGGACCAGGACGCAATCCTTGGACCCCAGGGCTGCAATGCAAGCGCTCAACCCACAGAGCCATCCCAGCTTACCCTCCACAGGAAGGCTCTTGACCCAAACCTGGCCACTCCGGGAACTCGAGCTTCCTGAATACACTGAGAAGCCTAGAATAGTCCTCAACTCCCTAACATGCCATAAGGCAGGAACACAGTAACATGTGGCTTCCTCACCAGGCATTTCCCTGGAATGGAGCCAGGTTAGGGGAGCAAAGAGGCAGGGCAGCCAGCACCCTCAGCTGGAGCCAATTTACCTCAGGACTGGAAGTTCTGATTAGAGCCTTCACTGACTTTGGGACAGTTGAGTGAACCCAGTTGGTCCTAGGACTTTTGCTGGAGATAATGGTCAAGAGAGAAATTCTTTTCTCAGAGGTTCCTAAGCTATAAAGCTGCAGAAGGCACAACCATGAAGATCATGCCTGAAAACAGCCAACACAGAGGAAGCAGAACTGAGGTTAGATAGATGCCTTTCACATCCTTTGAGCACCTGGATCCAGCTGTGCCTGAAGCCTCTACTGACTTCTCATCTGTTGCACCTTAACTTCTCTAATGTGTTCATCATTAAAGCTACATTCATATCACTTGCAAAATAAATGTATGCAGGCACAGGAAGTCAACTGAATAGAGGTGGAGGCTGGGGTGGGACAGCAGGAAGGAGGGGCACTCACTGGACCAGGTGGGAGGCCAGGACTTCCTTACAGATGGGCTGCTCGGCCAGCGTCAACCAGAACTCGCAGGCCTCGAGGGCCACGTTCTCATCGTGGTCCTGGGTTCTCTGCAGCATGTACTGGGGAGGGATAAGAAAAAAGCTAAGACCCTGTCTGACTAGGGGTGGCTGCCCCTATACCCTGTACCCTGAAGCACCCACCCAGGCGAGCGTAGGTGTGCACACCTGGATAATGCTGTGCATGTGGGGGATGAGCCTGTCAATCCGCACTTCCAGCAGCATCACCAGGGCACGGCACACATTCTTCCTCACCTCAGGATCATCATCCACGGCCAGGGCAAACAGGTGCTGTGGGGGAGGTGGGATGAGCCATGGCGGGGACCCCCAGCCCTTGCCCAGCTCATCCCCAGGCTGGTGGCCCACCTCAATGAAGGTGTCAATATTGTCCATCAGTGCCTGGGCCCGGTCCATGATGAACTGGTTCACGCAAGCAATGGCATGGGACCTGGCAGGGAGCAGGTATGTGGGTCACCCCCACCCTGCCCACCCCAGCCCCTCTGCAGACTCTTGAGCAGCTGCACCCACCGGATCTTGGGACTGCAGTGCTTGAAGAACTGTAAGAACTTGGGGATCATGATGTTGAGGGGCCTGTTGAGGGCATCACTGTCCAGGAGCTCAGATGAGTCTTCACAGATTTTCTGCAGGGCTCCAAAGGCTCCCTGAGTGGGGGAGGAGCACACACGGGCTTGGGCGTGGGTCCCAGTCCAGCCCCAGCTCCTGCCTGGGCGGGCCATGGCTTGCCGCCTACCTCACAGGTGTTGTAATCCTCCGAGTTGAGCAGGTTGCACAGCTGGGGCAGCAGCTCGGGCCACATCTGCAGCTCACCCTTGGAAGCGATGGTGGTGATGAGAATGCCTGAGCAGCCGAGAAAGGACACTGCCTCAGGGGGGTGCAGGCAGACCCGCCCAGCACTGCGGCCCTCCCTGCCACTTCCCAGATGCTCTTCCCCATGAGCCCTACACATCTCTTCTGAGCCTTACTTTAAGTCAGCTCCATTCCAGGCCCCAGGATACAGTGCAAAACCAAATATAAAGCCCCTGCCCTTGGGAGCTCACTATCTAGTGAGGGAGGCTTCGAGGTTAAAATAAACCCACGAAAAACCTGGGAGGCTAGATGCCAAAAGCTAAAATGGAAAATGAAGCAGAAAAGATGGCTAGCAAGGGCTGAGGGTAACAACTTAAAAGTGGATGTCCAGAGCTTCCCCCAGGTGACATCTTGATATCTGAGCAAAGACCTGAAGGAGGTGAGGGAGAAAGAAGCCATCTAGGTCCTGGGGAAAGGGCATCCCAGATGGAATAGCAGGTACAAAAAAGCCCAGGGACAGGAGCAAGCCTGGGGAGCTTAGACAGGAGAGGAGTCTGCGGGGCTGAGCTAGGCTGACCAGATGTCCTATTTAAAATGGGACAGAAAGCAACAGTACTGTCCCATTTCAAAGGGTATGTATGGTCAGCCTAGTCTCACTGGGCTAAATTCAATGTATCAGTAGGCTGACCATACATACCCTGTGTAACAGGACAGAGCCATTGTTTTCTGTCTCATTTAAAACAGTACGTCTGGTCAGCTTAGGCTGAGAGGGAGAAGGTACGGGCTGGGAGGGTGCAAGAGGCAGATCCTACAGAGCCAGATCTCTAGTTTCTAGAAATCCAAAACCCAAGTACAACCTACAGTAGGCATCTGAAGCATGAGGGCATGGCAGGGTCTGGCAGCTGAGCTGAATACGGCTGTCCGTGCGCAAAGATGGCATTTAAAGCCAGGAGGTAGCAGTCTTTCCCAGGGGGAGAAGTTGCCACTGCCAACTCTATAGATGACCCTGGCTCACACCTCTAATAGGAAAAGTGCTCCTCTGCAGTAGACTCTAGGTACAATCCTGGTGCCTCCCATTTGTGTGACGTGGGCCACATTACCTAACCTCTCTGTGCTTCAATGGGGAAAAAAAAAAAACAATGACTTCCTCCCCCTACTGGGAAACTTCAGTGACTTAACTCAAGTACTCACTATAGAACCTGACACCTGGCATGAGCTTGGTAAGTCCAGATCCTTCTGTTGGCTTCAGAAGGAGTACTATCATGGCTAAGGGTCACTTTTAAGAGGCAACAGGCCCCAAAATCAGCCTTTCTGGCATGCCCCAGCATCTATCTCAAATTTAATACTATTTTTCCTGTCTTTATTGCATTTTAAGACTACCTTCCCTTTAGGACCAGCATATCTGTCTTTTCATTTAAAACATTTATATACACAGGGGTCTCCAAACTACAGCCCGCGGGCCGCATGCGGCCCGCGAGGCCCTCTCATCTGGCCCATGGAGACCTTTTTATCTGAATAAAATAATATTAAATAAATAATTAAAGACAACATCTATGCTTTGATTCTTCTTTATTTGGACCTCGAGTGTGTAGTCGACCCTCAAACTGCTATTTGGTAGTTAATGCGGCCCGCGGGCTGAAAAGTTTGGAGACCCCTGATATACAACATCCTTTTAAAAGCATGTTTTAAAAGTTGACATAGACTTAACGAAAAAAAGTAAGTCATTACATGTCAAATTAAACCTCAGTAAAGCTAGGAGGGAAAGGTAAGTCAGTGACAAATACTAGGGTTGGTGTTTAATAGTAGTGAAAAGGCTCAAGATAAAATTGCTGGAAAATCCCTGGTCATCCTTTTGTTAACTCCCTCAGGCAGCCTTCCAGGAGTCAGGAAGGCTTCAAGGCAAAGCTAACCCACGTTTCAGCTAAATCATTATTGGTGTGATTTAGTACATCTAAATCATTAATAAGGGGAAGCCAGGATGGCTCAGTGGGTTAAGCGCTCACTTTGCAACGCTGGGGACCAAGGATCGAATCCTGGCCCTGGCCTGTGCAGACCCATATGCTAAACTGGGGAGTTCCCCCAGTTCAGTTCTCTCTCTGTCTCTGTATCTCCCTCTCTCTCTTCTTGTCAAAAACAATAAAAAATAAATAATAAAAAAATTAAATCACTAATGACAAAGCTACAGAAGGACAGGGAGCTCTGATTTTAATCTGCTACACCTTCAGGACCTAACACAAAATTCTGGACATTGAGTGACTGCCTCAGAAGCAAGAATGGCTATTTCAAGAGAAAGTGGGGGAAAGGCGGGATGGCTCAGCGGGTCAAGCGCTCACTTTGAAGCCCCAACGACCGAGGATCAAATCCCGGCTCCGGCCTAGGCAGACCCACATGCTGAACTGGGGTGTGCTTCCCAAATGCAGTGAGGCCCCCAGTTCAGTTCAAAAAAGAAAAAAGAAAAAAAAAAGAAAGAGAAAGTGGTACAGAGCTTGGGTCCACACTGGTAACCTCAGAGCTCTATTACTTACCAGGTAAGTCCCTTAACCTATCTATGTCTTAATTTATCTGCACTGTAATAGTTCTACCATCCACAGTGAATTAATACTCTTAACATGCTGAGATACTTCTTGGCCACATGAGAACTCAGGGCATCATCACAGGCCAACTCCAGCTGCCCTCTCACCTATGGTGGCTCGGATGAGCGAGGAGGCATCACCAATGTTGTTGAGACACTCCTGTTTGATGAAGTCAGCCACAGGCGGAGGGAAGCTCTGGTAATGCGCCTTCACATTGTTCTTAAGGATGAGACCACTGAGAGAGCGAGTTGGCTCATCTGAGGGAAGAGAGCTGAGGCTCAGAGGACCACAGGGGAGAGTAGGGTCTGCCTGTGTGGAGGGGCACCGAGGGCATCATACCTTCTGACTTGAGTCTGGTCAGGACGAAGATCAAGTAGTTGTTGAAGTCAGGAAATTGATTCAGTTGTTTGAGTTTCTGCCAGGTTGTTAAGGGACTTGGGAGACAAGGGCTTCCCCAGGTGGGGACCCCTTACTACCATGTTGCTGACAGTACTTCTGACCACTGGGATCAGGCAGCCAATTCCTGGAAGCCCATCTGTCAACCCCCATGCCCAGAAGGCAGCATTTCAAGCACCTCAAATTCATCCAGAGTGGTAAAGCATGCCTAAGCTCCCCACCACTCCTAAAGATCTGTCCAGAGCAGGAGAAGGTTGGTGAACCTGGCTCTATCTGAAGGTGGCAGCTGTTATTCATCTCTGTCTACTGGCAGGCCAGTGTTGCCTGCTTTTTTTTTTTTAAAGGGGGGAGGACACTACACACTTTTCTGTGAAACTTACCAATGCTTTGAATATTTTAAAAGTTTAACTAATAGTATTTTAAACAACCAACTGAAACAAATATTTTAACCATGAACCTAAACAAAAGCTGAGGTATCTTCTCCCTCCCACAGGGCCTCGTTTCCTCCAGGAATGAGACCCTAAATTCTAATTCTCTGCCGAAGCCAGCTCCTAGCCACAGCAGAAAGAGTCTGGGGAGTAGGGGGTGGGCCCCGTCCTCTCTGGCCTTCAGGCCCGGAAGGAAGGAAGGATACATCCTGGACAATACGCTGTGTGGCTGTGTTGGGCGACTGCGAGTCTTTGAGCAGCTGTAGGACCTGCTGCAGGCCCTGCTCATCTGGCTGCCAGTCCATGGCGCAAGGCGAGCTGTGGGGGTGGGGGCCGGGGTCAGCGCTGGGAAGCTCGGTGTGACACGAAGGCTGAGCCTTGCCCCCACGGAGGTGGAAGCATGACGGCAGCGCCCTCCGCAGAAAGGCAGAGACCTACTATTTACGCCAGCCCAAGTGCGGGGTCCCAGCCAGCCAAGCCATCCACCGCTGCGCAGTCGCGGGCTTGGGAGTGTGGGCGGGGGGATGTGGAAGAGGGCCATGGGAGGCAGTGGCGGGGCCCAGTGAATCCTCAAGGGTCTGCCCCTGCCCTAGGCTGTGGGGCCCTAAGGCTTTTACCTCCCTCGTAGCTTCTAGGCAAGGGCCCAGCCACATCTCCATCCAGGGGCCCTGCCCCAAACCTTGATAATGCCCCGTGGTCTCCCCTTTGCAGGGACAGTCCTGGAAGATCTCCCTTCTCCAGAAATCCAGCCCTCAAGCTCCGCCAGATCCCAGGTGCCTCCTCTGTCCCGGGCTGGTCCCTGAGCCTCCCCAGATGCACCGTCCCAAGGTGCTCCAATAGTCCTGATCCCTGCTGCCTCTCCTAATCCGGCCCTCCAAGCTCAGCCCGAGACCAGACGCCCCCCCTTTCTGGTCTAGCTGGATACCGTCCAGCAATTCCCCTTAATCAGGTCCGAAGCAATCCCCAGATAAGTCTGCGCTGCCTCTCCGAAAGAAAGCCAGCCAAACCCGCTCACCCAGGACAGAAGCCCCCTGCTACGGGTCCTTGGCCCTTTCCCCACCCAGGTCTGGCCAAGTCTCCTCCACCCACCCCAGACAGTCAGCAGTAACTCCTGTTGACGGATCTTGACTGCTTCCCCCAATCAACCATCAACCTCAGCCACCACCAACCCCCACCCCGAGCCGAAAACTCCCTTCGTCCAATCCCTGCGGCTTCCCCAATTAAACCTGGCCGAACATCCTCCGGTGCATTCCCAACAGACTCCAGAAAAGCCTCGCAGTCAGACCCAGTAAAGACCTACAGGCGGAAGTCTGACGCACCTCCCTATCAGAGCCCAACAAGCACCCCCAACTTTTCAATGCTACCTCCCCCAATCAGACCCAACCAAGCCCCACCGAAACAACCCCCACCCCAGACACACACCCGAACCTCGCAACGTCCCCCAATCAGATCCTCTCGAGCCCGACCCCAGGCGCCCCACTGGCCCGATTCTCGCGGCACCGGGACCTGCTCCGACTCCGAGGCCCCACCCCCTAAGCCCGGCTCGGTTTCCCCCTCCCCCCCGGGCTATCTCTCTGATCGAGAACCGGGCCCAACAGGGTACTCGGCCATTCCCGGTCAGGCGCGGCCCAGACGCCTGGGCCGCGTGCAGCACAGGCCAGGACCGTAAGGGGGGGTCCAATCAAGCCGGGGAACGAGTAAGGCCTACGGTACTTACCCGGCCGGGGGCGGCAGCAGCGGGCGCCTTGCGCTGCGGCTACTCCTGAGACTCGCGAGGAAGGAGGGAGCTAAAGAGAGGGAATTAAAAAACGCGGCCGTGGATGAGCTGCGGCGGCTTCCGTACGCCGTTCAAACTAATACAGTGCAGCCAATCGGGAGAAGCAGCCGTCGCACGTGGCCTGGCACCCGGGAGACTCAGGCCCCGCCTAGGCCAGGTCACATGACCAAAGAGTTTCCGTCTCTTGGCCTCTCTGGCCGGCTAGTCCTCCCAGCGTCTCGTTTCCGCAGCGTCTCTCACGCCGGCCTGACAGCAGCTATTTGCTTGGAGCTCAGTTTGGTGGTGCGTGTGCATTTTCGGGGTGTCGTGTGCCTGGGAACCCCTGGACCAGAGCCTGATGTGCCTTTGTCACCCCCACCTCTAAAAATTGAACTGTCTCTCTCTAATTGTCTGTTCCCCATCCAGAGAGCACTTGGGAGGAGCACAGCCACTCAAGGAAAGAGTGAAAGGGACAGCCTGGGGTGGACTTCATACCCCAGAGACAAAAGAAAGCCGACAAAGGGAGTGCCTGAGAGGGGCTAGGTTCCTACAGAAGTCTCTGCCACATTTTACGTTATTTATTTTCCAGTACTGTTTGACAATTTTTACTAGGATGTGAAAAAAATCCACAGGATATAAAAGTTTCAGGGGGGAAGCCGGGATGGCTCAGTGGGTTAAGTGCTCACTTTGCAGCCCCGGGGACCCAGGATCGAATCCCGGCGCCAGCCCGTGTGGACCCATATGCTGAACTGGGGAGTGCCCCCAGTTTAGTTCTCACCCGGGCGAGACCCTGGCCCAGTTCCTGCCCTGTGCAGCCCCACGCCCACCTGTGGAATGAAACTATGTGGAAAAACCAATGATGTACAACGATGGAGACTGTTCGGGGCCCTCCCCCTTCTCTCTGTCTCTGACTCTGTATCTCTCTCTGTCAAAAACAATAAATAAATCTTAAAAAAAATAATAATAATAAAATAAAATAAAAGTTTCAGGGCTGTCCAATCTTTTGACTTCTCAGGGCCACACTGGAAGAATCATCTTTAGCTGATGAGCTAAAAAAAAAATAACAAAATTACAAAAAAAGAAAAATCTCATGTTTTAAGAAAGTTGGGGATGCTGGAAAGGCTCAGTGAGTTGAGCGCTTGCCCTGCAGCCCCAGGGTCTGGGGGTCGACTCCAGGTCCTTATCCATACAGACCCATAATGCTGAACTGGGGTGTGCTTCCCATGTGGGAGACCCCCAGTTCAGCTCCCGTGACATGCTGGGGGTGGTGGATGGGGCCCCCATTTGGAGGCCCCCAGCCCAGTTCCCACCCTGTGCAACCCAAGCCCAACTGTGTGAAATGAAACTGCCCGTATGTCGAAAAGTTGATGATGGGAAGCCAGGATGGCTCAGTGGGTTAAGCACTCACTTTGCAGCCCCGGGGAATGAGGATAGAATCCCAGCCCAGTCTCTGCGAACCCATATGCTGAACTGAGGAGTGCCCCCAGTTCGGTTCTCACTGGGGTGAGACCCCAGCCCAGTTTCTGCCCTGTGCAGCCCTGCGCCCACCTATGGAATGAAACTATGTGGAAAAACCGATGATGTGCAACTATGGAGACTGTTCTGGGCCCTCCCCCTTCTATCTCTGTCTCTGTCAAAAAAACAATAAAAATAATAAAAAGAAAAGAAAAGCTGATGACATGCAACTATTGAGACTGCTCTGGGCCCTCCCCCTTCTCTCTCTCTGTCTCTCTGTCTCTTGTCAAAAACAAAATAAATCTAAAAAAATAAGAATCACCTTTGGCACACACAAAAAAAAGTTTACAAATTTGTGTTGGGCCGCATTCAAAGCCATTCTGGGTTGCAAGTTGGGTAGGCTTGGTTTAAATAAAATGAACCAATAGAGACTGGAGCAAAAGGCCTAATCCCTTTCCCTGACCTGAAGCTGAATGAAATGGAACAGCCCAGGAAATTCAGGCAAGGGTATGGTCATGAAAAAGACATTTTCATGATCCTTATTCCATAAGATGACAAAGTAAAACCCTCTTTCTCTTAAAAGTAGGGAGGAGCTGGAGACCCTGGAGCATCGGGTTCCTTTCCCAAGCCTACTGATAACAAGCTGGGTGACCTCCTGCCACTCAAAGCCTTAGTTTCCCATCTTGTCAAATGAATATAATACATATAGTTTGCTAGGTTAGAGGTAATCTAAGTTAAGCATAACCAAAATTGTTCATTTATGTGTATAATGTAGCATCTACCCTGTGAGGCTCAAGGCTATCCTTTCACTGTATTCAGCCCCTCCCTAAAGCAATATTTATTAAATTTACTTAATCAGCCAGGTCTCCAATCCCAAAGGATAAGCCATCCCTGTCCTGACACTTTTTGGCCTCAGGAGAGGCACAAGGTCAATTTTGTCCCAGCCTGGAAGTCATGGACAGGTCTCTCAGCCCACTTCCCATTTGGCGGTCATTCCCGGCTGTTCCTTCATGAAAAACAGGTGTATAAGACCTCTCTTGCCCAGCACTGGCTTGGGAAGGGTCGGATGGCGCCTAACTCCAGTCTGACAGTAGCCTGAATTGCCACCTTAGCAGGATCTGCTGGACGGAAACCAGACTTGGGAAACACGTACGGGAAGTGCCTACGCATGCGCAATGGCCTTCCCTTGCGCAGAAACTTCCCTGGAACTACACATTTCGTCCTACCAGGCAACCGCTTATGGTTTCTGGCTGAGACTCAAAACTCAGGGATCTGTAGAGCACTGCAGGTGGGCGTTGAGCATAAAGAAGGGTGAAGTTGAGCGGCTAGGACTAGGTTTGGAGGATTTGAGAGGATACGAATGGTAGTTTTCTCAAGGTTGGGGGTTGCCCAGATAAGGGTAAGGAGGGAAACGAGTTAGAGACATTAAGAATGTTAGTCCTCACCCCATCCTTTTTAATACGTCAGGTTTCCAGGGGCCCTGCGCAAGCCTGGGGGTGAGTGGAATAGGGGCAGAATAAAGTGGCCCCTGCTGCCTGTGTGATCCACAGTATTGGGCCTCCTTTGATCACGGAAGTCTTCCTCTCCCCAGCAGGTGGATTTGAGTACTGAATCAGGACTCTCACCTTCTTCACTCCCATTTCTTAAGAACCTACTGCCTGTCAGGTTTCCAAATGTAATTCTCACAATAGCCCTGAGCATGGCAAACTTATTTCAACTAGAAGCGATCAGGGCAAAAAAGAAACTCAAGGAGCTGATGCCCAACAGTGAATCTGAGATGGAAGACAAACGCCTCTCATTTTACGACAGCCTCCCTGCTTGAGCATCCCATCATCCTGCACCTGCGTTTAAAGGTCAGCATTTCCCAAACACAAGCCAGATGCTTCACCGAGAAGCAATGACAGCTGTTTCAAATGTCAGGGTTAACCTCGACTATATGAGTATCACCCTTAAGAGCAATGTATGACTCTTAGAGATGTTTATGCATTTTACCCCTATTTTATAGATGAAGAACCTGAACCACAGAAAAGCTAAGTGACTTACCCAAGATCACACATCTAACAGGCAACCAGAAGAGTTTGAAGCCCAGGTTATGTGACTCACCAAAACCTGAAACTTGATTTTCCTCCCCCTTTAGACTTTCCCCAGGTCAGGGCTGGTGAGTACTGTGAAGGGAGATGCCAGGACT
This sequence comes from Craseonycteris thonglongyai, assembly GCA_004027555.1. Lineage (NCBI taxonomy): Eukaryota > Metazoa > Chordata > Mammalia > Chiroptera > Craseonycteridae > Craseonycteris > Craseonycteris thonglongyai. Next base: position 55,041 of record PVKE010000172.1, read on the forward strand.
CCATTAGCTCCTTTTGCTACGACACTCCAGAATAGAGGCTGAGATGCCGCAGGGGCGACCTACTTATCCCACTTGTGTTTCTTTTTTAAGATCCAGCAGCTGCTGGTGGCTTTGAGGAAGGAGACAGAGGTGATTCCATTGGCTTCCTATGTCCCCTCCCCCCATGCTACATCCTCAAGGCTAAAGTCACATCCAGGCCAGCTCAGCATCCCCACAGTAGAAAGGAGAGCACTTTTAACCAATGTGGAAAATAAACCAGACAAGTTTTACTGTGTAATAGCAGGAAATGAGAGGGGGCATGTCTCTTATTCCAAAGCCTGCTTGCTCCTTCTTCAAGTCAGGCATGGTTTCAGCTTAGGATCTTTGTACCTGTCATTCCTTTGGCCTGGAACATTTCCAAGGACCATCTTTACTGCCAGTCCCACTTCCTTCAGAACTTGGGACAAATTCCATTGTCAGGGAGGCAATCCTTGACCAACTTAAAATTGCTCTCTCCCACTCTCATCTCAGTCCCCCTTTCATATTTTCCCAAAGAATGTATAACCATTTGATGTGTAGTATTGTTTTCCCCAACTAGAATATTAGCTCCACGAAGACAGGAAGTTTTGTTTGTTGTGATGCTCAGTATTTGGGACACCCCACCCTAACCCATAGGCTGGAGGCCACCTCAGCCCTCTCCCAAGACCATAGCTCTCTGCCCTTCCTTCCTTTGCCTCCAGAGGTCCTAGGTTTGAGGAGTTGGGAGGCAAGGGGATTAAAACATTCCACCTCCAGGAGGATGAACAAAGGGGCCAGGAGGGCACAGAATACAAGGAACATTAGAGGGGAACTAGGGAAGTCAGATTTTCTTTAGGACACCCAGTCCCTTGACATGTCAACAATTATGATTGTAAGGTGGGACAAACAAGCCCCTGCATGCTGCTTCTCTTGATCATATATACAGCCAGGCAGGGCCAGCCCCAACCTCCCTGGAAGGACTGCAAATAATTGGTGGGACAGAGCAGACTCACTGGAATCCTAGCCCTCCTCACCTCCTGTACTGCCAATACCCACCACCTCCACTCCCCTGATCATGGCCTGGTCTCCTTCATCTCTCAGGTTCCACCCCAGCCACCCTTCAGCAAGGGCGATCCTATTAAGATATAAAAGATACTGTATTGCTTCTTAGCTCTAACACCCCCACCCCCCAAAAAAACAAACAACAAAAATCTTCTCAGTCAAAATGAAGTCCCAAATTCCCACCCTAACACAAGGCTCTGTATGTAATTCACCTACCCTCCTCACTCACTGGGCTCCAGTCATTAGGCTTCCTTAAAGCTCCACATAAGGACAAGGTACTCTCCCTTATGTCTTTACATTGGCTGCTCCCTCCACCTGAGAAATTGATTCCTAATCTCCCTCAGGTCTCTCTGATTGGAGGTCAACAAAAATAGAACCACTCCCCCAGCCTCTACCCTGTACTTCTTCATAGGCCCCTCCCAAAATGGCTTCCCCTTTCTGTCTGTTTCCTTCCACAAGGGCTGGGAGCCTACATGGTCTGTCTGTTCAGTGCTATGGCCCCAAGGCCCAGAACAGCCAGTAGGTACTCACTGTCTGCTGAATGACAGCTTTAGCCCAACCAAATGGGACTGTGAAGAGACCCTGAACACGAGGAACAACAATGCTGGTGCAGTTCTGGGGAAGAGTCCAGGCCCACTAGATGGAATATGCTCCCATTCCCCACCGCACTCCCCAAGCACCACTCACTGAGCCAGACCCAGGCTTTGGTGGGAAGGTGCAAGCCGAAGGAGAAGGGTTTCCGTTGGAGAGAGCAAAGAAGTCAAACCAAGCACACAGCTCCGGTGCTAAATCAAGTTCTTTACTTCCCAGAAGTGATGGCTAAGGGGAGGAGGAAGCAGAAGGTGAGAAGAGAAAGAACCAGAGAGAGAGGCTGGAGAGAGAGGGGATAGTAAACCACTGTTCTATGAAGTCTCAGGAGGCAAGTGCTCAAGGTAAAAAAGAGTCCTGGAGGATCGTCGGCAGCTGCAGGAAGCATCTCGGTTTCCTTTTATGTGTAAGTCCTTGGGGGGAAAGGCTGCCACTGCTGCCGCCACATTAAATAGTTATGTACATCGCAGAGTCCCAGGCCGTGAGCAGGCGGGGGGGGGAGGGAGTCATTTCACCAGGGGCCGAGTTTTATCATCATCACCGCACTGGTGGGCTTTGTACTTTTTCACCTCTGCCATGTACTTTGCCCATGCGTCACCTTTACTTGTTAATACCTGTTGGGGGGAGGGGGGTGCACAGGGGGTTTGGAAGGGGATGCCAGGGAGGACAAGAACTGGGGTCAGGACTGTCCTGAGACAGCTGACCCACCCCCAATGTCACCCCAAAGGTTCTGGGTTTGAGGTAAAGATATTTAGTCAAGTTACCTGGAGACTTTGTTGAAAGCCCTCCTCCCCACCCAGTACCCCCATCCAAGGCCCAAATGCTAGACAGGGAGGGACAGGACTTGTTACCCAGGTGCTAAAGCTGGAAAGGAAAGATCATGTGGGCAGTCCCCCATACCCAACCTGCTCACCTCATCCTCCGTCTTCTGCTTCTTGGCTACTATTCCCGTCTTGAGGGCTAGTTTGTTCCCGCCTCTGCGCTTGCCCACCTGGGTGAAGGGACAGAAGACTGCAACGGTTACAGGAGCCGGGCCCACCCTTGGTGGCGCTGAGGCCCACTACACCTTCCTAGCCCGGCCCGGTGGCCCGTCCCGACGCCGCGCCCAGCTCCGCCAGCCGGCCAACCTGCGCAGCAATCAAAGAGGAGCACACGCGACTCTTAGCGCCTGCCCTTGGCCCATGATGCCCAGGCAATCCTGGGCCCCCGGGCTGCCCTCCCATGGAGCAAGAAGAACCCCTACATCCATGGGGATGGGCTCTGTCTTCACTCTCCATGTTGAACCTTACCCTCCCCTGACAGTGACCACACAGGCAGCAACATCTGCCTTTATTGAGCACTTACTGTATGCTAAGCCCTGTGCCAAGTGCTTTGCATGTATCATCTCCTTTCACTTTCACAGTTACCCTAAGGTGAAGATTACAACCATCCCCGTTTTATAGATAAGGAAACAGCTTTAAAAAGGAGAGGCCCATAAGCTCCGTCATGCTGGCAGCAAACAACGAAGCTGGATTCAGGTTCAGGTGGGTCCAACACACACAGCAACATCCTTAACCACCAAGCAACACTGTCTCCCCTGCACCTAACTTGGCCTGACCTCTATGAGAGTGCTCCAACAGCCCCTTGATGAACAAATAAATGAAAAAGGCAGTGACAGCTACTGCTACTTCCACTCATAGAGCAGTAGTTGGCCTCCACACAGTTCTTATACCATCCCAACCCAAGTACTAACACTTCCTCTTCTTCAAACAGAAGTCTCACTCTGGACTGTCATCCTGGTCTTCCATCTTCCCCCACTGACTGAAGGCTTTCTGTGCCCATAGACTGCAACAGACTTGACACACATCATCCCATTGCCACCCCTCAACCAGGTATTAAGTGACCTGCCCTGCTGGGACTAGTCTCACACCCATTTTTGGTGGATGAAGAAACCTGACTCCCAGTCCATTACTCTCAAATCAACACTTTTTTCTCCACACCACAGGGACTTGATCTTAACACCAGAGACAAAGTGAGCAAAGAGCTAACCATCAATATAAGTGCCATTTATTTAGTCCAGAGTTCCTCAATCTAGTACTAATGAATTTTGAGCTGGGTCATTCTTTACCAGGGAATGAATGAGGCAGAGGACGGTGAGGGTTGGCTGTGACATGCATTGTGGAATGTTGAGCAATAAATATCCCTAGTTTCTACTCAGATGTCAGAAGCACCCCCTCCCCCAGTTCTGACAACCAAAAATATCTCCAGACTTTGCCAAATGGAGGGATTATCTCCAAATGAGAACCACTGGTTTAGCACTTTATATAAGGCAGGCCCCATGCTAACCACTTTTCCAGATGACTTCAATGAAAACTCATCCCATCAGAAAATAAGATGATGTCCACTTTTCCAGATATCGAGGATAGGCAAGCCCAGGCGCTCAGGAAAGTAGAGCTCTTTCTTATCTGTCCTGTTCACCAGGGCACATTCAGCACCTAGCACAATGCCCAGCACAAGGTAAAGTGCTCAATAAATGAACACTGGACGAATGAGAAAGTCAAGCATTTTTCCTAAAGTCACACAGTAATTGGTATGAGTCTCTAATCAACAAATCTTAGAATCCAAACTTGAATATGCTCCACTTCCGAACAGTGGGTGATAATCTCAGTACCCACAATTCGAGTACCACTCAAACAGGAATCCTGATATCCTGATATCCTGGTTTCCCCATCCTCGGCTCCCAGTTCTCGCGGGCAGGCTCCGGGGGTCCCCACCTCCACCCACAAACCTCGCGCGTCCGGAATCCATGTTCCTCATCCTCAGCGGGTGACCCGACGGCCCCGTCATCGGGGTCGGAGAGTGAACTTGGATCCCGATTCCCTTTCTCGGGCCCGATTTTCCCTGCCAAGGCAGGCCCTGGCGCCCGCCCCCACCCCCGCGGCTCCTTACGAAGCTGAGCGTGGGGCCCGGGCCGCCCTTCCTCTTCGGATCTCCGGGACCCGCGGCAGCGGCGGTAGCCGGCTGGTTGGGTCGCGGCAGGCCCGGGGGTGGCTCCTCCTGCCGCTGCCGCTGCTCCTCCTCCATCTTCCGCTTGAACAGCTCGAGGAAGCTGCCGTCGTTGGCGAACAAGTTCACGCCGCCCGACACCGGGCTCGACACTTCCTCTTCCTCGCTCTCGGGAGATGTCCCGGGCCCGGACTCAGCCCATCGGCTCCCGACGCCGCCGCCCGCTGCAGGGCCCGGCGCCTCAAGGCCCGGAGGCTCCGCCCGTCTCCCTCGGGCAGCCATTTTGTCGCCAGGTGCTGCGCAAAGGACTCCGGGAAGGCCACTCCGTCTTCGCGCTTGCTGCCGGACCTGCCGATCTCGAGCAAAGCATGCCGGGAAGAACGCTCGGACTCGAAAGCGTCCGCAGAGGGGGCGGGGCCTGAAAGGCGGGGCGATTGAGGGGTAAAACCTGACTGGCGGATCGACAGACCCCGCCCGGCGGATTTTTATAATCAATCTAGACGGGTAGGCGTTACTCAGACTGGGTGTCCCCCGGAAGGGGACCGTCATATGGAGCTGGAGTTGGCTATCCGAATGAGGCTCCTGCTTGGGACTGGAGGCGCATTAATTTTATGGGGCTGGAACCTCCTGGCACCGGGGATAACCTCAGTGAAGAGAGGAATCCCCTCTGAGGCTGTGGGCTCAACTGACACCTTGGAACGTAGGTCCCTAACTAGGTCTAAAGGGTATATCTATCCTGGAACCCAGGATTAGAAATGGAGGTGTCCTGAGTTGGGTACCTGTCTCTGGGATGAAGCTCTCGTTTGGAATGCGGACACAGCTAGCTCCGTGGAGCTGTGGTCCCCATCGGAGATCAGGGTATTATTTTATGGGCTAGTATACTCAGAAGAATCTGGGGATATTTTTTAACTGGAGTCCCCCAGTTTAGAGTTAAGAGTGTCCGCCAAGGACCTGGGACCCAGCTTGTTTCCTGTCCAGTGCAGAGGTTCAAACAGGGAATTCGCTGGAGCCTCCCCTTCCACAGGGAGCAAAATACAAATAAGTTTTCTAGAGTAGGGTCCCTTCCATGGCAAGAAGCGCAGTTGTGGGTGTGGTCCCAGCCATGGTCTGTCCAGCATGGGGGTTCAGGGCTCGATGGACAAGGATCTGCGGACCTTGCCCAACCAGAGTCGTTTTCCCTCTAGCCCACTCACAGTCCAGAGATCTGTCTTCAGTTAGCTAATCAATTTGTCTATAATTGGTTTGCATCAGGAGCCAATTGGATAACAGAAGAGACGGGCCTGAGAGGATATTGGGATTCAATATGGAGAATAGGGTAAGGGATCGACAAGAGTTTGAGCCTATGGAGTCAAACCAGGGAGGATCTAGGATTAACTTCACCGAAAGGGCATACACCAGGTGTTTGGCTGGTTGCTAAGGAGAGGTTGGCGGCTACCAGGACGTGAGAGCGATTGGTGAAAATAAGAAAAGATGTAGCCAATGAAAAGAGCGCTGCGAGACTTAGGGTCCAATCAATGAAGGGAAATACCCTGGAACATCCCAATATGTTAATTAGGTAGGGGGAGTCTTTGAAAAAACATAGATGAGGAACCAACAAGGTGAATCCTGGAAGAGGAGGACATTGGAAATATAGCTTCTACTAGCGCCTAAAAGACAGGCCATGAGGAAATTAACTCGGGCTGGTAGCCCTGATAGGGTTGCGACATGAAGTTTCCCCTGTTGGTGCTTTACGTGGTGCGTTCCGCTCGATCACGTGAGCCGGTTCCAAGATGGCGGCAGGGGTGGCCGGTTGGGGGTTTGAGGCTGAGGAGTTCGAGGATGCACCTGATGTGGAGCCGCTGGAGCCCACGCTTAGCAACATCATTGAGCAGCGCAGCCTTAAATGGATCTTCGTCGGGGGCAAGGGTGGCGTTGGCAAGACCACCTGCAGGTAAGGAGGCTGCGGCGGGTGCCATGAAGACGGGTGGGAGGTACCACAAGGCGAAGAGGAGGGCAGGGGTCGCTATTCGACCCCGAGCCGGGCACATGGGCTAGACCGGGGTTTTCCGGGTAGTACTCTCCAGAAGTTAACTGGAGCAAATGGAAGATACCCCCTGAATGCAGGCCTGGCACCCTCTGAGGGGACCATCCCCATAATGCCTCAAGGGCTGAACCACATTGAACCTAGCACATGGGGGCCAGAGTGAGCTCAGAGTAGATGGAGGGGACGGGGGCAAACTACCCTAGTCTGGGGAACCTTGCCATTGTATGCCCCGGGGGGGGGAGGAGTGGAAGGTGAGGGCACATGATCAGACTAACCCAGTCGGCTGGGTGGGGGGGAGGGGTAACTGGGGCACATTATCCTGGACAAGTAGTCTGAACCGTCCTGAGTTTAGCAGGGGGTGCAAGGGACCCCTTAGCTTAGCGTTGAGGGGATGCAAGGGCCTCCTTAACTATGCCGGCTGGACAGCTGCACCATGTGACTCTAGGTCAGCAAAGAAGCAGCAGACATCAAGCCAAACTGAACCTCACCACTCTAGCCAGCTGGAGGAGTCAGTCAGTAGGTGAGGGCTGAGAGTCCCTCTACAGAGATTGAGGCTTAATTCCACACTTACTCATATCTCAAGGCCCTGTGGATCCAGGTCCCCTGCTTCTGGGCCCCACATCTCTCCATGCAGACCTAGAGAGCCGAGCCTGAGCCCTCACTCCTTGCCTTTTGATCTTTCCTTTGCCCAGCTGTAGCCTAGCAGTCCAGCTATCCAAGGGGAGGGAAAGTGTTCTGATCATCTCTACTGACCCAGCCCACAACATTTCCGATGCGTTTGACCAGAAATTTTCCAAGGTGCCCACCAAAGTCAAAGGCTATGACAACCTCTTCGCCATGGTGAGTGGAACAGGGCTCAGCTCCCCACTCAGGCAAAGGCCCAGTCAGGCCTTTCCTGTGAACACCTACCAACAGCTAAAATGTCCTGCCTATGCTACATCCTCTCTCTGGCCAGTTTCACCCATTTAACACACCCAAAGGAGAATGAGTAAGGAATGTTTGTGGAGTAAAAAGGAAGCCAGAATGACCGGATCTTAATGAGTGAGCAAGGGGAGGGAGATGTCAGAGAAGTCAATCAGAGCCACATGGTGTAGGACCTTATAGGCCACTGGGAGCAGTTTGGCTTTGATTCCAAGTGTAATGGGAAGCTGTTCATTTCAAGAAGGGCAATGTCATGGCCAAATTAATTTTTCAGAAAGTTCCCTGTGGCTGCCATGAAGAAGTTGGATTGTAAGTCAAGGATAGAAGCAAGGAGACTAACAAGGAGCCTAGGGCAGTGACCAGGCAAGAGATGATGGCAGCTGGAACTCGGGTGGGGTCAGAATGCTGAGGGAGAAGTGGTTAAATTTGGGGTGCATTTTGGAAGTAAAGCAATATGATTGATTGGTTATAATGAGTGCGGGAAAGAAATGAATTAAGTACATCTCTTAATTGGCTCCTGAGCATCTAGTATAGAGAAAACTAGGAGAGGAGCAGTTTTAGAAGGGACAACTCAGGAATTCCATTTTGATCACAGTGAATCCAAGGTGCCCACTGGACATCCAGGTGGACACGTTAGAACAATGGCCTTTGGCGTTGATTTGGGAGTCATTGTCCCAAGGGTGGTATTTAAAGCTGTGTGAATGGAGAAGAATGTGAGAGAACAGAGAGGCCCAGAAACAACCTGAGAGCATATCAGCATTTAGGGTCCAACAATGTAGGAGGCCAAGAAGGAGGCACCAGTGAGGTGAGAGGAGAGCCAGAGGGTATGGGCTCCTAAGCCCCAGGAGGACAAAGGACTTGGGCAGAAAGCGTTTGTTGGATCCTGTAGGCACATCAGTTTTAGAGAGACAATCCTGGGAGTGGGTGAGATGAGGAAGTGGAGACAGTGATTGCCATGATGGGGGCTAAGAAATGGAGCCATCGCTGGAGGGTAATGGGAGGAGGGCTAAGGAAGGCTTTTTTGAGAAAGGAAATGCTAGAGCATGTGTTTTTGCTGACAAATGCTCTAACAGGGAGGGACAAGTAATGTTGCAGGAGGGAGGCAGGATGCTGGCAGATGGTCCCTAGGTGGGTGTGAGCTCCATCTAGCACACAGACCCAGGACTTGGGCTCCTCCAGAGCCAGGGACTCAGAGGCTTTTGTTTCTCGCTAAGGCCCAGGTGAGGCCCAGGTCACTGCAGAGAGCCAAAAGCAAATGGGACAGAAGGGGTTTGAGGAAGGATAAGACACGACATAAACACTCCCAAGGGTGGATTGTCTGGCTATCAAGTGCCCATTGGAGATTTGTGATCAGGAATGAGGAGCAAGTTGCAAGTTATTTGTCAGCTGTGTTCCCCTGATGTTCACCTCAGTACCACCATATCAGAGAGCAGGGAATAACCAGGATAGGGATTTTACTTACCACAGAGGGAACGGGGAGTGTTTTAGAGGCATCCTATGGAGCCCAGGCTAGATAAGGGTGCCAGCCAAGAAGAACACCAATAGTAAACTAGGAGGCAGGGATGAAGGGACAAGGTAACCTAAAGAGATAAAAGGTGTCTCAAAATTCATGCAAGAAGTAATTTTGATAGAAAACACAGGTTTATAATTAAAAATTTTTAATTTTTATTGCTCAACAATGAAAACACGTTCTTTCGTATAGCGCTCCATTTTTACTAACCCTGAACTGTCACCTGTCACACTCTTTTTTTTTTCCATTGGCAACACTTTACTGCACAAATGACACAAAATTTAAATCTTGCGTGAATTTTGGGACACCCTTTTATAAATAACTGAGGTAGGAGGTGAGGAGGCCCATGTCAGAGAGTGGGGTGTGTGAGCTCAGTGGTGTCGGAGTGACTAGGAATAATCCATCAAGGGTATGACGGGATGATGGGTGGACAAGCCCTATTCAGGAAAATGACCTCTGAGGCCAGTGGGCTGGGGACTTCATTGCAGGACTCAGAGTCACCAAGAAGAGGTGACACAGGAGGAAGATAGAGAAGAAAGCATTGAGTCATAAGACTGGCCAGGGACCCCAGGAATAGTCATACCTTTGTGGATTTCACATTTATGTTGAGGACCTACTGAGTACCATACAGTTCCTAGTGTCCTCGTGTGGCCAATGTTTTGGTTGGGGAGACTGATGAGAGATATGATGAGTAAATCATGTGAGGAGAGGCTGGATGTTAAGGAAAAAAAAGATGGCTTGGGGGACTGCGCCTATACTGTTAGGATGGTAAGGAAAGACTCACCTTAGAGCAGGGGTGTCAACCTGGTGACTCACGGGCCGCATGCGGCCCACGAGGTAATTTTTTGTGGCCCACGATGCTCTGAAATAAAATGAATATATAAAAAATAGAAAAAAATAGCTCTTAAGGGAGATCGAGGCAATATCGTACACACAATTCCCTCATTAACCCTTTAACTACTGAAGATGAGTATACACGTGGCCCAGTGCCTTGCTTGTGGGCGTGTATAAATGCGCTGGCTCAGTTCTGGCGACATTTGTAAATGTGATATGGCCCGCTTGAATCTTGCCTGTTGCACCAAATGGCCCGTGGTGTTTTTTTGTTGTTTTTTTTTAATATATTATTATTTATTTTTATTTTTGACAGAGAGAAAGAGAGAGAGAGAGAGATACAGAGACAGAGAGAGAACTGAACTAGGGGAGCTCCCAGTTCAGCATATGGTTCCGCATGGGCTGGGGCCGGGATTTGATCCCCGGTCCCCGGCGCTGCAAAGCGAGCGCCCAACCCACTGAGCCATCCCAGCTTCCCCTTTTTTATTGTTTTTGACAGAGAGAGAGAGATACAGAGACAGAGAGAAAGGGGAGGGCCCAGAACAGTCTCCATAGCTGTACATCATTGGTTTTTACATATAGTTTCATTCCACAGGTGGGCAGAGCTGCACAGGGCAGGAACTGGGCCGGGGTCTTGCCCCGGTGAGAACTGAACTGGGGGCACTGCACTCCCCAGTTCAGCATATGGGTCCACACGGGCCAGGGCTGGGATTCGATCCTCAGTCCCCAGGGCTGCAAAGTAAGCACTTAACCCACTGAGCCATCCGGCTTCCCAGTTTGTTTTTTTTTAAAGGTTTATTTTTATTGTTTTTGACAGAGAGAGAGAGAGAGATACAGAGACAGAGAGAAGGGGGAGGGCCCCGAACAGTCTCCATAGTTGTACATCATTGGTTTTTCCACATAGTTTCATTCCACAGGTGGGCGTGGGGCTGCGCAGGGCAGGAACTGGGCCTGGGTCTTCACCCCGGTGAGAACTGAACTGGGGGCACTCCCCAGTTCAGCATATGGTTCCGCATGGGCCGGGGCCAGGGCCGGGATTCGATCCTCGGTCCCCAGGGCTGCAAAGTGAGCGCTTAACCCACTGAGCCACAAATGGCCCGTGTTTTAATTGAGTTTGACACCCCTGCCTTAGAGGAATGATCTGGAAGCAGTCAGGGGCCCAGATTGAGAACTAGCCAGTGAAAGCCCTTTCAGAGAGCTTTGGCTTTCCCTCTGGGGATACTGATTACAGTTTCCAGTTGTCCATGTTTGTGTAAGTTTGACCCTTTGTTCAATCCCAGGAGACCTTAAGTGTCTGAGGGAGGGCCATGGCATTTTGGGAGGTGTCTCCCCAGCCTCTCCCCAGATGGGACCTGATGCAGGGTTGAGTTTGGGGCCCTCCACAGGCTCCCCTGGCCTGGAGCCTGTCAGGGTGAGATGGCCTCAGTAGTAACAGCAGCAGCCTGAGTCTCAACCCCTCGCCTTCCCCAACCCCCAGGAGATTGACCCCAGCCTGGGCGTGGCCGAGCTGCCTGATGAGTTCTTCGAGGAGGACAACATGCTAAGTATGGGCAAGAAGATGATGCAGGAAGCTATGAGCGCCTTCCCAGGCATCGACGAGGCCATGAGCTATGCGGAAGTCATGAGGTCAGGCACAGTGGGCTGGTGCTGGCTGCCCAGGGCTGGGGTGGAAGAAGGGGCCAAGTGGGCCTGACCGGCATCTCCCTGCAGGCTGGTGAAGGGCATGAACTTCTCAGTGGTGGTGTTTGACACGGCGCCCACAGGCCACACGCTGAGGCTGCTCAACTTCCCCACCATCGTGGAGCGGGGCCTAGGCCGCCTCATGCAGATCAAGAACCAGATCAGCCCCTTCATCTCACAGGCAGGCAGGGCCCCAGGGCATGAAGGAGTCCCCAAAGTGGGAGCCAGTCCCCAGGCTCCCAAATATGCAGTGATAAAGGCCTTTCCCACACACGACCCGTCTGGGTCCACACTTCCCAATGGGTGGGATGGATTTCATGATGGGGGGGACTGTCCCTCTACTCTGGAAGACTTGGTGTCCCCACCCCCACCCATTGAGTATCCCAGAGAGCTCTAAAGTACATATTCCAGAGCCAAACAGCCTGGTTTCAAATGCTCTGTACTGTGGTGTGACACAGCTACGTGACCTCAAGTAAATCACCTTCTGGGCCTCACTTTCTTATTCTGGAGAGTGTGCGCATACCCTCATGGGTTATTCTCATGACAACCCCAATGATAACCACACTTGTACATACACATCCCACACCCCTGGGGGTGGGCATGTGTGACATGGGTCAGCTCGTGTAGCACACTCCTCTTGGAGGTAGGGTCTACACAGGGGAAACTGAGGCTCTGGGAGGTCAAGCCACCTCCATCCACCCCGGGTATTTAGCAAGTCCCCAACCCAGGAGGTATAACAGGCCCCAGGTAAGCTGTGAGCCTCCCATATCCTCCCTCCAGATGTGCAATATGCTGGGCCTAGGGGACATGAACGCAGACCAGCTGGCTTCCAAGCTGGAGGAGACACTGCCAGTCATCCGCTCCGTCAGCGAGCAGTTCAAGGACCCTGTGAGTCATGGTACAGGTGGGCAGTGAGAGGCTTGGGGGATGGGAAGGGCCAGCACCTGGCCCTCACTGTCCTCTCGCACCCTGCAGGAGCAGACAACCTTTATCTGCGTGTGCATAGCTGAGTTCCTGTCCCTATACGAGACAGAGCGGCTGATCCAGGAGTTGGCCAAATGCAAGATAGATACACACAACATCATTGTCAACCAGCTTGTCTTCCCTGACCCTGAGAAGCCCTGCAAGATGTGTGAGGCCCGCCACAAGATCCAGGCCAAGTACCTGGACCAGGTGCGCATGCCCAGCCACCTCCTCAGCCCTCACACCTCTGATCCTGGCAATGGGGGCCTGGCCACAGCAGTGCCAGCCATTTACTCTATGCTCTGACCCTTTGCTTTATCCCAGCTTCTAACCTCTGTCCCAACCTCCTGCCCTTTACCCTGACTTCAGACCCTTCCCCTAATTCTGTCCCTCGAGAGCAGTGGCTGGCCTGGCCTGGGTACCTCTGACCCTGGAGAATGGGAGGTCCAGCTCACGTATCTCTCTGTCACTGCTCCCCCCCTGACCTATGATGCCCCTAACCATGGAAGGCCCTCAGCCTGACCCCTTCCATCTAACCACATTCTGTCCCTCTCTGCGACCTCCTGACCACTGCCCTCTGCTGCAGATGGAGGACCTGTACGAAGATTTCCACATTGTGAAGCTGCCCCTGCTACCCCACGAGGTGCGGGGGGCGGACAAGGTCAACACCTTCTCCGCCCTCCTCCTGGAGCCCTACAAGCCACCCAGCACCCAGTAACATTTCTGCCAGCCCCAGCTGCTACCATTTCATACCCACCCACCACCCTACTGGGGCAGAGTTTGCACAAAGTCCCCCCATAGTACAGGGGGAGCCACTTGGGAGGCGGGAAGAGGGTGTCTTCCCCCTGGTGGGGCTGGGGAGGCTATAGCTGCCCCCCACCTCTCCCTGCCTCTTACTCCTCAACAAATAAAATGATCTTAAACCACTGTGGGTGTTGATACAGAAGTTTGAGTCAGCGCTTCCGTGTACAGTTGCACCGGTTGTACACTGCGCAAAGTTGACACATCTAGAGAGATAGTTACAACATACCTAACAGGTGTATGGTGGCAGTTTTGGAAGGTATCTAGTTAAGGGGTTGGTTGCTGTAAAGCCTGGAGTGGAAGAGGGGCATCTGCCCACTTGCTTTGAGGCTCAGAGCGTGGGAACCAGGAGGCCCCTTGGAGAGTCCCAGGCTGTTGGTAAATGGATTAGGCCAGCAGCTGGCCCAGCACTGCCTGCTGTTTGGCTTAGAAATTAGCGAGCACCCTGGGTAGAAGCTGGGCCAGCCAGACTGGGGATTAACAGTCTCCACCCCCCAATTCCTGCCCCTTGGGGTGGCAGCTCCTCCCAGCACAAGGCTGCATCTGGGAACAGAATGGCAGAGGACTCAGGTCAGAAACCCCTTGAAGTCCTGTCCTGGGTCCAGAACGTTCTCACTGAGTGGCCTCATGTTTCCTATAGTTTGAGCTTCATCCCCAAAATGGAGGCCATTCACAGGGCCATGGCACAAATTCACCTAACCCTGGAAGAGTCAGCATAGCAGCCTAGAAGGCACCTAACTCCCTGCCCTTAGCCCCTTCACTCCTCCCTCTACCACTACCTGGACAGCCACCTTCATTCCCACCTGAAAGACCCAAGACTGGGGAGACCTTGGGCATTTGCAGGTTCCAAACGGGTGGGGGTGGACAAGGGGTGCCTGAGGACATGTATGAGTCAGGAAGTGGTGTTCAAACTACACACCCAGGGTCTGGGCACGTCAGGGTGTGCGTGCATGTAAGGGGAACCCAGTCACGAGCCCAAACATGTCCCCTGCCTCAATTGCACTGGGTGTGTACAAGCGGGTGTGGGCTTGTCAGGGTGGCACTTGTAAACAGACACGGTGGTGTAGCCAGTGGCAAGGAAAGACCTCAGGCTCCCAGCTGAACTGCCTCAGTTCAAATCCCAGTTGTGCCCCAAATGGGCTGTGTCATCTGAGCCTGTTTCCCTACCTGGGTAGCAAGAATGACAAGCACCAACTACATAAGCCTGTTTGTAAGGACTCAATGAGGAACGCCTTTTACAACAGCACCAGGCATGTTCCTGCCAAGGAGTGTTGGTTGTTATTTGCTGTTACAATGATTAAGCATGTGAACTAGCCTGGGCAACCTGCCCCTAGCCCATCAGGGGTCCAGCAGTCAGAAGTGCCTGTGAGGACACTGAGTTGGGGGTGGGAGGATAGGGAGGGGAAAAGGGTCTGACTGCAGAGTGTATAAAGATACATCTTAGGGAGTGAGGGACCTCTGGTCAGAAATGGAGCCCCATAAACTTGTTCCCTCCTCGGGGCCCACAGCTAGCAGTGCCACCCCTCACCCAGTTTTATGGGCTGTCCAGCAGCTGGAGAGTGGAGGTGCGTGTTCAAGAGTGACCAGCCACAGCTGGTTCCTAATTACCTCAGGCGGGGCAGACATCTGCCAGGCTGGGAACAAGGTGTCCTGGCTGGCAGGGCTTTGGGGTGGGGCCACATAAAGCCACCTGAACTCTTAGTGCACCGGTTGGACAGAGGGGCCCAAGGACCGGACCCCTGAGCCTCCAACCCTCACATACCAGGCTGTGAGTTTGAGGGCTGGGATAGGGAGGCTGTTCGTGCCAGGCTGGGAGTGCCCCATTTTGTGGGTGTGTCTGTGAAGGGGCAACAACTGTCCTGCATCCATGCCAAATGTGGGGACAAGTTTTTGCACCCCCAAGATTGTATGTTCATGGCAATGCTGAGAGGGTCTGAGCCCTGGGTCCTGTGTATAGGAGGGTGTGATGTGCCTGCATACCACAATGAGGGCCATTAGGGAGAGGTGTCTTATTGATGTGTAAATGCAGGTGAGTTTCTTGGAGGGTTATGGGCATGACTCCATCTGGTTGTGCCTCTCAGGGTTTGCGGGACTGTGGGGGAGGGGTCTCTAAGGGACCCCAGGAGCATGTGCAGCTGTGTAGAGAGCACGTATTCCCACATCTGTTGCATGACCACAGGTGTGTCTTTGTGCAGGGAAGACCTGGAATAAATGTGTTGCCATTTTCTGTGTGATGGTGTGTGGCTGTGTGTGTAAAGGCTGTCAGGGCACTGCGTGGGGTCTGCATCCAGCTGCTTGAGCTCGCGTGTCTGTTACATGGTGTGATCAGGAGGGAATATGGGGCCCCTGAGTCTCTGCCCATGTGATCCTGGGTGGCTGTTTGGTGGCTGAGAGCTATGAGCCTGCTGAGTTAGGGTCCATCTGCCATATACCTGAATATTGGAGAAGGTAGAGAGAGGTGTGTCTTCTATGACTTTGTTACAGTTCATACTGCCCCCTGGGTCACCATGGTTGTTGGTCAGTGTTGTACCTGGGTCCATGGTGTGTATTTCTATGTACATCTTTGTGACCATGTATGATTACAGATGACTGTGGAGTGACCCAGACTTACTGAGGTGTATGTGTGTGTGAGAGAGAGAGAGACAGAGAGACAGACACACACACAGAGAGACTAGGAAGGACACAGTCCCTGACCCCTCCCCCAGCTCTAGGTTCAAGATTCCTTGGACCTGGCAGTGACTAATGGGAGAGCGTTAGGGAGGAGCAAGGGAGGCCTGGGCACATTTCCCCCTTGCTCCAGGTAACAAAGTAGCCAGACTATTCCAAAATTCTAAGGCTGCAGCCCAGTGGGGTCGGCTAGGGAGGGACAATCCACACCCATTCTTCAGCCCCCTCCCACCCGGGGTCTGGCTTTTAGCCCCACCCAACACTGAAGACACCTGCCTGTCCTGTCCCTGTCCTCAAGTGTCCTGCACCCACTATCAGGTGAGCAGGGTCCAGGCCTAGGGGAACAGGGGACCCTGGGGAGAGGTGGGCCTGTGGGCAGGAATCCTCCAGGAATGGAGTGAAGAGCTTAGAAGGCTGGAGGAGAATGGACAGAGGGAAGATCAAGGTAGACCCAGAAGAAGGGGAAGGACAATTAGGGGGAGGATGGATAGTCTGGTACAGTTGTGCAGGAGAGAGGGGCCTACAGGAGGGAGCCTGGAGGCCTGGAAGGCTGAGGATGGCTTCAGAGGCCTGAGACTGGGAGCTAGGAGAGGGAGGGGCAGAGATGAGATCTGAAAGACAGTGAGGGGGGGTGGGGGAGGCGCAGTCAGAGTCCTGAGAGTTTAGAAACTAAGGCGCTGTAGTGGGAGTGGCTGTAGATGGAGCCCAGGTAAGGGGGATGGGGCCGGGAAGAAGGCACCTCGGTTGACTCAAGGTTTTGGGGGGTGGGGGTGGTGAGAGGGTCTGGGGAGGTGGGCTCAAGACTCGAGGAACTGGAATCCAGGGAAGGTTGTGGCCTGCGGGAGGGGTCTTGGGAGGACTGGCAGCTATGAACGCGATCAAGCAGACTGGGAGGAGACGATGGAGAAGGCCCGGCGCAGAAGGGAATGTGGAGCTGAGTCACCCCATACCTCTCCACCTCTGCCTGCAGCCCCCAGCCCGGTTCCCTCACGGCCCCCTGTTACTCTGCCCACAGGCCGGAGTCTGGTCCAGCCCAGTCTCCTTTGGCACGACCGGCCCGGCCCCACGATGACTGTCACGTACACAGCCCGCGTGGCCAACGCGCGCTTTGGTGGCTTCTCCCAGCTGCTACGACTGTGGCGCGGGAGCATCTACAAACTTCTGTGGCGGGAGCTGCTCTGTTTCCTCGGGCTCTACATGGCACTAAGTGCTGCCTATCGGTGAGGTGGCCCGGGATGGGCGTGCTGGGCAGAGGGGGCTGGGAAGGGGTCCGGGTGCGCAAGGAGATGGCTAGCTGGGAAGGGAACTCGCCCGTGACCCTGTGCCCTCTCCTGCAGCTTCGTACTGACTGAAGGGCAGAAGCGCTACTTCGAAAAGCTTGTCATTTACTGCGACCAGTACGCCAGTCTCATCCCGGTCTCATTCGTACTAGGTGTGTCTGAGCTCCTGAGTTCCCCATCCCCTGATCCGGAGAAATATTTCCATTTGTGGTTTTTGGAGACCCCCCCCTCCCATGCCTGCCCTCTAAGATCCCCCACAAATATAATCCAACCAACCCCCACTTCTGCATTTTTTATGCCAGATGTGGCCACCCCCCCTCTCAAGACCTTGAATATCACCTGCTCACAGTGCTCCCATGAGAGCTCCATGTCACCCATATGCTTATCCCTGGCCCCTTCAGGGATTCCCACCTATGTCAGCGTAAGATTATTAGTGCCTCCACCCCATGTCCTGGGCCCCAGGGACCTCCTCTAGGGACTGCTTAGGACTCCATCCTCTCAAGTCCTGCCTGGGGAGTACCGGTATTTCTCTGATAAGAACTTCTGCTCTGCCCACATCCTTCCTACTGTTCTCTGTCCACATGGATGGGATGACCAATCCTAGCCAGGCTCTTTGACACAGACACTGTGGCCAACCCCTTCAAACATTCCTGACTCAGGGCTTCCTGTGGCATCTGTGAAAACCTGCCTGCAGACCCCGTGTCTCTGCCTCCACACTGGCATCTCAATCCCCCATCCCAGGTGACTCTCAAGTAGCCAGTGATCCAGCTTGCTCCAGCTACTCTGACCTTAGGACTCGACCCTCAAGTTCCACGGCCAGGTGGCCCCACAGCCCAATGTCCCTGATACAAGCCCTATGTCACTACTCTTCCCACGACCTGGGCCCCCAAACCCCTGGCCCTAGTGTCCCCACTGAGCACCCTCCCCACTCATTTCCGGCTCTCCTGCAGGATTCTATGTAAACCTGGTGGTGCACCGCTGGTGGAACCAGTACCTCTGCATGCCTCTGCCAGATGCGCTCATGTGCATAGTGTCGGGCACGGTGCACGGGCGAGATGAGCGGGGCCGCCTCTACCGGCGCACGCTCATGCGCTATGCAGGGCTCTCAGCTGTGCTCATCCTGCGCTCCGTCAGCACCGCGGTCTTCAAGCGCTTCCCTACCATAGACCACGTGGTGGAGGCTGGTGAGGCTCAGGCTGGAAACGGGGACAGGGTCAAGACTGAGGGCAGACCGAGTGACCCCCGCAAGGACGGGAGGGAGAGACAAATGACCCCACAATTCGTCCCTCTAGGGTTTATGACCCGGGAGGAGCGCAAGAAGTATGAGAACCTGAACTCATCCTACAACAAGTATTGGGTGCCCTGCGTCTGGTTCTCCAACCTGGCGGCACAAGCCCGGCGTGAGGGCTGCATCCGTGACAACAGTGCCCTTAAACTGCTGCTCGAGGTGGGCTTGCCAGCTGGTCATTAATACAAAATACCAGGGAAATTGTACCTCACTCCCCTGGAGTTGTGTCAAACAGAGGTCTGCGTCGCACCTCCCTTGAGGCCAATTCCAAACACCCTAACCCAGCAGCCCCCGTGTGCACATCTATCGCTATAGGGCCCCCTCCCAGGTGTACACTCACCACTAATACTCCCCCTGGTGGCCCCAGTAGCACACAGCACCTCCCACCAGGCGACCACTCACCTCTATCTCAAGGACCCATACTTAATCCCCACGTGTGAGCTCACAAGTCAGGCCCTCAATGACCTATATCCACCCCCAGGAGCTGACTGTGTTTCGGGGCAAGTGTTCGATGCTCTTTCACTACGATTGGATCAGTGTACCCCTTGTCTACACCCAGGTAATGCGCCATGCCTCCATTTATAACCAGCATCAGACGCACTGGTGTTAAGGCAAAACTAAGAGCCAGCTACGACCTGATCGTAGTGACTCCCGATTCTAGCCCTAGTCTCTCCACGACTCCCCTGACCAGTTGAGCCCTGACCGGGCGACCCGCTCTCCTCCAGGTGGTGACCATTGCTGTGTACAGTTACTTCTTGGCCTGCCTTATTGGTCGCCAGTTCCTAGACCCTGCACAGGGCTACAAAGACCACAATCTTGACCTGTTCATTCCAGTCTTCACTCTGCTGCAGTTCTTCTTCTATGCCGGCTGGCTCAAGGTGGGTGGGGTCCCAGAAGTGGGGACTTGGGGTGTGGGGCGGGCAGACGTTCTCAGGTTCCTACCTACCAACCTACCCACCTCCCCTCTCAGGTAGCCGAGCAGCTCATCAACCCCTTTGGAGAGGATGACGACGACTTTGAGACAAACTTTCTTATTGACAGAAATTTCCAGGTGAGCCTCCATTGGGACCAACCCCAGGCTCTTACATTGACCCTGGCCCCACCTCCTCTAACACTTGCCCAGGCCTCGCCTCTGAACCATGCTTCTCTTTGGTACCACTCCTACTCCTCTTGAAGCATCCATACATGGTGCCTGTGCTTTGCCAGCCTGCACCCCCACAACCAGCCCCGTTCCGCACCCGCAGGTGTCAATGCTGGCCGTGGACGAGATGTATGACGACCTGGCCATGCTGGAGAAGGACCTGTACTGGGATGCCACTGAGGCTCGTGCCCCCTACACAGCAGCCACCGCCTTCCAGAGACAGCAGCCCTCCTTCCAGGGCTCCACATTCGACATCACGTGAGCCAGTGGGATGGGTGGGGTCTCTTGGTGGTTAGGCTTATGACTCTGCGAGGCGTGTCTGATTGAGGGGCCTTTAGGGTTAAACTCTGGAGCTATGGGGCTAAGCTAAGAGCTAAATAAAATCTAGAGGGCAGGGATTGGGGTTAAGATTTGGGATCCAGCCACTAATTGGGAGCAGAGCTAAGGGCTACGGTGTATGAGGACTAGACTGGTGGCTAGAGATACCAAAGGAGACACAGCAGAGAAACAACTGAGGCTGTGAGGCTTTGGTTTGAACAGGGCCAGAGCCCGAGGATAAAGCCAGGCTGTCAGGTGAGGGGCCAGGACTTTTTGGTGTGAGACATAGGGGTGGGTGGAGCCAGGAAAAGCGGGCTTCGGTCCCAGTCTGTAAATGAAGGAGAGGGGCGAGGTCGCAGCTCTGATCTGCTGTCCGTCCCATAGGCTGGCCAAGGAGGACATGCAGTTCCAGTGGCCCGACGGTGTAGACATGCCCCTGGGCGAGGTGCAGGGCGACTTGTTGCAACGCCTCCTGCCGGTAGGCCAGGGCATGGCCACGGGAGGCCTGATGGGCCGGCGCCTGTCCTTGCTGCGCCGCAAGAACAGCAGCGTATCAGAGGCGTCTACGACCGCCAGCTGCGCGTGCGCGGGTGGCCCCGACGGTGTGGTCCCGGAATGCAGCTGCAGGGACCAAATGCTTGACTCGGTCCTGCGGGAACCCGAACCTGAGCCCCTTACCGGGCCCGAGCTTTCCACCGAGCCTTTCACCACAGTGCTTATGCCCTCGTCTCGGGGACCCGCTCCGCCCTGGCTGCCCAGCCCCATCGGCGAGGAGGAGGAGTCTCTCACCTGAGACCCTGGAGTCCAGGATTCCCAAGGACGGAGCCAAGACCCCACATAGCACTCAAGTAGCGCAGTCCCAGTCTGCACAAGCTTCACTTTGGACTCCGCCTGCCTGCTTTTGACCAGTTACCGCCTTCGCTTGGAGCGCCTCCTATGGGCCAGGCCCTGGGCTGAGGGCGAGTGATTCTTCCTGTTGCTTTGAGCAGCCCCTCCAGCTCTACTGCTCACCCCCACTGCCTGAGGCCTCTATCAGTGTGTCATGAGTGCCTACCTCCCTGAGTGGTCAGGATGGGATGAAATGATGGCTTTAAAGTGTTTGGTACATTATAGGTGTTCAATAAAATGTTCATGGTTTCTACTCAAAGGTTGTGAGCCTTACTTTTCCTGCCTGCTCGATGTGGGGATGCCCCGGGCATCCTGGACATAATATGCCCCTGAACCAGCTCCCTATTGGCTTCCCAACCTCTGTCAGCTTTGTCGTTCTAGATGATGAGGCCAAAGCCTGCAGTCATCTTCAAGCCCTCTTTCTCTTATCCCCCTTTACATCAGCCCAGCAACAAATCCCATTAGCTTGGTCATCAAATTGTATCCAGAATCCAACCATTTACCCTCCTTCAGGGTCCCTCCCATGGCTAGAGCCCCCACTGTCACGCACCTACCAACTGAATTGGTGACTTCTACCCTGGTCTCCCAGATCTGACTCTAACCTCCAGTCAGTTCCTCCCACAGCAATTACAGGGAGCCTGAATCAGGTAATGCCCCTTTGCTCAGAACTCTCCTTGACTCCCACCTAACTTAGAATAAAAGCTATAAAGTCTCCCCTGCAGCCCAAGAGGCCCTGAACAATCTCCCTCCCCTCGTCTCCTCCCTTCCCCACACTCACTCCACAGTCTCTCTAACTTACCAAGCAAAGTCTCATCTCAGGACCTTTGCACATGCTGTTCCCACTGGCTGGATTGTTCTTTCTCAGATAGATACCTACATGGCTCCTCTCTCACCTCCTTCAGGTCTCTGCTTAAATTATGTCACTTCTGTGTTGACACTTCCTTTGCTGGTCTTTTATTAAAAATCATTATTTTCCAAATCTACCTCCTGTATCCCCATAATTTTGGCCTGCTTTATTTTTCTCTACAGTACTCCTTACATCAAAGTTTTGTCTATTTTATTTAATGTCAGTCTCCCTTCATTGGAATAGCCTCATAAGGCAAGAATTTTTGTCTGAAGTTTCTTCAAAACCTACCACACATGCAGTTACACAAATGCAAACATGATTCTCACCTCCCACTAGGTACTATCAATCACTCACACTTTAGTAAGAACACAAGCCAGGGCTTTCTTAAAAGCAGTGGTCATGGGGAAGCCAGGATGGCTCAGTGGATTAAGCGCTCACTTTGCAGCCCCGGGGACCGAGGATCAAATCCCGGCCTCAGCCCGTGCGAACCCATATGCTGAACTGGGGAGTGCCCCCAGTTCAGTTCTCATCAGGGTGAGACCCTGGCCCAGTTCCTGCCCTGTGCAGCCCCTTGCCCACCTGTGGAATGAAACTACGTGGAGACTGTGGAAACTATGGAGACTGTTCGGGGCCCTCCCCCTTCTGTCTCTGTATCTCTCGCTCTCTGTCAAAAAAAACAATAAAAATAAATCTTTAAAAAAAAAAAAAGCAGTGGTCTGAGTCCCTGGCCCACCTTCTCTCCCTTGTCTCGGTGCCCAGAGTCCAACCAGGTCAGACTGAAAGTCTTTATTACTTTTCTTCTCAAATATAAAATCACTTTTTGCCCTGGCAGCTCATTAATCCCAAGGAGAATATGAAGGATAAGAATCACATTGCTAAAAAGAACAGACCCACCCTGTCCTGCACTCTTGCCCCATCTAGGAGAGCAAAAGGCAGTGGTCATGACTTCAAGACCACCAACTAGCTGACCCAGGCATGATGCTGGGCTCCAGGTGAGTTGGGAATCCAGGGTGGATTGAGCCCTGACTGTGGGCAGGATCCTGAGGTCCATCAGTGCTTGTCGATGGGGCGTGTGCTCAGGGACACTAGGCGTCCCAGGGGTCCACGGCGAGCATTGGTGGCCAGCCGCTGCTGTGCCAGGAATGACTGGGCATGGGCAGGCACCCGCTCTTCCCCAGCTCGCTGCTGCTGCAAGGCCATGCCCTGGAGGGAGGGGTTGTGGTTGGCGGCAGGTGGCAGGTAGGACTCCGCCAACACTCAAGCTACGGAGCTGGTGCACTCACCATATTATACCAGGCACTGATGAGCAGCTTTTCTTCCTGCTCTCGCTGACTTCGATTCTTCTCAAAGTCCATCTGCCAAGGAGGCAACAGTCAAGGGCCCGGATATACTGAGGGCAGTGAGAAGGGATGAGGGCACCCACCTCCAGGTGCCGGATCCGGACTTCCCGTTCTCGGAGCTGTGTCCTCAAGGTGTGGAGTTCTGGAGGTGCCCCCTCGGGTGGCCGCTGCCTGGGTTCCAAGGTCTGTATGACCTAGGGGTTGGGGGAGACACAGTCAAGATGATCTCAGCCTCACAGCTGTCTGACACATTGAGGTGAGTTAAGTATGACAGCTCATGGCCATGGCCTACAAGTCTGTGACATGGGATATGACAGGTATGTGGGTGGGAGGCAGAAATGTGCCAAGTGACAGAAGGCATGACCCAATGGGAAACAGCAGCCTGGATAGGAGGTCTCCTAGCATCCTCACCGTGCGCGCTTTGTCCACATATCGACGGTACCGCTCCTCCATGGCCCGCAAGTCTGCATCCTTCTTCTGCAGGCTATCTTGCAGCTCCTCAATACGCCGGGCTGCTGAGGGATAAAGGTGGCCCCTCAGCTCCACACTGAGCTCAGGGCTCCCCTCACCCATCTGGCCGCTGAGACCCGCTCACTGCTGCCATTGGTGGGTGGTTCCAGCTCCTCAATGTACTCGCGCTTCCGCTGCAGCTCCAAGTCTGCCTCATGAAGCTTCTGCCTGTGGGCAGGGAAGACAGCAGCAGTGGTAACTACGGCATTCCCAGTTGGCCAGAAATGTCCCTGCATGGCTACAAAGATCCCTCTGCCTGCCTGCCAAGTGCAGGGACTCTGTGCTCTGGCCCTACCATCTCCTCTGCCATCAGAGCCACAGTCCTCCGCATCCCTAGTCAGGTGGCCCCTGGACTGGCCCCCCATCTGCCCATTTCTCATTGCACAGCCCACATGCTGGTCCAGACACTGTCCCCCCTTGCCAGCCTCTTCTACTCTCAACTCCTCAGTTCCATTCTCCACCCAGCAGCCAGCAAGCTTTCTAGAATGCAACTTATAGCAAAAGGAAATGCAAGCTATTAATCTGAGTTGCACTTAGGTTCAGTGCTCTGTGCCAGCAGTGGCACACCCCAAAAGAACTGATAATGAGGAAGCCGGGATGGCTCAGCAGGTTAAGCGCTCGCTTTGCAGCCCCAGGGACCAAGGAGCAAATCCTGGCCCTGGCCCATGCAAACCCATCTGCTGAACTGGGGTGTGCTTCCCATTTGGGAGGCCCCCAGTCCAGTTCTTGCCCCCTGGTTCAACCCCTAGCTCAAGGAGACGTGCCTCCCACGCAGGAGACCCCTAACCCAGTTCCCACCGTGTGCAGACCCCGCCCACCTGTGTGGAATGAAATTATGTCGAAAACTGATGACGTACAGATATGGAGACTGCTCTGGGCCCTGCCCCTTCTCTCTGTCTTTCTCTATATATGTCAAAAACAATAAAATAAATCTTAAAAAATAAAAGATCTGCTAACACTCCCTGTGAGACTTATTGTTCATTGAACCTGGAACACAGTATAACATTTAATAGTCACTAAAATTACAAAGGCAAATTCCACTTGTGATATATTTGCACACAAGTGAAATGATGCATATGCAATGTTTCACTTGTTGCTTTGTTTGAATTGCAAATACCCAGAATGAGTTAAATACATTATGATATTCATAAAAAATGTTACAGGCCAACCCTTCTGGACTAGAATTCTACAGGAGAATTAAGCCTTCATGCCTCCAGGTATCCAGGCTCTGTAAGGAAGTAATTTTTTTCCATGCTCTGGGTCAGCCTAAGCTACATTTCATCCCTGGCCAGAACTGAGAAAACAACCATACAAATCATTTTCTGTAAGGCCTAGTTTTCCCATGAAACCCCAGTGGACATAGGCTGCTATATTTATATTTTAAAGATTTATTTTTATTGTTTTTTGACAGAGAGAGACAGAGACAGAGAGAAGGAGGAGGGACCAGAGCAGTCTCCATAGTTGTATGTCATCAGTTTTCAACATAGTTTCACTCCACAGGTGGATGTGGGGCTGCGAAGGTAGGAACTGGGCCAAAGGCCTCCCCCATGGGCCCCGGCAAGAACTGAAGTCGGGGCACAACCCAATTCAGCATATGGGTCCGCAAAGGTTGGGGCCAGGATTCAATCCTCAGACCCCGGGGCAAAGCAAGAGCTCAACCCTCTGAGCCATCCCGGCATTCCCTATATTTATATTTTAAAATGACTATTTATTCAACTGGAGAAATTTCCCAGTCACCTTACATAGTAAAAGCAATGTACCTTTTGTGTAAATAAGAAATGAGAATAAAAATCTATATTTATATGCATTTGTATTTGCTTTAAAAACTCTGGAGGAAGGATGCTGGGATGGCTCAGCAGGTTGAGTGCTTGTCTTGCAGCCCCAGGGTCTGAGGATTGAATCCTGGCCCCAGCCTGTATGGACCCATATGCTGAACTGGGGTGTCACCCCAGTTTGGTTCTTAACAGTGGTGAGCCTCCTGTGTGGGAGGCCCCTGGTCAGTTCTTGCCCTGCACAGCCCCATCCCTACCTGTGGAGTGAAACTGTAGAAAACTGATGACATGAACCTATGGAAACTGATCTGGGCCCTCCCCCTTTTCTCTGTCTCTCTCTGTCAAAAACAATAAAAATTATTTTTTAAACTCTGGAGGGATTTTCACAATAAACTAATAGGAATGGGGGTGGAGTGGGTGGAAACTGCTGAATGGGGGGGTAATACATTCTGGTTTTTAAACTATAAACCCAATGGATATTTTAAAATAGTTTATTTTCTTTACACTACCTTGCTGAAATTCCCTCCGTGGCTCCCCAATGATCCCCCAAAACAGTCCTTGCTGCTAGCTTGCCTTGGCCTTTAGGACCCTACTAGATCTAAGCCTTCAGGCTGTACTTGCACTGACTTACTCTCATAAATGACTCTGAATCGACATCCTCCATCCCCCACACCTTTTTCCCAGCGCTCCCACCCCAAGGAGTGCCCCACTCTGGGACTCACAGATGTTCCTCTAGCTTCCTCTTCAGCAGGATGGACTGCGAGAGAGAAAAGACATGGGGTGAGTGGGGATCCAGAGGTCCCAGCCCCTTCCTGGAGTGAGGGTAGGAGTGCCACGCTGGGCCAGTGGTACTTACAATGGACTGTACAGGGCATTGGGCAGCAGGGGGAGAGAAAAGAGGGTTACTGGGGGGCAGAAGGAAGGGCTAGGTAGGGAGGAGTCATCAGGTGGGCACTCACATCCTCTGCCTTGCCCCCCTGCTCCTGCAGGGCCTTCTGGAGGTCCTCCACTTGGGCCCGCAGCTCCAACAGCTGCTGCTGATTCAGCCTGCGAGGGTTGGTGCTCAGTGCCTGCGCCGGCCCTCCAGCCCTCTCCACGGACGCAGGGCCCTCCCACCCAGGGGCCTCACCGGTGCTGTGTCTCCAGCCTGTGGCGCGTGCGGTTGGCCTCCTCCAGGTGGCGCTGCAGCTCCTCCTGCCGCTCCCGGTCCGCCGCCTCCTGCTGGCACAGACGCTTGTTCTCCAGCTGAAGCCGAAGGAGCGTCTCCCTGCGGAACCGGAGGGAATTGAATAGGGCTAGGGACCCGTCACCCCACAGGCCTGCCTGGGCTCAAGCAGGGGGACAGGGCAGAGGGGACTAGGAAAGGGACAGAGCCCTGGGGAAGAGCCTAGCCAGACCCTGGGTTAGGACTGTAGTCCTAGCGGCCGGGTTAGGCGTGGTGGGCGGAGTGCTGGGGGTGTGTCACCTATGTGGGCGGGGCCATGACCTCGACCTAGAGGTGGAGCCAAGCAAGGGAGGGGTTACAGGAACTGGCTTGAACACTAGGGAAGGGGCTGCGGGGAAAGCAAGACGCAGGAATGGCAAGAGCTGGGGGTGGGAGAGTCCCTCTGGGCAGGGCACAGGGCACTGAAGCTAGCAGGGGCTACACTGTGGGTAGGGCGGTGCCCTGGGGTCAGAGTCCGATGTGGGTGGGGCTGGGGTGTAGGAACTTTGCATTGGCTAGTGGAGCATAACGGGTTGGACCTAATTTGTGCATTAAGTATGGACCCTGGAGAGGCAAGCCACCAATAGAGCTCAAGCCCTGGCCAGAGGCCAAAATTAAGAGTGGATGGGCTAGGAGCCTGGTAGGACTTGAGAAACAAACCAAGCTGGCTGAGCTATGGCAGGGGTCTGCACAGCGCTGGGGCTGAGGGGAGAGGGCAGGGCTGAGGATGAGCATTGGCAGGCCAGGATGGGGCCAAAGCTCTGAGTGACCCCAGAATACCTGAGCTCCGCAGGTAAGATCTCTGCTGCTAAGTTTTCCACAGCCGGTGAGGTGGGATCCAGTGAGGGGTCTGGAGAATGTGAGAAAAGTCTTCAGGGAGCTGCACAACCCCTGCTCCCATGCCTAGGATCATCTTTGGGGGCTCAAGTGCCACCAAAAGCCTGGTTTGATAAAAGCCGCACCCCCAGCTTGACAAACAGCTGTGATGCTTGGTCCCAACCTGAGCTCCTAAAGACAGCTCCTGCTTTCTGTTGACCCTTGTCACCTCTTTCCCTGCTAGTGTCCCTTCAGCATGACCTCGTTCTTCCTCCAGCCTAAACAAGCTCTGAGACACTGCCTTTTCTGCCTGCCCTAATAGCATCCCAGACCACCACCCCACCACAGGATCCAGGCATGGGTCCCAAACTCACCGGCCTGGGTCAGGCCCCGAGGCTGCAGCTGAGCACAACGCAGCTCCTCATTGGCCTCCCGCAGGGAGTCCCGCTCTGCCAACAGCCGCTGGAGGAACAGGGTGTAATGTGCCACTTGAGGCAGACTTGATCTCCAGGGAAGTGGGCTAACCCACGATGGGCAGGATGGGGCTTGAGTGGTGGGACCTCAGCCTCACCTCCTTCTCCTTTGTCACCAACTCATACTTTTCCTCTAGATTTTGACACTCGAATAGCCATTTCTCAGCCTTCATGGCCTCCTCCTGCCGCTGGCCCTGCAGTTCCTGAACCTGAACAAAGGAGAGGGGTGAAGACAGCAGGATGGGAACAAGGGACAGGGCCTGAGCACAGGGTGAAGGAAGGAGGCCAGAGAACCCAGCAGAAAATAAATTGGAGGAGGGGGCTTAAGAGAGGGGGCAGAGCTTAAAACCCAGAGACGAGCTGGCCTGCCTAAAAGGCATGGTCTATACAGATGGTGTCCAAAAAATGTATACACATTTTAAGAAAGGAAAAAACTATTAAAAATGCAAAAGATGAATACAAATCACGTTTGACTTCTGCAATTACAAGAGGTGCTCAAAGTGGTTACCATCAGCATCAAGACACTTCTGATTATGGCGAACTACGGCTTGAGCAACATTGACCAGTGTTCACTTGCATCGCTGCGCATGCCGTTTCAATTTACCAAGTGTCTCAAATTTATCACGAATGCGTCCAATGGTTAGGCGTGTTGGAGGTTCTTTTGCATACTCACGCCTCCATTGTTGGTGTATTTCCACAAAGTTCTCGGATTTCAAATACCACTTCAGAATGGTCTTGTGCGCCTCAAATGACAACTGTGCTTCTGTCATTTTCTTTGATTGTCCTGCCTGTCACATGGTGACACTAACATTCATTTGATTAGTGCCATCTTTTTTTTTTCTTATTTTTTTAATAAATCTTTTTTTTTTTTTTAATATTTATTTATTTATTTATTTATTTTGACAGGGAGAGAGAGAGAGAGAGAGATACAGAGACAGAAAGAGAACTGAACCGGGGGAGCTCCCAGTTCAGCATATGGTTCCGCACGGGCCGGGGCCGGGATTCGATCCTCGGTCCCCGGCGCTGCAAAGTGAGCGCTTAACCCACTGAGCCATCCCGGCTTCCCCCCATCTTTTTTTTTAATGCTGTCTTTTGAGTGAACATCATACTACACATTGCTGCTGTAATTTAATTCAACTTTGAAAAGTAATACGTAGATAACAACTCTTAAAATGTGTGTACATTTTTTGGCACCCCTGGTATATAAACAAAAGAGCGTGAGCACCTCTGAGAGGCTCAACATCACACTGAGGGTCCCCAAAGAAAGGGAGTGAGCCATGAGAGGCCCCTGCCCCAGCCTGGGTCCAGGCTCCCTAGCACCCCAACCCCTGCCACACCTGCTGCCTCTGCGCCTCCAGCTGGGCCCGCAGGGAGCCAGCCCTGCGCAGCTCATCCTCCAGCTGCCGCGTGCGCTCTGCGTGGCCTGCATTGCACTCCTCCAGCTGCCGCACCTGCCGCCGCAGCTCCCTGAGCTCCCCCAGGCGGCTCCGGCAGCTGCTCAGCGTGGCCTCCAGCTGCCCAGCACGCTCTGAGGACTGCCTGGGGTAGAGGGCAAGTGGGGAGAGGAAGCCTGGGTCTGCAGTCAAGAATTCAGCTTGAATGCAAGGCCCTCAGGGCAGGAGGTGTCATGTCAACCTAGAAGCATTTGAGTTCAAGGGCATGGATCTTAAAGGTCAGGGGTCAGCCAGGGCCTGGTGCTTTTGAGGTCATTAAAAGGAATAAAGGGAGCCCTAAGCATCAATGCTTAGCCAAGGTCATAATCAGGGATGCTTAGGGGTGGCACCGTGGGGACACAGAATGGCTATGGGGTTACAGGGGGAATGACGGGGGCCCAGAGGAATTGAGAAGCCCCAAGGGGTGATGAGGTGGCTGTGGGATCAACAAGGGTACTGTGGGTACAGGGACCATGGTGGGGTCATGGGAGAGCTTTGGAACCAGAACACTATGGAGTCCTTAAATTTTAACATTACATTGGTGCCATGGGGTCACAGGGGAGTCCTTTGAGGTTACAGAAGGTACAAGGAGGTAGAGAAGGTAAGTGTTATGGGGGCCCGCTAAGCACAGTGGGTTGTAAGAAGGTACAGTCATGTCATGGGGTGCACAGCGGGATCATTGCGGAGTCCTGGAAGGCACCATAAACAATAAACCCAGAATGATACAGTGGGGTCTCAGGAGCATTGTGGGGGGGCCCTAGGCTTGCTGGGGTCACAGGGATGCTATGAGGTCTAGGTGATACAATGTGGGATAACAGCAAGATACTGGGGAGTCCTGGGGGGCACCACAGGTCCAGGGAGCTGGGTGGTATCCAGAGGATGTAGTGGAGTCCAGAATAGTGCAGTGCGGTTCAGTGTGGCCTTGTAGAGTCTAGGGGGCATCATGGGGGCCCACTGGGCATTCTGGGGTTACAGAGGTATGTGGCATCAGAGGGGCACTCTGACAATGGGCACGTGGTGGGAACCCAGAGGCCCACCACTCACCGCAGCTCGTCCATCTCATCTTTCAGGGCCTGCGCCTCCTGGGCCAGGCTGGTCAGTGCCTGGTTCCGCTGGTGCAGTTCGGTGACCTCCCGCTCTAGCTCGGCGCAGCGCAGATGATCATCCTCCCGGCCACTCTCCAGCCTGAGGGGGTGTGGAGCAGGCACATGAGGGGGCCGCCGCACCGCCCCAATCCCCTGCCTCGTCCCAGCCCCAGTGGTCCACACCTGAAGTTCTCCTCCTGCAGCTGCTCCAGCTGGGACTGTAGCAGCAGCAGCTTCTTGGCAGTGAGGCCTGTGGCCCCCTCAGCCTCGGGCTGGCCCACCCGCTGCCGCAGCACTGCGTTCTCCTGTGCCAGGCTCTGCTTCTCTTCTGACAGGAGCACCAGCTGTGGGTGTAGGGTGCAGTGAGCTGGAGCTAGGAGCGGCACCACATAGACAAGCCCGCCCTGGGAGCACCCCTGGTACCCCCACCTCACCCCACCTGCCGCTCCAAGTCCAGACAGCGCTGTCGAAGCTCATCCCCCTCATCGGCCTCCTCACTCAGGAAGTAGTACCTGCGAGACTGATGAGAAGGGCAGGGGGTGGGGAGTGGCAAGGAACTCAGGAATCCAAGGGAAGAGACTGCGGAAAGGAGGATGGCCTTTCCAGGGGCAGAGAGGAGGGAGTCAAGAAACCCTCAGGATCTACGAAGGGAGGGCTGGGACCCTAGGGGACTGGAGGAAGGTGATGCGGGAACCTTGGGTATTTGGCAAGGGAAGAGGTTAGGACTGAAGAATGGGAGTGGTCTACAAGCTTAAGGACAAGCTCCTCCTCCTTAGGCAGCCCTAACCACCCCTTACCTGGCTGTCAAAGTTCCCATATGTCTCCGATGACAAGGCATCAGGGGTGTCTTTGGTCATGAGCTAGAGAGAGGTGGGGTGGCACTGAGAAGGGGCCCTCTGAGGGCAGCCTTCAAGGCTTCTACAATCCAACCTGAGAACTTATCCATCCTCCTGTCTCCACAGCCATTTCTCCCCGATAACCCCCTCATGGAGTCTGCCCTCCTGTTGTGCGTCCAGCTGGGAGTAGCTGGCAGACACATGAGACAGGGAAATCTGTCCAGCTGAGTTCCAGACAGAGCCCAGGCCTTACCAGGGCAGAGCCTGTGCCCAGTTGCCTCTTCTCTGCAGAGGTCCCCTCCCCTGCAGCTCCTTGCCACACTGGGTACCCCCATCTACCTCCTGGATGGCTTCCATCACCACGTGCTGAACTGATTCCTCCAGCGTCATTATTCTCTGGATGTGCTCTGGGGATCAAGGTCGGAGAGACTGAGACTTGGAGAGGAGTTCCTCAGGTGTTCCCCTGTGAACCCCCTAGCCCCTCATACCTTGCTTTTTCTCACAACTGATGGCACAGCCCAGCACCAGCTGAAGCAGTTTGCCGAGCTCTCGAGGGTCTGAGAACTCGCAAATGAGGCTCACGTCTGGGAGGTGCTGCTCTGAAACGGGATGCCCCAATACCTAAGGACAGGAGGGGGAGAGGTGGGTAGGTGGGTGTCAGGGGCTCATGGGCCCTCCTCCTCTAATTCCTAACACAACCCCCTAAATCCCTCTACAGTCACTCACATCCTGAAAGTATTCCACCAGGCTCTGTAAGATCATCTTCAGATTGCTGACCTGAGGAGACACAAAGAACTATGTCCAGGGACCCAGAGTCCCCCAGAAGGGCCAGGCAGCCCTCACTTTGAATCTATCTACCCTATCCTTTTTTTCCCTCCTCCCTTGCCAATCCCTGGTCATCTCCTCCTGTTTGACCCCATTCTGTCTGAATGTCCTCTCTCCTAGGCCTAATCTGTTTGGCTACCTGCCCTTTTTGTCCACCTGCTCATCTTGTTCACACGATGACCCACAATCCAATAACTTCTCACCACCTGTCCTACACTCTTAGGTCCCAGTCCCTGTCATCTCTCCCTAGTCTCAGCTTCCACTCTTGCTGCCTACCCTTCATTCCACTCCCAGCAGCCAGGGGGAGCTTTTTCAAGACCAAGTCTTTCCTCTGCTAAAACCTTTCCTTGACTTTGCACAGCACTTAAAATAGAATCCACCTCCCTGCCTGGGGCTTGCCAGGCCCCTGATGACCTCATCTACCATTCCTGCCCCCCTTGCTTTCTATTCTGACTTCTCTGTCATTCCTTGTTCACACCAAGTTTATTCCCAACTCAGGGCCTTTGTATTTGCTGTTCCCTATGCCTGAAATACTGTTTCTCCAATTCTCAGTCCATCTGGAGTAACCACCCACCAACCCTCAGTTGCTCTCTCTCATGGCCCAGATTTTATTGTCTTCATGTAATTTATTGCCTTTGGAAGTCAATGTTTGTTTGTACATTCAGGTTTTTATCTGTGTTATTCCTTGCTGCATGCCCAGGCCTGCTCCATAAATGAATTGAAGAAGAAATAGCTGGCTGATCACCAGACATCTATCCCTCTTCCTGGCCAGGTCTATTTGTCTACTATCCAGGACACATGTGTCTAGCTGACACTTCCCTAATCATCTCTTCACCAGTCTGTCCCCCAGTAGAGACCACCTGTCACCTTCAGCCTCCAGTTGAGACCTGGGTCCTCTGAGATGCGCTGGAGCCATGCCTCATTGAACCAGGAAGGATCTCTGGGGGTAAGAAGGTGGGATGAGCTTCTGGAGGATCCTTTTGGGACCCTCCCCCTTGGCCACACTCACATCTGGTTCAACACAGAAGCTATGGCCAGGCCACTGCTCAGCTCCTGGGGGCTAGTACAAGGGGACCGAACGTGGAATGTCTGCAACTGTGGGGGAGAGAAAAGAGCAATGGGCAAAGTCAGGACCTGGGACCACTGAACCACTACCTTTTTGTAGACTTTTCCTGTCACCAGGAACTTTACACGGTTGGACTGGAGCTGGCCTGAAGTTTCAGCAAAACAGTCCTGGGGGAGTGGCCTCTGCTCACCTGGGACTGGAGGGGGCGTGGCCTCACCACCTCTGTCCCACAAACCCAGCACGACCAGGCCAGGGCAAAACCTAGTCAGCTGGTCCCCACAGGCCCTGCGTCAACAGGCCACCTCAGCTGTGCCCTCGCCCCACGTGACCCAGCCACGACGGGGCGGGGCCTCACCTGTTATTTCCACGCAGACCTGCCACGTGACGAGGGCGGGTGCGCAGGCCAGAGTCCAACGGCTCTGCAGGCCGACGATCCCCTTCCTCCTCCCTGCCCCAGGACGTAAAAGTGGACCGAGGCGAGGCAAGGCCGGGGCTCTCGGGCGAAAAAAGCGGGCGCACACCTGTCCCTGGCCCCGCCCCCGACCTACCCAGGTGAGCAGAGACCCACACAGCTCGGCCTTGTCCACGCTCATAGCTCCTGATCAGATTCGCCCCCGGTCGCGGAGCTCCGCCACCGCAGCCGCCTACAATCCTCCACCAGCGAGCGCCCGCAGCCGCGACCTCCCGCTCGGCCTAGAGCGCCGCCCCGCCCGCCCCGCCCCGCCCCCCTAGGCACAGGCCCCGCCCTGGACATGTGATCTCCTCCAGGCGCCGAACCAGGCCTCCAGTGTTGCCATCTTGGATCCGGGCACCGGTCGGGTGCTTTTCCTGCCGCTAGGGGTCGATCTGGGACCGCCTTGCGTATTGTTCTTCCCCCGGCTCGTTTTGGCGGTAGGGGGATCATTCTTCAGTATCCAAGGTGGAACTACCCCCCTGTTATACAGGCGCATTCACGTCTCTTAAGCTGAAAGAAATTCTGCTTTTTTACCAGCTTGTGTTCAGAACCTTTATATGCGCGGGGAAGGAGCAGGCCGTAACACATTCTATGGATTTGGAGGGGTGATCCCAAGGGTTCTTGATGGAGACTATTTGGGAGTCTTGACCCGGGGTAATAAGGGGATATGGATGTGGTCCTCGGTTGAGGGTAGGATGACTCAGCCAGACACACATATCCTGGGTGATAGACACACTTGCCCACCCTGAATCCGTCCTCCACTGAGCTTTCCCTGCGTTTTACCTCACTGAGCCCCGGAGCCACGGTCCTCCGGTCTCAGAAGTCAGGACCAGGTCCCCGCGGCCCACTAGGGGGCGCTTGGGCCGCAGGAACGCAACCCAGGGAAGAGGGTGTGTCCGGTCTGAGACCCTATCCGGGCGAAGGAGGGGGCTCAAAGGAAAGTGATAACAAGAACAGTTAACAATAAAATCGCAGTTCCCATTTATTGAGTGCCTACAGTATTCCGTCCCTGCGCTAAGCGATTTAAATATATAGACGGCTGAAACCTCCCTAGACTCTGTGTGGCAAGTGTTTTAATTCTGGGTTCGCAGACCAGTAAACAGGTTCAGGGTGCACCCGGCTTTAGGGTAGGGTGGGGGGTAAATCCTCGATCCGTGCCCTTTGACGCCAGAGTTCCCGGGCAGCCCCTACCCCGAGGGGTGGGCGACGTAATGAGCAGTAATTAGAGGTTATTAGCTGTAACCCGAGGGAGGGGCGGGCTCTGCATTGGCAGTGGGTCTAAATCCGAGCGGAGGGGAGCTGCTCCTCCAACCCAGAATCTGTTCCCGGAGACCCTGCCCCGGAGCGTGTTAGGCAGGAGAACAGCCCCCAAGTTGCTTCACAAGAACACAGTCACTATACCACGAGACACCCAATTACAACCAGATTCGTAGCCGCAAGCACACACGCACTTGGGGGCCTTGAGGGTTCGTCTACACCCTCAGTCCCTGCCCACGTTTTCAGCCTCTAGCTCCTGGGATCTGGGTGGGAAACAGGAGTAGGAGGGAAGGGGACAAGGGCTGGTCGGCAGTGCTGGTTCCGGCACTGGGCTGCCTTCCGGTAGGACCATCCTGCACCCACGGGCGGAGAGGGTGCTGCCAATAGAGGGAAATGGGGCCATCCTGGTCTCAGAAGTAGAAGGTGAGCCAGGAACTAGGGCTGTTTCTAAACAAGGTGTGTGTGGGGGGGAGGGTAATATTTGTGAGGGGACCTGGTTGCCCAATGTTGGGGGACATGCTGGGATCACCAAACATTTGCAAAAACCGCAGGATCTTGATATTTAAGAGGAACCTGGGAATCTAAGTATTTGGAGCATAGACATAAATTATTCTGTTGTTGACATAATATTATTATGGACATTCTAGATCCTGAATCCCCATATTTAAGGAAAAGTCCAGGTGCCATCAATTTGGGGCAGGAGCTAGAACACTCCATTTGAGGTGGCAGGAATCTCATGTTTGGTGTGAGAGAGATCTCCCATGTTGGCAGAGAAAAGCAGTAATTCTATTATGGGATGCAGGGAGTCACACCGTTGGGGGATCCAGGTTCCTTCAATGAGAGGGATCACAAGCTCTCATTTGGGGGCAGGGACTCTATATTTGGAGGAAGGATGCAAACTCCCATTTTTTATAGAGCTCCAAAAGTTTTGGGGATGGTCTGGAGGCCCTCGTTTTATAGGGACAGAGAGTGCAGGTCCAGGTCAGCAGCCCCCAGCTGTTTTGGGGACCCCACCCCCTCCTGTCTGTTTCCAGGAACAGTTGGGCCCAGCCTGGGCAGTACTGCTGGGAAGCGGGTGACTCAACCCCTCCCTGTGGCCACAGCTGGACCCCCGCCCGCACCCTCCAGCATTCACATCTGGGCAGAGACCCAGTCATGAAGTGTGGGATGGGGACCCCGGGTTCACACAATTGGAGAATGGTGCCCCTCCCCCAGGGCTGACCATAGCCATTGGGTGGACACCTGGTCACATTATATAGGGAACTCTGACAGGCCCTCTGCACTCCAGACACTGACATCCTTCCAGGAACTTCTATCCTCCTCCCCCTGTATCAGTCCATGTGGAGTGTGCTCACATTTATGTCTGTGATTGTGTGTGCACAGGAGTGGGTGTCTGTATTCACCTGACTTGGTGTGTCTTGGGGCCCTCGTACTTTATACAACAGACTGTGGTGTGTGGGGTGAGGGGTTGTTCAGGACCCGGGTACATGCTCTCTACAGAAGGCCTTGCTTTGTGTCTATATCCCTCATTCTTTGTGTGAGAAGTGTGTGACAACTAGCACCTCAATGTGGCTTTAGGTTGTTTCTGTGTGACTGTCCTACTTTCTCTCCATCACCTATCTTTCTGTGATAGCGTGACCTTGTTATGTGTGTCCTTGATCTGTCCATGTACCCTTAACAATATGAATGTCCTTGTGTGTGGCTTTTGGGTTTGTCTCTATGACTGTAGTTTACCCGTTTGTGATGACTGTGTGACAGACAGCATGACCATCATGTGTCTTGATGTTTGACTTTGTATTACTTTGTCTTGAGGTGATGGTGTGACTTTATCAGTGTGCATGTATGCCACCTGTATATGACAATGGTCCTATGTCCCTACCACTAACGTGTGATGAGTGTATCTCTGCAAGTCTGTGTCTCTGTGTGTGTCCATGTGACCCTTTCCACCTTCACTGCTGGACTGGCTGAACTACTGAAGGTTTGTGCCAACATGTGGCAGGTGTATTTGTGTTCCTGTGACACTGTGGGTCGTCGGAGAGTTTGTGACATTGTGGGGGATATAAAAGTCAGAGGGAGAAGAGCACTCAGTGGAGGTCTTAATGTGCACAGGAGTCAGGTGCCCTGCACACTGCTGCTCTCAGCTGGGAGGGCCTCTCCCCACGCTGCGGGGGCGTGTGCGTCGTGCGTGACGTGAAACAGGACGGGGGTCACTGTGTGCGTGGAGCCCGACGCGGTGGTGCGTGCGAGCTAGCGTGAGGAGCAGGGGATGGGCTGTGTGCATGCGCACGCGCCTGAGGGGGTGGTTGTGGGGGCGGAGCGAGAGAGGGTGCGGAGCGCAGTCCCGCCTCACCCGGGCCCTGGAGCACGGGTGAAACCCAGGAGGGGGCTGCCGTTAACCCCTTCCTGCCGTATCTGAAACTTGTGGCCCCTCGACGCAGCGCGCTGGGGCTTCCCCGGCGCCTGGGGGCCGTCCCCGCCGGGAGT
The DNA here is from genome assembly GCA_004027555.1 of Craseonycteris thonglongyai. Lineage (NCBI taxonomy): Eukaryota > Metazoa > Chordata > Mammalia > Chiroptera > Craseonycteridae > Craseonycteris > Craseonycteris thonglongyai. The sequence goes on from PVKE010000172.1 coordinate 92,386, forward strand.
GGGGGGTTTGAATCCCTCCCATCAAACTGAGAGAACCCCCCTCCCCGGTTACGAGGGAACTGGAGCTTCCCGTGCTGCCTGGTGCTTGCTTCCTCCTCCTCCCCTATCACTCTTCCTCCAGCTCAGTCTGCAGACAATGCGCTTCCCATTCCTGGGGAAGGGGGCTGGGGTCAGCGAGGCCGGGGCATGCGTGACTCAGGCCCGCCCGGGGGTCCCCTGGCCGCAGCCAGCCCGCTCCCCCTTCTCCGCCCCTGTGACTCACCTCTCCCGGCTTTCCCCATGTGTGACTCAGGCCCCTGGGGAGGGGTCTGTGGACTCTGAGACCCCCTCCAGGCAGCGGGGCTGAGAACCAAGTTCTGAGGACCCCATGCTCCGGGGTGGGTCCCTTATCTGGCCCTTGTCAAAGTCACTAGAGGCGTTTCCCCCATCCCTGGCCTCCAGGAACCTGGTCCCCAGCCCCCTCCCCCACAGCTCACAGGAAGTTTTGGCAGAGCCTGTCTTGGCGATGAAACGGTTAAAGTCGTTTTCTTATTCATTTCATCCAGGGGCTCCTTTTGACTCAGAGCAAACTGGGCGCCCCCTTGAGCCTGGCCTCCTGGGGACCTAGGTTCATTTTTAGAGAAAGAAGGGAAAGCAGTTGGTGAGCTGGATGGGTGTCTCGGGTAGCATAGAGCTGGGTTCAAATCCTTCCTCTGCTCTCACTGCTGAGTCTCAGTTTTCCCATCTGAAAATAGGGTAATTATGTCTGGTTCATTGTTGCGTTAGGGATTAGGTGAATAATGGATGGGATGCTTTGCATCCAGAGCTGGGCACAGGAGCAGGGAGGGAGGGGGGTTGGCCCACAGAAGGACCCAGGCTCCTCCTGTCCTTGGCCCCAGTGTCATAGTGCCCCACAGGAGCGAGTCCTTGCTAGTTAGCCCCATGCCCCACCTAGGCACTCAGAGGCCTTAGGGTTCATCCAGTCCACCCACCCTGCCCCACCGCGGGCACCCAGGAAGTGAGAGGCGGAGCAGGAATGAGGTGGAACCTGTTGGGCCTGTCGCTTCCCTACCCCCACCCTCATTCCGGGGCCCTAACAGGGCCCCCACGCTGCAGCCCCACCCACCCTCTGCTGCCCTGGACGCCTGGGTCCTGACCCGAGGGTGGCCCAAGGGAGGAGATGTTGGCGGAGACAGCGTCTCGGGAACATCCTGTGGACTGCCTGCTGGACAGACCAGATGGGAGGGTCAGCCCATCCCAGCTGGGGCAGAGTCAGCTGGGGGCAGAGTAAACATGCCCAGGGTGGCCAAACCTGGAGGGGTAGCAAGGAGTACACACATACACAGTCACCCTGAAAAAGCCAGTCCAGACACACAAACTCCTGTCACCCTGGCCTAAGAGAGATGCCAACTTGGGATACACTGACAGGGTCAGACATACATCTGGACAAGACAACTCAGCAATAGCTGTCACACAGACAGTGACAGGGCAGACTTAGGAATAAGACCAAAATGCTGCCAAACACACAAGCCATTAACAGGCCAGAAACATGCAGGCAGGGTGTGTATGACATGGATAAATCAACTGGGCATATACGCAAGATGAACACACTAGCAAACACAAGCACGAAGAGACATTCAGCTGAGCACAGAGCCTGGCTAACCACATAGCATGGTCACGCGCACTTGAGATAAATGTAACAGTCTAGAAACACACTGATACACAGACACAGATGATTGTGCGTTAGACACGAGTGGGCAATGCATGCATGTTGACAGACTCAGAGAAGGGACAGTCATTTTCAGCATAAGCACCTCAAGAGGTTCAAGAGACGTGTTCAGATATAGTCAGATCCTGACGCACAAGAGAAAGCAAGACATGCGTACACACATATACACACACTGGCAAGATCACCAACTTGAAAAGATACTCAGAGGCAAAAGAGAAAAACATAAACCTATGATGAGACAGAGAGCGCATGTACACACTATGACAGAGGACCCCCCCCATACAGTTGCACACACAATATGTGTGTGTCTCCAAGGGACACCAAGACTTAGATACACACTACCTCACTGGGAGCACTGACACATCAGACCCGCTGACAGACAGATGGGACAAATGCAAGCATACAAACTGACATACTCACACACATGGTCTGGCCAGATAGTCACATCTAGCACAGAGAGGCAATAGGCCACAGTAGTACATTCATAAACACACTGGCATGGAGACAACCTGGCACACGTGTGCTTGCACACACATACCAGCCACAGACAGGCCATACTCAGACATTCATAAACAATGGCACAGAGACACCCTGGCACGAACGCACACACACACACATACACACATACACATACACACACACACACATGCCAGCCACAGAGCTCACACACATACAGACCTCACACAGGCAAGCCATAGACCTCACACACATACACATCAAGCAACACATGCATAGAGACCAGCCACATGCAACCTATAGACCATACACACATACTCACTCACCACCCCCACCCTCCCACACACAAAGCAGACAGGCCCTATATACCCCTTCAGGGTTAGGCCAACACACAGACACATGCACTGGGGAGACAGCCCTCACACACAGTCACACGCCCTGACAGGCCAGCCACACACAGATCCACAGCCAACTAGACACATGTCCTCCTGGACCCTGTGGGGCTCTAGGCTTTCCTGCCTGTCTCTCCCCTGCCCCCCACCCCAAAGATCCCAGCACTTCCTCTCCCCAAACACTGCCCCCTACTTCCCTCCCTCCCTGCTGTTTTTGTCACTTCCAGTGGCCCAGTTCAAGCTGCCTCAGTCCCTGCTGGGCTGGGGGCCTGTTTTCACAGCACATCCCCTGTAAAGGGGGCATACAGAGTCTTAACCAGGTTCAGGGCCCCCAAGACCTCACCAGCAGTGTGTGTGGGGACAGTAGCAGTTTTGTGGGAAACTCCCCTCATGCCCAGCTGAGTCAGCCTGAGGAGACAGCCTCTCCTTCCTGCTTCCAAGAAAACCCAGCAGCTTCCTCTCCAATAGAGGGGGTGAGGGACCCCAAACCACAAAGGTGGGGGAGGGAGGTGGCTGGCAGGCCAAGGGTTCCTGGAGGAGGGCCTCCATGAGTCTCAGCCTCTTCCTGCCCAGCTGCCTGTCCACACCCAGGGGCAGGGACGCGGGACGTTGGGTGCTATGACTTGTGGGTTCTCGCCCTGGCCTGCCCACTGGCTGACTCACAGTAGCCCCCGGCCCAGTTTCCTGGTGAGGGCCCCACCGGTCAGTGGGGCCAGGGGGTGGGGGGTCATCAGACTATTTATAAGAAGGAGAAGTCCCTCATGTCAAGGACAAAAGCCCCAGAGAGACTAGTGGGTGGAGGTGGGGTAAACTTCCCCCTTACCCTGCCCCCCCACCCCCCAACACACACACAGGCCCTGGGCCCCTGGGTGGTGTGCTGGAGGGAGGGAACCTAGGCACGGAGTCCTCCTACAGATGCTGCTCTGGAGCCCAGGGGCTGGGCAGTCCCCAGAAGCCAATCTGGGCACCCAGGCCAGGCAGGGGAGAGGGCCATCCTCACACCCTCTTCACAGGGCCTTGGCGCCAGTGGGGCGGCATGAGGGGGTGGTGCCCAGGCCACAAGGGTGAGACTGGCAGGGGCCTGGAACCGGCTGTACCAGCTCGGCTGGGCTCCCGCCCTCCCTTGTTGGCCCAATCCCCACCCCCTGTTCAAACACTTATGCAGAGTACATGGAATGACCAGACCCCACTCCCAACATGCTGGCTTGGCCCCCCACCCACCAGCACCCCTGCACCCTGTGTCCAACCCCATTTCTGTGCAGGTAAAATAAAGGAGACCCTTCTGTCGTGAAAGGGCCTGCAGAGTTTGGCATACAGTTGGCACTGCATGAAAGCATCTCTGCTTCTGATCATCCCCAGTACAGTGGCTAATACTCAGGAGCCAGACAGCTCGGTTTATATTTCAACTTCAGCACAGAGCTGTGGGATATCAGACAAGTTCTTTAACTTTCTGTGCCTCAGTTTTTTTGGTTTGTTGAATGGGGGTACATAGCATGCATTTTGCTGGGTGGTTGGAAGCAGGCAATGAGTTACTCTACATAAACCACTTAGAACAGTCCCTGGCCTATGGTAAGAGCCATATAAATGTTAGCTATTAAAATAATAATTATGATTTCTCAGTCTGTCTGCCTATCTTGTCTGAGTCTTGCTGTCTGCATGACGCTAACACGCTAACCCTGCCCTGGGTTTGTCTCTCTGGCCCTCTCTCCCTGCCCTGCCCCCCACCTCTATACACCCACTTTTCCTTGCTGAGTCCTTGCCCTCCATCTCTACCTTCTCGGGGTTGGCCCCACCTCTCTCTAAGACTCTCCTGGCCTCGCCAGTGCTGACTCACAGTGGCCTCCTGGCCTGTGGGACCTGCAGGTTGTCTTCATGAGATGTTGTCCTCTGGCCAGACCTGCCCAGCCCCCCAACCCTGCCCACTGCGCCCCCGCAAGGCCCAGGCCAGATGTCAGCTGCAGTTATTAGCATGGGCGGGAGACAGGCCTTGGCAGCTTGCCTGCCAGACTCAGCGGCCGCTGGAATCTCCCTTGAGCCTGAGGCGGGGGAGGGGAGCAGTTCATTCAAGCAAGGGGAGGAGGGGAGGGGGCACCCAGGGGTCACAAGGACCTCCAGACCAAAGACAGGGACACCCCCAGCTTCTAATGGGACCTTCCTGCCAAACGCCATTGCTCTGCTGGACTTCCCCCTGCCCCCACATAGCTGTTTCTCTTTCATCTCTTTCGTTTTCCTTCTCTCCCCCAGCCTTGCCCTACAAAAACTGGCTAGCCCCATCATCCTCAGCTTCTCTCCCTAAAGAAACTTCCATTGTTCCAGCAGCTAGAAGCCTCTCGGAGACTGACTTGGAAGTCCCTCTAACTGCTTGGAAGTCCCACCTTAAGTCTAACTAGAGACCCCACCATCTAAACATCCACCCAATCTTTACTGGGTAAGGGGCTCGTGGTTCCCCCAGATTCTCCCCTTGGATTTTCAGGTCCCTTCCGACTGGAGAAAAGAGGAGCTCAGATGAGGGAGATACTCTGGGGAAGGGAGGGAACCCTTCCTAGGTATTCTGGATGGTTGACAGAACTCCCAGACTAAAACAGTAATGGCCATTTCTCACATGAGTGGGGGAGGGGGCACCCCAGCCCCTAGTGGTATTTGTGGGGAGGCGCCCCACATCTGGCAGAAAAGACGGTACTACGCCCGAGGGAGGAGGCAGGTGTGCCAGCCCGCCCAGGCGCCGGAGGCGCCTCGGGGCATTGGCCCGCCCCCTCCGCGCCCCACGGGCCAGGGGCAAAGTCCGACCAGGGCCCGCGGGCAGGCGGGGACCTGCCGGGCTGGGTCGGGCCGGGCCTGGCAGGGCGCCGCCCCATAGCGGGTGGGTGGGGCCGGGCCAGGAGGCCGTGGGGGCCCCGGGGGCGGCGGCGGCCGGGGCTGGTCGGGACTAGCCGACCGGGGGCCCAGGCGCGCCCTGGGCCCTGGCAGATAGCCGTGCTCCCGACTCCTGGCTCGAGGCCCGGGACAGTGCTGGCCCCACCCCTTCCTGTGCCCTTATATGGGCGTCAGGGAGCGACTCCGGGGATCGCCCCGCCCCCAGCCTGTGCGCGGACTTTAGCATGTTGTCATGGCGATCAGGCCCCGCTCCTCGGTGCGCCCCCCTCTGTCAGGCCAATGGAATCGTCACCTGACTGCCTGCCTCCGAGATTGTGTGCGGGCGCCGCGGGCTGAACCATTGCAGGGCGGGGGCAGAGTGCGTGACTGGCCTCTGCGGCTGGGCGTGTTCAGCGCACCCCGGCCTCCGCCGGGGTCGAGCTCCCAGGTTCCTCTTCCGAGACGCAGAACCCCGCCGGATCCAGGGCGGGGTGCACGGTCCCGTACGATCCGAGTGACGGAGGCAGGGCCGGGCTCCTTCCCCCAGGGCTGTTGCCACACTTCCTGCCGCGGAGCTCTTCCCGGGCCTGTTTCTAAGGAAGGAGTGGGGTTGGGCGACCGCGCCCGGGTCGTCGGGCTGGGTCCAGGCACAGGGAGCCGGTACAGTGTGGGTCAAGCCCGGGGTCACTGGGAAAATGTTTTGGGATGGGGACAGAGTATACAGAGACCTTAGCCTAGAGGTCACCCATAAGAGGCTGCCAATCACCAGCAGTCCAAGTCCCTAGGATACTCAACCTCATGTCTCGTACAGGATAATCTGTCATTGGCATCTGAGCTCTGAAAGTGTGCCCTGACCCTAATTCTACCTCATTAGGGCTTCACAGATGACTGCAGTGACCCCAACTGTGACAGTGACCCCCTCTTCTACTTCACATATTTCCCCTGACTCAGTGTACCCCGCGACCTTCACTCACTTTCTGCATATCTAGATTTCCCCAGTTTTCCCCTTCCCCTCGGTCCCTCCCATGGAATCCAGGACCCTTACTCATCATTTCTTGCATAGCGAGTCTTCAAGCCCCTCTCCGTGTGCCCCTTTGATCTCTCCCCCTCCTCACTTTTCCTGGGTTCAGTCTCTCCCATGAAAATTCCAGTCCCTCAACCCTTCACACTCAGGACCGTCCCCCCCCCACACACACACATACAATTTCTGAGTCAGTCGTTTCTTTACTTGTGCCCCCCCGACACCCGTTTAACCTTTTCATTTATTTTATGGGGTCTCCTAGCGTATTCTCAGCTCTCCAAACCCTCTTGGATACTCAGGGTCCCTCAGGCCTTTGTGTGTATAATCTGGACCCTTCCGATCGCGCGCGCGCACACACGTACACACATACACACACACTTGCTCGGTATCAGTTCCTGTCCCTCATCGCGTACTTCAGGGGTATCATCGCCCTCCCTGGAGCCCCCATCCGTGTGCTTCAGACCGCCCCAACACCTCCTTCCTCGAGCGTCCTGGGGTCTCCTGAGCCCTTCCCCCTGCCCTGCCAAGCCACCCAGCCCGTGGCCGCTGTTTACAAGGACACGCGCTTCCTGACAGTGACGCGAGCCGCCTCCTCCCCTTCCCCACGCTCTAGGAGGGGGCCGCGGGGGCCCGGCTCGCGCGACGGCCAATCGGAGCGCACTTCCGCAGCTGGTAATCGCGGTATAAAGGCGTGCGGCTTGGGCTGAGCGGCTGATACCTTGAGCGCGGCAGACCAGCCACGGAGCCATCAGGGAGCTGGGAGCAGGGGGAAGCGACACCGAGAAAGCGAGAGCGCCAGAGAGGGGCAGAGGGGCCGAAGAAGCCGTGTAAAGCTTCCGCGCAAGGCGGCCGGGTGGCCTCTCCCGGCGGGTGCTAATTCGGGACCGCGCGTCCAGACACTCAGTCCAGCCATCTCCGCGGACACAGCACCGCTCGCAGCAGCGAGGCCCGGGGCGGCCCCGCAGGGACCACCCGCCCCAGACCGCCCGGGCCGCCCGGATGTGCACTAAAATGGAACAGCCCTTCTACCACGACGACTCATACGCAGCGGCGGGATACGGCCGGGCCCCCGGCGGCCTCTCTCTACACGACTACAAACTCCTGAAACCCAGCCTGGCGCTCAACCTTGCCGACCCCTACCGAGGTCTGAAAGCGCCCGGGGCACGGGGCCCTGGCCCAGAGGGAAGCGGTGGTGGCAGCTACTTTTCCGGCCAGGGCTCGGACACAGGCGCGTCGCTGAAGCTCGCCTCATCAGAGCTTGAGCGCCTGATCGTCCCCAACAGCAACGGCGTGATCACGACGACGCCCACGCCCCCGGGACAGTACTTTTACCCCCGCGGGGGTGGCAGCAGTGGAGGTGCCGGGGGCGCAGGGGGCGGTGTCACTGAGGAACAGGAGGGCTTCGCCGACGGCTTTGTCAAAGCCCTGGACGACCTGCACAAGATGAACCACGTGACGCCCCCCAATGTGTCCCTAGGCGCCGGCGGGGGGCCCCCAGCGGGGCCCGGGGGTGTCTACACTGGCCCGGAGCCGCCTCCTGTCTACACCAACCTCAGCAGCTATTCCCCAGCCTCTGGGCCCTCCGGAGGCTCCGGGGCCGCCGTCGGGACCGGGAGCTCGTACCCGACGGCCACCATCAGCTACCTCCCACATGCGCCGCCCTTCGCCGGCGGCCACCCGGCGCAACTGGGCCTTGGCCGCGGCGCCTCCACCTTCAAGGAGGAACCGCAGACCGTGCCTGAGGCTCGCAGTCGCGACGCCACGCCGCCCGTGTCCCCCATCAACATGGAAGACCAGGAGCGCATCAAAGTAGAGCGCAAGCGGCTGCGGAACCGGCTGGCGGCCACCAAATGCCGGAAGCGGAAGCTGGAGCGCATCGCGCGCCTAGAGGACAAGGTGAAGACTCTCAAGGCGGAGAACGCAGGGCTCTCGAGCACTGCCGGCCTTCTGCGGGAGCAGGTAGCCCAGCTCAAACAGAAGGTCATGACCCACGTCAGCAACGGCTGTCAGCTGCTGCTCGGGGTCAAGGGACACGCCTTCTGAGCACCCCCTCCCCGTACGGACATTCCCCCAGCTTGGACGGCTGGGCGCACGCCTCCCAAGGGGCGAGGGGGCAGGCGGTGGGCACCGACCCCGGGACATGGGGGCACCGAAAACCACACTGGACTCCTGCCCGCCCGCTCTGCGCCCAGTCCTTCCACCTCGACGTTTACAAGCCCCTCCTTCTACGTTTTTTGTATGGTTTTTTTTTTTTTCTGCCGGAAAGACTCGATTCATATTGAATATAATATATTTGTGTATTTAACAGGGAGGGGGGGAGGGGGCGATCGCGGCGGAGCTGGTCCCGCCGCCGGTACTCAAGCCCGCGGGGACTCTGGGGAGGGGCCCCGCCCCCTGCCCTCCCCTCTACACCATACTGTGGAGAAGAAACACGCACTTGCTGTAAAGAGTTTATTTTAAAATGTGTTTGTGTGTGTGTGTGTGCGTTCTTTTTATTGAATCTATTTAAGTAAAAAAAAAAATGGTTCTTTATTAACTGTGTTGTCTTTTTTTTTTTTTCTAAGCCGGGCGGGAGGAGGGAGGCGAGTGCTGGGCTGCCCCCACCCCGCTGCTGTTTGTGGCTCGTTCCGGTATCTGTCGCCTTGCCAGCTCTGCCCAGACATTTCTCAGCCCCAGCCCGGGTGTCCAACCCTTCTCGCAGCTCCTAAAATCCTGGGGATTGGAAAGTCCAGGGCGGGACGCAGCCCAGCCTACTCGCTCCTGGGGGCAGGGTACCTAGAGCTAACGTGCAGTGCGCAGGCTCGGTTCAGTTCGGCGGCGTGCGCCGGGGCTTTCCCCGCTGACGCAGAGGAAGCGCTGCCCATATAGGGGCCGATTCTGCCCAATGACGCCACGGCGGCCTCCGGGCAGATTCCGGGAATCCCCTCCCCCGCTCTGCCGGGCAGGGCTGCGGCGCCCGGAAGGAGGCCGGGATTTTCCCAGGCGGGTGGCTGCTGGGGCCCGGAAAGCCCCAGGCTTAGGTCCAGAGTGTCCACGGTGGGCGGGCCGGGCTCTTGGGCCCCGGGAGCCACCCCAGAGCCTCCTTCCTCTGGCTGGCGACTGGGCCCCGCCGCACCCACGCTGTCTAACCTAACCCGAGCAGGGGGTTGCTGCAGTCCCCGTGTCCTTGCTGCCGCGGTCTCCTTTACCCTCGTCAGGAAGGGCGGTGCCTGTCAGCCAGTTTCCCCTCCCGGTGCCAGGCCGGGAGCCCGGCGACTGCCAGGTCTGGTCCTACTGGGACGGCTGCTCAGGCCACCAGGCCCAGCCCTGTCCTCGCGCTGGGCTGCCTCCCCCGCAGCTAGGATGGGTAGAAGGGCAGCTGGTGTGCCCCAAGGGGGTCAGGCTGGCCTCAGAGCTGGAAGCCCCCAGTAGAGCCAAGAAAAACACGGGCGGAGAAACCAGGCCATATGGGCAGGGTGGGCAGAACAGACACTTTATTTATAAACTTCTGAACACAGCCTGGACCATGGCAGACAGACAGACGATAAACAAGGAAACATGATTCGGAGATGGTGGTGAATGCTAGGAGGAGAAAACACAGGTCAAAGTGGTAGTGATGGGGCAGGGGAGATGAACTGCTTTGGAGAATGGATTGGGAAGATGACCCTTTAATGAAACCGGATTTGAAGAAGCCCCGCCCTGAGAAAATCCTGGGTAACAGCGTTCTGGGTAGAGAACAGCACATGCAAAGTTCCTGTGGCCAGAACAAGATCAGCCTGTTAAAGAACGGTAAGAAATCAGTATGCCTGTAATGGAGTAAACCAGGAGGGTGAAGATGAGGTTAGGGAAAACACATGGCTTTGGGGAGGAGTGTAGATACATTTTCAAGCTGAGATGCATGATCTTGGAGGGTTTTAGGCTGGATAGCAATATTAATGGCCCTATGGATTAAATGAGCATGTCAGTCTTATTTTGTGGAAGGAAATGAGAGCTCAGAGTGGAAAAGTCACTTGCCTGGGCACATAGCATCAAACTGCACTCCTGGGAATATTACCTTACTCCTGATACCTGCCTCCCAGCTTAACCATCACCTTTCCAACCTACAGTGGGGCAGAGCTTGCCTACTGTGCATGTAGCTACTCTCAGGATTGGGTTCTCACCCTCTTTCCTATAAGATTGGATTTTTATTCCTGGCCCAAGGAGCCATTCACTGAGCCCTGAGCTTCATACTTTCTCTCTTTTAATGTGCATGGTTAACTGGGTTTGTCTATTCTCATTTCCCTGATGAAGCCAAGGGGGATCACAGCTCTGAAATGGCACCTGAACCCAGTCAGACTGATGGCAAGGTGTGAGCACTGCCTTGCAAGGCCAGGTTTTTGGAGGGAATCCTGGGACTTGCTCCCAGCATGGAGCAAACAGGCACCCCCCAGTCCCCCCCCCCCCCCCCGCCCCCCAACAGGAAACTGCCCTCATGTCAAAGAGTAAAGTGAGCAGTGAGCTTGAGTTAAGACCAGTGAACATGAGGTAAGACTGTCACCTTGCGGTGGAGGTAAGTAACTACAGTGTCAGTTTCCCAGGCCAGAGCCTGGTAGAAAGGGGAAGAGACAGGACAAACCACAACAGACTCACATTTGTCCCTAATACTTTATTGGTCACCTCTAGGCCTGTGTGTGCCCTACTAGGTGAGCTGCAGGGAAGGGTTCACCATTCTCCACTCAGCTAGGAATATAAGAAGGCCTCAGCCTAGCCCTCCACGGTCACTGACTAGAATGTGAAGGGGCAGGTCTGGCCTTTTTGGGGCCAGCACAGGGCACCCAGGTAGGGGCACCAGTGGAAAGCAAGAGCCCAAGCTTGGCACCTGTCTGCCAGCTTAGTTGTGTTTGGAGAAGTATTCCTTGCTGTCATCCACGTTGGGCTTGATTGTGTCACTGCCCGGCTTCCAGCCAGCGGGACAGACTGTGGGAAGACACAAGAATGCACAGGTGAGGTTACAGACCCATATTCAAAGTAGAGTAGTAGTGACAGGCAAAGCAAGAACCCAAGTTGCAGAAGAAAAAGCCCAGAGCCCAGTGGTCCAGGCCTAAGACCATGCCGCATATTGACAGAAGGTGCAGGAGTTTGTGGCTATTTTTATTTATTTTGGTCCCTCTCACCCCATCTCTCTCCTTCAGCCCCAGCCCTACTGGACTTTGAGACTGGTCAGGATGTGTCCTCCACCAAGAAGGTACTCTGATCCAACTATTATTATTCAGGCTTGCCTTGGCATAAACCGTCTCAAATACCCTCTCTATAGATCTTTAGTACCTCCCAGCTCTCCAGCCTCACATTGGGGTTTTCTCCCACAGACTAGAAACTTCTTGCTGACAAGGTCTTGAGCTGAATCTTCTTTGGGTTCTCACATCCATGTCACACAAGTGATAGAGCAGGCAGTGAATGTTTACATGTGTGACAGAGAGACTGCATATCTACTCATGTGTGAACACACGTAAATGCGTGTCCACTTACCTTCCCCATGCTCGTCTGTGTACTGGAAGGCCTGGACCAGCCTCAGAGCCTCGTCCACAGAGCGCCCCACAGGTAAATCATTGACTGTGATCTGGCGAAGGACACCCTTACCATCGATGATGAAGAGTCCCCTAAAGATGTCAGAGTTCACAGTGATGAGCTGGGAACTCCCACTGGCAGGGCCAGGGGAAGGTGCACCATCTCCCTGCCAGCCAAAGGGCTAGGGATAGAGCATTGCCCAAGAGCGGTCCCCTCACCCTGAGGATGGGGGTCCCCTGAGGACTCCACGGTACCTGTAGGCGATGCCCTCATCTTCCTTCAGCACACCATAATCTCGGGACAAGCTTCTGGTTACATCAGCCAGTAAGGGAATGTTCAGGGGGCCCAAGCCTCCCTCTTTCCGGGGGGTGTTAATCCTGGGGGTAGGGGAGACAGGGCTGGGACCTCAGAATGGGATGCCTGGTGCAGCAGGGTCCTCACCCTGTGGGCCTGGGTGTGATAAGGGCTGGAGAGGGGGTGCTGGAGCTGGGAGATAAGAGGCTTTAGAGCAAGGCCCTGGGAGTCCCGCCCACCCCACCCTGAAGTGGGTGCAGGGGCTGTTTCCCACAGCTGGGAAGACGAAGCTAACACGCCTCTTCTAGCAAAGTGTCTTCACAGGTGCTGGCAGCCTCAGGCATCTCAGGGCACAGTCCCCATCCTCCTCTCCTGCTGTGTCCTGGGGCCCAGCCCTCACTCCCTTGAACTGGAGCTGCCACCTTTTTGAAATCATTCTTGGGAGGGAGGCGGCTTTGCCCTAATTGAGATATTAATATAAAGCATTTGCAACTCTGCACCAAGCAGTTCGTTTCCAAATGCTAATTACTGTCATCATCGTTAAGGACTTGGGTGGGTGTCATTGTTTCCATCATTTTCAAGATGGGAAAGGGAGGTGCAGAGGCCACTAGAACACCGGGGTCGGACCTTGGAGAGGGGTAAGCTTAGCTGCACCCTCCCTCCCTGCTGGTCCCCGCTAATACCAAGCCAGGTGGGTGAACTGCGAGTCGACAGAGACCCCCAGCACCTCGCAGCCCAGCTTGCGGAAGTCCTCAGCATGTTCGCTGAAAGCAATGATCTCCGTAGGGCACACAAAAGTGAAGTCCAACGGGTAGAAAAAGAGGACCACGTATTTCCCTGGGGAAGGGAGACGGGAATAGACCATGAGTGGGGCCCGGCGCCGCAAGTGCGAGGGCCCCGCCCCAACCTGGGTCTCCTCCAGGCCGTCCTCACCCCTGTAGTCGGAAAGCTTCACCTCCTTGAAGGCGCCCTCCACCACCGCGGTGGCCTGGAAGTCCGGGGCCGGTTTTCCTATGTGCGCGTTACCGGCGGCCATGACTGAAAGCTGAGACCCCCCCGCCCGGTCAGAACGCTCTGGAAGACCCTTTGTCCCCGCTTCCCAAGGTCATGTGGCGTGCTGGGCCCGGTAACTTGAGTAAGAGCGGCGCGGAGCCTCCGTAATACCAGCTCTGCGCAGCCTTGAGACCCCGGGAGACCCGCCCCCGCCCACCCCCACTCCCACATCGAGAGCGGCGGGGACCCCACTAGCGCGTAGCCCGAGCGCGGTGGCGGCGGTCCACCGCCCCGGTAGGAGCGTCCGCGAGCAGGGAGCGGGGAGCCTGTCCATGCGGCCTTCACTCCAAGGTTCTGGCCTCGGTTTACCCCCCAAGGACAAAGGCGGCCGGCCAGTACGGGGGGTGGAAAACAAAGGAGGCCCGCGCTGCGGTCTGGATAGGGCCGAAGCGACTGCAAGAGGGCTGCCCCAAGCCGGGTGCGTTCCAGGTGTCCCTACCTGCAGGGGGAAGGGCGGGACACACAGACCAGCAGACCCACGAACTCAGGTTCTCAGCGCCAAGTGCGCGCAGAGCCACCAAGCCTTTTATGTGCGGCCCAAACCATGACGCGCAGGGCGGAGGGGGAGACGAGACGAGCGGTCGGGTCCACTGCCACCTCAGGGGAGGGGAGAAGAGGCGGCCGCGTGCCTGCAGGAGGCTGGGGGCACACGCAGCCGCGCGCGGCGACCCCTGCGCCCACCCACGGGGCTAGTGCGGGCTCCTTAGACCCCGCGCCCGCTCGGTCCCGGAGCGCGCCGGGGGCGGTTGAGGCTGCCATGGCCCACAGCCCAGGGGCGCTGCGGTTGCTGCCTCTGATGCTCCTGCTGCTGGCGACTGCTGCCCAGGTCTCCCCCGACTACCATTACTTCGGCGAACGGGACGAAGGCGACACCTGGGAACAGCTGCAGCTGCAGCATCAGAGGAAAGGTAACCTCAGGCCGCGGTGTGACGGTGCAGAAAGGTGCCCCATTGTCCCATTTTGCCAGGAGGCTGCAAATAGACCCTCTTCCGCGGACTTCACACCTCCGCCCAGCTCCGCGATGGGCTGGTCACTTTCCTCTGAGGTTCAGTTTTCTCCTCTGTAAAGTAAAACAGAAACTGCCTTTCAGCATCTTTCTTGGGAGAGGGGACATGACATTAGCAGGACCCAAGCAGACACATCCAGAAACTCACGCACAGGTGGTAGGAAGGGCGGAGATAGGGAAAGAAGGTGGCAAGTCCATTCCTGAAGTCAGAGAAGGCCCGGCTGAAGAAGATCGGTGACCAATGCTGCTGGCATGACAAGAAAAGCCCCACATGCAAAGATTTAGGGGGAAGAGTGTACCAGGGAGTGTCCTGTGACGGACGCTCGTTGAGTTGTGATCTGTTTCGCAGGGGTGTAGGGTAAGGTGACCAGACGTCCCGCGTCCCGATTTTTAACAATTTGTCCCGCGTCCCGCGGCGTTTTAAAAAAGTCCCGATTTTTGGAAAGAATGCACGACAAGCTAGGGAACTGAGGGAGATAGATCAAATTTTTAATCAAAAACCCCCTTTGCCCCGGTCAATGGTGTCCTGCTTTACCAATGTTAAAATCTGGTCACCTTAGTGTAGGGAGAAGTCAGTAGAAGAACCCTGTAAAGGGGAATGGTTACATTGCAACTGCTTTAAAAGCGATCATACTGGTTTTTGTTCTACTAACACAGTGCCAGGGGCTTTAAATACATTGGTTATGTTAATTGTGTCGTTTAATCACCTGACAGACCTGCTAATCAGGGGGTCCGTGCCCACCGGACAGGCTCATAACCTCTGGAGACAAGAGTCAGTTTTGGATGGTGGGCACCAAGGGTGTTGTACCACAGCCCCAACTGGATAGACTGGTATAGCTGGGGAGTGTGCGTTTGCAGTTCCTCCGGGCCACTCACCCGATGCGTGAGCCTGGAAGGGTGGCTGGCTCTTTCTAGGTCTCAGTTTCCCCAGCTGGGGCTCATGGGAAGATGACTATAAACTCGATCATTTGTGGCAGGGAGACACAGCCCTGCAAACACGAGTCGTTGCTCTTCGTGTCTTTATCCTCCCCTCCTCCTAGAGGAGAGCCTGGCGGGTAGGTTCCCCCTGCTCGCTGCCCAGACCTGGCCCTCTATCCCTAGACGACAAGGACTCGGCCCTTGGCCCCTGGGGAAAGTGGCGCTGTCTTTGCGACCTGGGCAAGCAGGAGCGCAGCCGCCAGGTGCTAGGCACAGCGCCGGGCCTGGTGTTCATGGACCGTGACAACCTGGTGCAAGTACGGCCCTGCGGGCAGCGGGATTGTTCATCCTGCAAGCCCATTGACTGCGACTGGAGGCCCTGAGCCCGGTGAGACACGCGGGACCCGGGCGGGACGGCAGGAAGATAGAAAGGGCTGTGGGGGCGCGCACGAGGTGGGCACCAGGGAGAACTGGGGCCCTAAGTCTGGGGCTTGAGGGTGGTGAGAGGAGGAGAGAGCTGAGTCCCGCTGATATCCGAGAGGAAAAGGACGAAAGGTGGGAGGGGGTCGGGGAGGGAGAAACAGAGCTAGGGGAGCTGAGACCCTGAGAAAGGGACAGGAGCCTGGTGAAGGTGAGAGACCCACAGGCAGAGGGCGTGAGGCCCGGGCGAGACCAGGGAATAAGATGGGAGAGAAGGGGAAAGGGCGGGTGAGAGGTAGGACATGAACCCAGAGATGGGGAGAACGAGCCTGCGCAGTGGGCAAGGACTCTGGGCAGCAGTCTTGACATCTCCAACCTCGATTCGGAGGAAGGGGACGCTTAGCCCAAATGAGAGAGAGGGTAGGAAGGGGGAGGCGGAGATCCGGATGAGGTACCCGACACAGAGAGAGAGAGAATTGAGGGACCCCAAGTCCGAAGGTCTGAGTCCAGGGGGCTTAGACTGTGTGGAGTGGCAGGGATCGCGGCTGCAAATGACCCGAGTTCAGGTGAGGAACAGGGACCCTGTGATGCGGACACTCGAATTCTAGGAGTGTAGTGGTATTTCACCATCTAGGCTCCGGATGGGCCGGTCCTCGAAGGCCCGCCTCAGTTTCCCGTTTATTTCCCGCTTCTCGCACCAGCTCCAGAGACCCTCGGAGTGTAGCTTGGAAAGCGATCCCACCCACCCCTTGTCCCGAGCTCGGAGCGCGGCTGTCGGCCTTGGGAACTACAACTCCCAGAAAGCCTCACGGCAACGGTGTTGGCGTCGGCTCGGTAAACGTCAACGGCGACTTGAGCGTCGGAGGAGTGTCCTGTTCTCTGATTGGCCGGGAGCGGTGAGCCATCGAGGGGCCCGCAGAAAAAGCGCGCCTGAATCTGTGTCTGCAGATCTTATTCCTGAGGCTGGTGGCGGCGGTGGAGGCTGTATGGATCTAAGCGAGCTAGAGCAAGACAACAGTGGCCGCTGGCGCCTAAACTCGCCTGTGCCCGCGATGTGCCGCAAGGAGCCCTGCGTCCTGGGCGTCGATGAAGCGGGCCGGGGTCCTGTGCTGGGTGCGTCTCCAGGGCCGGGGTGGGGGAGGTACGTGGCAAGGCCCGGGAGTAAGGTGACCACATGTCCCGCTTTTGGCGGGACAGTCCCGATTTTTAACAATTTGTCCCGCGTCCCGCGGCGTTTTAAAAAAGTCCCGATTTTTGGAAAGAATGCACAACAAGCTAGGGAATGGCGGGAGATAAACCAAATTTTTAATCAAGAACCCCCCCACCCCGTCAATGGTGTCCCACTTTACCAATGTTAAAATCTGGTCACCATAGGCAAGGGAGGCGCACATTGCACGAGAATGGGAGCCGGGATTGCATTGATCGGGATGGTGGAGTAGTAATAGTGGTGATGGCCATGGCAATGGTTACCGCAAAAAAGGGTGATGATGGAACAGGGATGACGGGTTTCACGGGCTCACTGGTTGGACTCCCACTTTCCCAGGCCCTATGGTCTACGCCATCTGTTATTGCCCCCTGTCGCGCCTGGAAGATCTGGAGGCCCTGAAAGTGGCAGGTGAGCCCGAGGTGTACGTCTGGGGAGGGGGTTCCTGTGCCTGTGCAGGGGTGGGTGCAAACTGGAGAAAGAGCAGGAGTTGGAAGAACCAACAGCTCCTCTTCTCTCCCAATCCACCTCCTAGACTCAAAGACCCTGTCGGAGAGCGAGAGGGACAGGCTCTTTGCGAAAATGGAGGAGGACAGAGACTTTGTGGGCTGGGCACTGGACGTGTTGTCTCCGAATCTCATCTCTACCAGCATGCTTGGGCGGTGAGTGGTCCCCAGGAGAGGCCGGGGTGGATGGGCAGCCAGCATGGGCTGAAAAGAATTGGTGGGTGGAACTGGGTTGACTGGGCTCTGTCTCTCACTGTAGGGTGAAATACAACCTGAACTCCCTGTCCCACAATACAGCTGCTGGGCTGGTGCAGTATGCATTGGACCAGGGTGTGAAAGTCGCTCAGGTGAGCTAATTGTTGAGTTGCCCCCATTTGATCACCTTGAGATAAAAAGATGTGGGGGAAGCCGGGATGGCTCAGCGGGTTAAGTGCTCATTGTGCAGCCCCGGGGAACAAGGATCGAATCCCAGCCCAGCCCTTGTGAACCCATATACTGAACTGGGGTGTGCTTCCAATGCAGGAGGACCCTAGTTTAGTTCTCACCCACTGGTTTGGCCCTTGGCTCAAGGGGATCCAGAGCAGTCTCCATAGTTGTACATCATCAGTTTCTGACATGGTTTTGTTCTACAGAGGTGGGCAGGGGGCGCGCAGGGCAGGAACTGAGCTGGGGGCCTCCGCATGGGAGGCATGGCCCCTCGAGCCAGGGTCAGAACTGGCAGCCGAGAACCAAACTGGGGACCTCCTGCATGGGAAACATACTCCAGTTCAGCATATGGGTCCACACGGGCCGGGGCCCGGATTCGATCCTCGATCCCCCACTGAGCCATCTGGCTTCCCCACTACTGCTTTCTAACATATTGGACATGGTCTCACCTCAGGGCCTTTGCACTGGCTGTTTCCTCTGCCTAGAACAATGTGCCAGATCTACACATGGCTTATTACCTCATCTCTTACAGGCCTTTATTCAAATGTCACCACCTCAGAGTGACTATCCCTGAACCTCCCCAAACCCCACTCTTTGATAATATCTTTGAACTATTCCTATTT
Source organism: Craseonycteris thonglongyai (assembly GCA_004027555.1). NCBI lineage: Eukaryota > Metazoa > Chordata > Mammalia > Chiroptera > Craseonycteridae > Craseonycteris > Craseonycteris thonglongyai. Next base: position 110,789 of record PVKE010000172.1, read on the forward strand.
ATTATTTACCCTGTCTTGTTGTTTTTTTTTTTGTGACTCTCACCAGGTGTCCCCTCCATGAGAACATGAATATTTGTCTGATGTGCTTACTGTCATGTTCCCAGCATCTAGAGCAGCCCGTGGCATATAGTAGGTGCTCAATAAATGTAGAATGGGTACAGCTTGATTAGGGAAAACCTCTTTGGGAGGTGATGTTTGAGGTGAAACCTCTGAGAAAGATGCAGCCTGGGAACGAGTTGAGAGGACAGTATGCTAGGCAGCAGGAACAGTAAGTGCAATGGCTAAGAGACTGAATCATTTGCACAGTTGTTTTTCCTGATGTTTGTTGAATGAATACATTTCTGTCACTGCTGCAGGTATTTGTGGATACCGTGGGGCTACCAAAGACATACCAGGAGTGGCTGCAGCAGCGCTTTCCCAACATTGAGGTGACAGTCAAGGCCAAGGCAGATGCACTTTACCCTGTGGTCAGTGCTGCCAGCATCTGTGCCAAGGTTAGCCCCTTGCTTTCATGTCTGGCTCCCAGCATCTCCGGGCAAGGAGCAGGTGTGGCTGCCTCAAGGGAGGGGAATCCCAATACCTTTCTTGCCCACAGGTGGCCCGTGACCAGGCTGTGAAGAACTGGAAATTTGTAGAAAAACTACAGGACCTGGACACTGATTATGGCTCAGGCTACCCCAATGGTGAGCAGATGGTGTTCGGTGCTGCCTTGGAAGCTGCTCCAAGACAGTGAGACTGGTGATAACACTGACAGGGCAGGCCTGAAAGTTCTGCTCACCCTGCTCCACAGCAGCAGAGGCTGAGGCCCCGACTGGAAGCCACGTGCTAATGGCTAGCGTGTGGCAGAGCCGTATTCCAGCTGGCAGGCTCCCTCCTCCCTGCTCCTCTTTCTCCTGTCTCCCTGGGGCCCCAATGAGGGTCTGAGGCCCAAGGTGGCCATCTCTCCATTTATCAAGGGGAAAGGGAAAGGGTGAGGGGCACCGGCTCATGTCCAGTGGCCCCAACTTAAATCCTTTTTCTCCCCATTATGAGGCTCAGTTGAAATGGAGATGATTTTGCCCTCCAAACACACACACACACAAAGGCAGATTTGAAGATTCAGTGGCTGGTCCTTCTGAGGCCCAGGAAGGGATTGGCTGGTGGGTGGGGTGATACAGTAAGTCTGTGATTAGAACTTCGGTGAGGCCAAAGTGTGAGTATCTGGTATATGCTATGCAGGGCCAAGCCCTGGGGATATAGCTGAGAGGAAGATGAACAAGGACCTACCTCCCTGTCCCTACTGAGCTTATGGTTATATAGGGGAGATGGACATTACCTGATGGTCCACAAAAGCTGATTTAATGACTATTGTTCTTGGTGGGATAAGGGAGATGTCTCAGGCGGTCTCCCTACACTGCACCTTGAGCAACTGTTGGCCTAGTGAAAAATGAAGGTGGGAACTACCTGTGCAAAGGTCCTGAGGCAGGAAGATGTCTCAAACAGTGGGCGGTGCCTCAGGTACTCAGGAGGAGCCCTGAGATGAGGTGATGGGCTCTCAGATGCCAGGCTGAGGAGCTGGGACTTTATGGCTGGACTCAGGGCCCTTCACCTTTGCCCATCTCTCCCCTAGATCCCAAGACAAAAGCGTGGTTGAGCAAGCATGTGGAGCCCATCTTTGGCTTTCCACAGTTTGTCCGGTTCAGTTGGCGCACAGCCCAGACCATCCTGGAGAAGGAGGCAGAAAGTGTTATGTGGTGGGTTTCCGAGAGGTGCTATGAGGAAGGAGGGAGGAAGGGAGGGCTGCCCCCCCCAAAAAAATTGGAGGGCTATCCCCCCCTGGAAAGTGGTCAGTGTCATCACCACTTGTCCACAGGGAAGACTCACCGACAGAGGATCAGGCTGGACTCAGGATGATCACATCCTACTTCAGCGAAAGCCCCCGAACCCGCCCCCGCCTCCCCCACCGATATTTCCAGGAGCGAGGTCTGGAGTCGGCCACCACTCTCTAGGAGCCAGCCTATACCCCCCTTTACCTACCTCTCTCCCTCCCTATACTTTGTAATTAAAATTGCTTATGGAAAGCCAAGCATAGGGGTTGTACTTGGAGCAGAGGGGGGTGGGGTATACACTATGGCTGGACCCAGCTCCTGGCTTTTGCACTGTGAACAAGAACGTTACTGGTTGATAGATTTTTTTTTTTTTTTTAAGTACGAGTATATTTGTATGATACAGAATTAGGAAGGAGCACATTGAGAAGCACCCTGCCCCAAGCTCACTGATAGGCTTACCCAGGTGTTTAAGCTATTTGGGCTGTAATAACAAAATACCACAGACTGGGTGACTTATAAACAGCAGACATTTATGACTGCTGACTGGAAGTCCAACGTCAGGGTGTTAGCATGGCCATGTTCTGGGGAGGGCTGTCTTCTGGGTCACATACTACCAATTTCTCACTGTGTCCTTGCATGGTGGAAGGAGTGAGTGATCTCTGTAGTTGGTCCCTTTTATTTATTTATTTTTTTGATGATTTATTGTTTGAGACAGACAGAGAGAATGGGGAGGGCCCAGAGCAGTCTCCATAGTTGAACACCATCAGTTGTTTTTTTTTAAGATTTATTTTATTGTTTTTGACAGAGATATAGCCCATGTTACATATGCATAAAGTTTCTTTTTCACAAATGGAAGCAAACTATATCCTAGAGCGGGGGTGGCGAACCTATGGCACGCGTGCCCAAAGTGGCACGCGGAGCAATTATTTCGGCACGCGGAATTATTGTTTTTTGTTATAAAAACATCCTATGCCTCTTATAGACATAAAAATAATCGATACCTCTATCTCACTCGATGTGTTGGCTCGCGAGTGGAGCGAGTATACTCTTATTTCATAAACTTTGGCACTCAATCGCCAAAAGGTTCACCACCCCTGCCTAGATAGTGCACATTACTCTTTGCGCCACTTATATCTTAGAGGTAATTCCAAATGGGTATCTAAAGACCTTCATTCTTTTTACAGCTGAAGAGTCCTCTATGGCATGACTGCTCTGTAGTTTATTTAATGCCTCTGAATATATACAGTACTGAGTTGTTGGTCAACTTGCTATTAAGCTTGTGCGGCACGGAATAACCGGGATGTGCCATCATATCTCGTGCACAGCTCTCTAGGATAAATTTCCAGAGTTGGGCTTGCTGGGGTAGAGAATCTATGTGTTTGTAATTTGGAGAAGAGATATTTTCAAATTCCCCCCAATAGAGGCGTGTACCCAATGACACTCCTGCCAGCAATGTAAGTGAACAATAAGTGAACACTTATTTCTCCCCCAGCCTTGACAGCAGAGGATATATTTATAATATCTCCATGGAAGTTTGGAAGTCGGGTGGCTAAACAACTTCAAAGACAATTTTTTTCCCTCATTTTTATTATTTTTTATAAGTTACATTTGACATACCGTATATTGGTGTCAGATGTACAGCATATGGTGAGACATTTATATAACTTACAAAATCCTCATTCTGATATATCTGATTCCCATCTGACACCATATATAGCTTATTACATTTTTTTTGACTGAGAGAGAAGGGAGAGGGCCCAGAGCAGTCTCCATAGTTGTATGTCATCAGTTTTCGACATGGTTTTGTTCTACACAGGTGGGCGGGGGCTGCTCAGGGTGGGAACTGGGCTGGGCGCCTCCATCATGGGAGGCACACCCCCTTGAACCAGGGGCCAAACTGGGGGTCAAGAACTAAACTGGGGGCCTCCCTCATGGGAAGCACACCCAGTTCAGCATATGGGTCAACACCGGCCAGGGCCAGGATTCAATCCTTGATCCCTAGGGCTGCAAAGCGAGCGCTTAACCCACTGACCCATCCTGGCTTTCCCAGTTATTACATTTTTATTTATTGTGTTCCCTATGTTGCACTTTATAGCCCTGTGACTAGTGACTATGAATTTGTACTTTTTGATTGCTTCCCCTTTTTACCCACCCCTCTGCCTCTCCTCCCATTGCCCCCACAAATCTAGTACCCATATGACACCACACACTATTATTGCAACATTATTGACCACATTCCCATGGTATGCTCTGCATCATAACTATTACTTTGTAACAATCAAACTGAACTTACCATTCCCATCCCCTTATTTCACATACTCCTCCAACCGTCTCATCTGGTAACAAACTGAATATTCTCTGTATCTGTGAATCTGTTCCTGTTCTGCTTGTTAATTTTTTCTTTGGATTTCACTTATAAAGGAAGTGAATTTGCATCTGCAAAGACACTATTCCTTTTTTTTTAAGATTTATTTTACTGTTTTTGACAGAAACAGTCAGAGCAGTCCCCATAGTTGTATGCCATCAGTTTTCGACATGGTTTCTTTCCACACAGGTGGGTGGGGGCTGGGCTGGGGGCCACCTGCATGGTAGGCATGCCCCCTCAAGCCAGGTGCTGAACTGGGGGCGCCTCCCATGTGGAATATGGTCAATAATGTGGGAGGCACCCCTGCAGTTCAGCATATGGGCTGGGGCAAGGATTCAATCCTTAGTCCCTGGGGCTGCAAAGCGAGTGCTTTACCACTGAGCCATCCTGGCTTTCTCACTTTATTTCTTAAGATTTATTTTATTGTTTGAGAGAAGGTGAGAGAGAAGTGGGGAGAGCCCTTTTGCGGTCACCAGCCATGCTGTAGTTCAGCACATGGGCCTGCATGGCTGGGGCTGGGTACTGGACCCGGACCCTACCATTGCAAGGCAAGAAGGCAAGCTCTCAACTCTGAACCATCCTGGCACCCCCAATTTGTACTTCTTACTCCCCCCCTTTTCACCCAACATTCCTGCCATCTGGCAGCCATCAAAATGTTTTCTGTATTTATCTATGAATTTGTTTTTGTTTTTTTTAAGATTTATTTTTGACAGCAACAGAGACAGAGACAAGAGAAGGGGGAGGGCCTAGAGCAGTTTCCATAGTTATACATCATCAGTTTTCAACATGGTTTCGTTCCACACAGGTGGGCGGGGGCCGTGCAGGGTGGGAACTGGGCTGGGGACCTCCTGCATGGGAAGCACACCCCAGTTCAGCATATGGGTTGGCACGGGCTGGGGCCAGGATTTGATCTTCAGTCCCCGGGGCTGCAAAGCGAGCGCATAACTCACTGAGCCATCCTGGCTTCCCTGAGTTTGTTTCTTGAACAGTGAGATTTTAATGGGAAGGAAGGAAGGGGGTGATTTTACCATAACAAAGTACTACAGACTGGGTGGCTTAAACCAGTGGACCGTCATCTTTCTGACACCAGGGACTGGTTTCGTGGAAGACAATTTTCCACAGACTGGGGTGGGGTGGAGGAGGTGGTTTGGGGATGATTCAAGTGCATTACATTTATTGTACACTTTATTTCTTTTTTTTTAATTTTTATTTATTTATTTATTTTTGACAGAGAGGGAGAGAGAGAGAGATACAGAGATAGAGAACTGAACTAGGGGAGCTCCCAGCTCAGCATATGGTTCCGCACGGGCCGGGGCCGGGATTCGATCCTCGGTCCCCGGTGCTGCAAAGTGAGCGCCTAACCCACTGAGCCATCCCGGCTTCCCCTGTACACTTTATTTCTATTGTACACTTTATTTGTAATGTATAATGAAATAATTATACAACTCATTGTAAGACAGAATCAGGGGGAGCCCTTAACTTGTTTTCCTGTAGCTGGAAGGTCCCTCCTGAGACAAGTGCGGGAAAGGGGCATGCCTGGAAGTGGTAAATAAAATAATGGTTGCAGGCCACCTGCGGACTAAAATAAATGACAGATTCTGACTTAGGGCCTGCCACCAGATGCAGCTCAATTGTCACTTCACACTCACTGATAGGGTTTTGATATGGTCTTCAAGCAATTGATTTATGATGGTCTCTGTGCAGTCAAATGTCTCTCAATGTGAATCTGTATTTGCAGCTGCTCCCCAGCACTAGCATCACCCCCTCAGCTCCACCTCAGATCATGAGGCATTAGATTCTCATAACAAGCGTGCAACCTAGACCCCTCACATGTGCAGTTCACAGTAGGGCTTGTGCTCCCATGAGCATCTAATGCCGCTGCTGATCTGACAGGAGGCAGAGCTCAGGTGGTCGTGTGAGTGATGGGGAGTGGCTGTCAATACAGGTGAAGCTTTGCTTGATTGCCTGCCTCTCACCTGCTGTGTGGCCCTGTTTCTAACAGGCCTCTGACTGGTACCAGTTTTGGAGACTAGAAATTTGAGATGAAGGTGTTGGCAGGTTTGATTTCTTCTCAGGCCTCTTGCCTTGACTTGTAGATGGACACCTTCTCTGTTCCCTCTGTGTCTGTGTCTTCGTTTCCCTTTCTTACAAGGACACCAACAGTGTTGGGTAAGAGCCCACCCATTTAACCTCGTTTACGTCTCTAGAGGGCTCTCCAAGTATAGTCATATGCTGAGTTCCTGGGGGTTAGGACTGAACATAGGAATTGGGGTGCTGGGGGGGGCAGTTTAGCCTGTAACAGAATGCTTCTCTGCTCCATGCAGGAACACTGAGAAGTCAGCACTGACCAGCCTGAAGGGTCCCAGACCTCTCACTGAGCACCCACTGAGGTCCAGAGGACCCGGGCATGCATGATGGGGAGGCCCGTTCTGGTCCCACTGGCTGTAGAGGGGGTTGCTGGTGGAACATAACAGGAGGGTGAAGGGGGTTCCAGGCAGTGGGAATAGCAAGTGCAGAGATCTGGAGATGAGAGAACCTGGCTGCAAGGAGTGAGAGGATTGGCGGTGAGGTTGGCCTTGGGGAGGCCGCGGCCTCTCCATTTCCTCCCCCAAGGGGCACTTCTGTTCAGCAGTTATTGTAGCTGCAAAACATTGAGCCTGGTTCCATGTATAATGCTGCCCTGTCTTTTTCTTTCTTTAAAAAAAAAATCTTACAATATGAGTTAAGGTAGTTTGTTTTATTTGCAGATTGTAAAAATGTTATTTAGATATCTTTTTTAAATTAAAAGATACATCAAATTGCTATTTAAATTTAACAGTATCAGAGCTACTTCCTATTCCAGTTTTCGTTTCTTTTTAAAACATTGTGGTTTCCTGAAGATCTGTATTGTTCAGTATAATAGGTACTGTTTAGTGTGTGTGTGTGTGTGTGTGTGTGTGTGTGTGTGTGTGTACATACAAAATACTTTATAAGCAGGATGGTGAAATTGCATAAAATGTAAATATTAACCTTCAGTTGATTTTTTAAGAGAAAATTGGAACAAAATAATTGATCTGAAAATTATAAGCCAGAAGTTCAATACAGCAATGTATAATATATTTGTTTATGTTTTTATTTATTTACCCTGTCTTTTTATATGCTGTAAATTTGTAATATCTCAGACTTGCCTCTTCTCCTCTTGGAATTATTAGAATTACAGTTCATCTTGAAATTATAGGCCCTTTTGACTACTGAAGGAATTGCTTGCATAAGATGAGAAACTACCCTCCTTTCTCATAGCTGGTGACAAGCAGAAACTAAAGCTGTAACTCACAAATGTTACTTCTAACAACAGTCTTGGGATCCCTAGCTACTCAAAGTGAGGTCCCCAGACTAGCAGCATCAAGCTCACCTCAGTTAGAAATATGGATTCCAGGGCCCCACACCAGATGTGTAAAGGTCCCCAAGGTCTGGTTTAAAATGAGGTTGACAACAACCATGCTTCATGAAGTTTCCAAACAATCGGTCCTGCTCTCCTCTGGACAGCCCTGTGAGTTAGTCCTCCGAAGTTTTGTCATTCATCCCCCTCTGCCCACTTTCTGGTTCCTGTCCCAAGGTCCTCACTGGTGCCCCTCACCTTCAGTCTCACCCTCCTCTGTCCTGCTTGCAAGTGGCGGTTTGATGGATCTTCCTCTGTGTAAACCTGGCCTTCATCATCAAGTTGCCTTTGCCTGGAGTTCAAGGCCTTCTGTGATACTACCCAGTTCCTGTGCTCTGCTACAGGCTTGCTGACTAGAACCTGGATCTTCAGGCCTCCTGTTTGAAATGTCCTTCCCCCACAGCTTGGTCATCTGCCTGGAGATCCTTCCAAGGCTTCTGTCACTTTTCTTCCTTGAATGCCAGCTTACAAATGTGCTTGTTACAGTAACAGAATCTAACACTATCAGCAATGATAATGGATGATGTTGACATTTTTTTTTTTAGAAACAACTCAAATTTTTTTTTAAGATTTGTTTTTATTGTTTTTGACAGAGAGAGAGAGAGAGAGAGAGAGAAAGCGCCCAGAACAGTCTCCATAGTTGCACATCATTGTTTTTTCCACTTAGTTTCATTTCATAGGTGGGTGCTTGGCTGCACGGGACAGGAACTGGGCTGGGGTCTCACCCCAGTGAGAACCGAACTGGGGGCACTCCCCAGTTCAGCATATGGGTCCACATGGGCCGGGGCCAGGATTTGATCCGCAGTCCCCGGGGCTGCAAAGTGAGCTCTTAACCCACTGAGCCATCTTGGCTTCCCCCCAGTTTTTGTAAGATTTATTTTTTTTTAATGTTTGAGAGAAGGTGAGAGAAGAAACAGACAGACAGAGAGAAGAGGGAAGGGCCCAGAGCAGTGTTCATAGTTGTACATCATTAGTGTGACATAGTTTCATTCCACACAGGTGGATGTGGGGCTGTGTGGGGCAGAAATCAAACTGGGAGCCTCCCACGTGGGAGGCAAGAACCTTCACTACCATCTGGTGGTTATCAATTGCGCTGCTGGGGAAGCCGGGATGGCTCAGTGGGTTAAGCGTTCACTTTGCAGCCCCGAGGACCGAGGATCGAATCCCGGCCCTGGCCCTGGCCCGTGCGGAACCATATGCTGAGCTGGGAGCTCCCCCAGTTCAGTTCTCTCTCTGTCTCTGTATCTCTCTCTATATATCTCTCTCTCTCTGTCAAAATAAATAAATAAAAATATTAAAAAAAAAAAAAAAGAATCAAATTGCGCTGCTGTTCATCATGTGGGTTTGCAGGGGCCAGGGCCAGGATTCAATCCCCAAACCTTGCGGTTGCAAGGCAAGCATTCAATCTGTTGAACTATCCTGGCATCCCCAACATTTATTGTTAATTATGTGTCAAGCACTTTCCAAACATTTTATTTGACATCCTCTCATTAAGAGATAGAGTCTAAGATGCTTTTCCTTCAGTATGAGCTGGCGTTAGTGACTCAGTGACCAGAAAACAGGTGATACTGTATGACTTCCAAGATTAGGTTGTCAAAGGTAAGACAACTGCCCCCTGGTTCTCTTGGGATACTTGCCCTGGGAACCTTGTCCCCGTGCTATGAGGAAGCTCAAACCACAGGGAGAGGCCATGTGTAGCTATTCTGATCAACAGCTCCAGTTGAAATTCAAAGGAAAAGGCAGCACCAATCACCAGACAGATGTGTGAGTGAGGTAGCCTCCAACGTGACTCCAGCCCCAGACTCTGCAACTGTGTGAGACACCTTGAGTAAGAACCCAGCTGAGCCCAGGGAAGCCCCAGAACCCCGAATGCTAACAATGATTGTTTTACACCACTGCATTTGGAGTTGTTGAACAGCAGTGCATAACCAGAACAACTTGCATGAACTCATTTAATTCTCCCAACAACTCGATGAGAGGAACAATGACAATGTCCATTTTACAGATAATAACCTGAGGCTCAGAGGGCTGGGCAATGTGCCCAAAGTTACAGCATGAGTAAATGGTAGAACTGGGTTGTGAAGCCAGGTGGACGTACTCCTGAGTCAGGGTCCTAACGAGTCCCACAGTCAACATATTTTCATTCCCTGCCCAGTATCCCTCTCCCTTCTGGTTCTAGCACCTGATTTTCCTTGGGGGGGCACCATATTCCCCCACCCTCAGTCCATGTGGTTCTGATGAAACTGACCCCACAGTGGGCCTTCAGGCACAAGCCCATAACCCAGATCAGGCCAGTGAGCACAGTATCCCCCTGAGCACCATGATTTGTTTGCTGATGGGCTCATAATGAGGTTGGATCAGTGACAGCCAGCCCTGGCACCTTTGCAGGTTTTACAAAGAAATAGGCCCATTTAACCACTGGAATCATGGAATTTCATAGAATTTCTGGTCCATCTTTGCTACTGTGAGGAGAAAAAGCATCACATAAGCACCTAGATAGAGTTATTCCTGAAACTTAGCAGTATCTTGACTAAAGGCACCTTGAGCTGAACTTGTCTCTTGCAGTCCAAGAGGCCTGGTTGCTACTGTACTGGTGCGATACTTCTCTTCTGATGTCATTCCATTTTCCCTGAGGTCAGTGTATAAACATGATCTTTTTTTTTTTTTTCTAATTTATTGGGGAAGCCAGGATGGCTCAGCAGGTAAAGCTCTCTCTTTGCAGCCCCAGGGACCAAAGATTGAATCCTGGCCCCAGCCTGTGTGGACCCATATGCTGAACTGGAGTGTGTTTCCCATGCAGGAAGCCCCCATTTTGGTTCTTGCTCTCACCCCACTTCAGCCCCTGGCTTGAGGGGGCATGCCTCCCATGCGGGAGGCCCCCAGCCCAGTTCTCACCCTGTGCGGCCCCCGCCCACCTGTGTGGAATGAAACCATGTTGAAAAACTGATGATGCACAACTATGGAGACTGGGACCTCCCCCTTCTCCCTGTCTGTCTCTCTGTCAAAAACAATAAAAATAAATCTTTAATCCATAATTGTATGTCATTAGTTGTCATATAGTTTCACTCCACAGGTGGGCTTGGGGCTGCACAGGGCAGGAACCAGGCTGGGGGCCTCCCACATGGGAAGCTCACCCCAGTAAGAACTGAATTGGGGGCGCACCCCAGTTCAGCATATGGGTCCGCACAGGCTGGGGCTGGCATACAATCCTTAAATCCTGGGGCTGCAAGACGAGCACTCAACCCACTGAGCCATTGTGGCATCCCCATGATCTGCTTTTTTAAATACTTAAAAAAGAAAAAAGAAAAAGATTTATTGTTTGAGAGAAGGTGTGTGAGAGAGAGAGAGAGAGAGAAGGGAGGAGGGCCCAGAGCAGTCTCCATAGTTGTACATCCTTAGTTGTGACATAGTTTCATTCCACAGGTGGATGTGGGGCTGTGCGGGGCGGGAACCGATCTGGGGGCCTCCGTATGGGTGGTGAGAACCTTCGCTGCCAAGTCATCCTGGCGGTTACCAGTTGTGCTGCAGTTCAGCACATGGGGTTTGCACAGGCTGGGGCTGGGTTCAATCTCCAGACCTCACAGTTGCAAGGCAAATGCTCAGCCTGTTTGTTTGTTTTTTTTGCATAGTGCCTGGACACAGGAGGCATCCATCATTCTTTCTCTATTGAACTAAAAGGGACCTTGCCCTGTTTTTCAGGTGAGGAAACTGAGGCTCTCCTAGGGCCTATGGTTGAGAAGGATTAGGAATAGTGCTTACAACCCAAGTCATGAATCTGAGTCCAGTCCTTTGCCTCAGGACTAGGACTAGGATTTGGGACAATGGGGAAGAAGGAAGAGGGCATCTATACAAGTCAGGGAGCTTCCTGTGTGGCAGGGAGCTTCTTCCTGGTGGCACACAGTGGAAGAACACACCTTCTGCCCTTGTCAGCCTTCTTCTGACCCCACCCCCTCATTTCTGACACCTGAATATTACAAGTTACTGAGACAAATGCTCCAGGATATAGGCCATTCGTCATTTACATGCTAGTGTGAATCAGTCTCTAACTCTAGGACCTGAGGATTAGGAATCAGACACCTGTCACTTTCTGGCAACTATCCTTTCCACCTGTTTCCCCAAGAAGTAGCCACATCATATGCTCTAGTTGGCGACTTTATTTAGGCAGGAGAGGACATGAGCTCTAGTTGAGTGATCGCCCTAATAATCTGGAGACGGGCGAGTCTCCGGGGCTCCAGAGAGGAGGAACAGGGCTCTAGAAACTAGAAGGCGGAGTGGGAGGGGGTGGAGCTTGGTGTCTTGAGGGGCGGGGAAAATAGGGGGGCGGGGGAAAGACGCCTCTCCCATCCAAGGCCAGGCGCCCCCTAGTGGCCGCTCCCGCTTCCACTGCTACTCCCGCTGCCCGCAGGGTCCAGAATCCAGGTGCGAGGGCGGCGGGAGTCCGGGAAGGTGGTTTCCCGGGCCCTCCGTCCGTGTCTGGGGTGTGGAAGCACCGAGATGGAAATGTTGAGGCAGTGACCATCGCCAGGAACTGCCCCTGGCAGCGCGTAGCCCAGAACCGAGCGGCAAAGGTCAGCCCCGTCAGCTAAGGTCTGGGAAAAGGGGTGGAGTTAGGGCCCGAGTGGGCGGAGTGCAGACACCCTGGGGGCGTGGCCATGTGGGGCAGACAGAGGGCGTGTTCTGGACCGTGGCCTTGGGAAGGGAAAGACCGACCGGGAGTTCCATTGAGAGTAGGGGCCAGGGCGGTGTCGGGGGCCAGGTCTTGAGGCAGGCAGTTTCCGTCTCTGGTTCCTCCCTGGAGTCTGGGGACGGGCCATAGTGGGGGCGGAGCCTTGGGGAGGGCAAATAGTTCTTACTGGGTCCCATGGGGTTTGGGTGGGGGAGGGCCAGGTTAAGGCTGAAGACTTGGGGAAGATGAGTCGGGCCTCTGGGTCTTCCAGGAGGGACGGTGGATGGGCCTAGAGCAGAGACAGCCCTTTCGGGAAGGCAAATTTGGATTCAGTGGGCTTAGGGAGGCTACAGGTGTATGTATTCCACTATGGAAACTGGGTTGCAGAAGGGCAAAGGGTGGGAGCGGGGTCTTGGGAGTGCCAGTCCAGACTCTGGGTTTAGGCGGGTTAAGACAGCACATAGTAAGAGAAGGTCTCAGCCTTTTCTCCACAACCTCTGTTCCATGCTCACCTGCCCATAGGTACTGCAGTCAGGGTCGCAGTCCCTCTTTTCAAGGAGAGGAAGCCAAGTCGGACTGCAGGTGATAGCGCTTTCGCAAGTGGCAAACCTGAGGTGGGTGTGTGGACAGAAGGTGGGTAAAGGCTCTGCAGTCGCGTTTCAAGTGAGATTCTTATTAAGGATCTGTCTGTCTCATGTCTGTCCCTCTCCAGATCCAGGCCCTGCCTCTTAGGACCACGCCCCTACAAACACTATCCTTCAGATTTCACCCTGTCCCATATTCTACACACTAACTCAGGGCCCTGTCACAACTTGATCTCATCCAGGCAGACCTCAAACCATGTATTCCAAACCAGCCCTTTACACTCCCAACCCTTTTAATTTCCTTGTCTTTCTCAATCAAGAGACCCGTTTCTTTTGAAAAACGGGGTTCACGGGGCCTCCTACCACCAGTCTTGAAAGCTGGGACCTCTATAGGCCCCGCCCCTTTCTGCCAAACCTATAAACACTAGGCCTCAGTCCTTTTAGACCTTGGCGGCGGCGGAGGCAGGCATTACCCTTCAAAGCACTAGAACCAGCATGCTGCAATCCCTTCCTCAGCCCCGCCTAAACCACAGGCCACGCATGCCCCTCACCCCGCCACTCCTACCAGGCATCGCAGAGCCCTGCGCAGAGTGGCTGTGTCTGGCGTATCCCCAACAGTAGGAAGTGGAAGCGACTGCGGAGGGCAACTCGGAGGTGTCCCAGGAGGGATTTGCACCTGCATATCGGGGAGACAGGCCCAGGTGGGTCAAGAGGCATGGGAGCCCTGACCCCTGGCTGGGGCAACTGAAGGAAAGAGCCCGAGGAAACGCTGGGGGTGCTGTACACACCCAGGGCTTGGCTCCCCACAGCGTTCTGGGACGGTCCCAGGGTTCGACACCTCCGGTGTGTCCATCGCTGAAGGACAGCAGGGCCATGGAGAAGGGAACTCCTTTGAGTTGGGGTCTTGAATACTCAAGTAGAGTTGGCGAACCATGGCCTGGGGGTCCCCTGAAGAGAGGAGAGTCCAGTTATATCATTCTTCCCAAAACTAAAACTTAAAAACACTTTGCTTGAGATGCAAATGCAGTTCCAAGTAATAATAATAATTTATTATAATCAGCTACTTATTATTATGTCCCTGGTGGTGGTATAAGTTCTCAAATGCTTACATATACCCCATTACAACATCCCTATGAGGTAAGTCTATTATTTCTCCCCCTTTTTAGTAGCCTACATGAGACCCAGAGAGATTAAGTGATTTGCCCAAGGTCACACAGCTACAAGTTGGCAGAGCTGGGATTTGAACCCAGGCAGACTGACTTCAGAGTCTATTCTCTTTAATCACCATTCTCCAGAACTAGCCCAGGCTGCTCTAAGCTCCCGTCCTAAGGAAATTCTGGCATTGCTATGGTGAAGTGTGGGTTCCTGGTGGTGTAGGTTAGTCAGGGTCTGGAGTACCCACCTGCCAGGTGCAGCTCACCTGTGGCCAGATTGGCTGCCAGCCTATGGTGTCTCCGGGACCTAATGGAGAGTGGGTGACTCCCTCCACAGGCCACTAGCAGGATCCATGCCAGGGTCAGTTGCAGGGCCCAAGCCAGGCCCCTGGGTTGAATGTGGCTCCTGCAGACCATATCCACCTGAGATATGAGACAGGGGTATGGGGTGAAGTTCAGCCATCCTTTGCTGGGAGCTCAAGTAAGCACTCTTTTTATGTACACCCAGGAAGCAGTGCCAGACAGAGCAGAGAGTGGGCAGTGGATGAGGAGGCAATGGCCAAAGACCTTCAAATCCCAGGGGGCCACCACCAAGGCCTGCCCCTCACCCAGGAACCTCTCCTCGGACTCATGTTCTCTCTATCTCTTCAAAAGCAGGTCCCCCCCCCCAAAGTCGGTCCATGGTATCCTTCCCCCCTCATTCCCAGCAGGAGTTTCCACCCAGTCAACCCTCAGACAACCCCCTCCATCCTCAGAACTAAGGGGACATCCCCAAGCTCTTTCCATGTCTATTTTCTGTCCAGTAATTCCTTCCTGTCTTCTGCCCAGTCTCCCCGCTCCCTCTCAATCCCCTCTCATGGTCACCTTCTCTCGGCCTACAATCGGCTTAGGGGCTGCCACCCAGGGCTGGGCCTTTGGAGACAAGCTTGGTTGTGTCAGGACTCAGGTTCTGCTGCTAGGGTCCAAAAGCCCCAGGGCAGAGGAAACAGGGTTTGTGGAGACAATTCTTTCCCCTCCTCTGCCCACTAGGCCAGCTCTTACCTGTTAGATGGACTGGGGTCTAGGGTGCTGCGGAGACACCTCAGAGTTAAGTCCAAGAAATGGTGGCAGCTGAAAGGGGCGTGGTTTGATGCAGGGGAGGGTTTTCCCGCTGCTCCACCCCCTGCTGCAGCTGACAAAGGCTGGAGGACCTGGGACTAGTGTGTATGCGTCCTTGTTTTCGCCTTATGATGAGGTTACGGCTTAAACTCTGGATCTACATGTGAGGGAGGTGTGTGTATGTTGAGTGAGGGTGTGTTTGTGTGGCTGAGTGTGTGTTCTGTGTAATTTATATGTGTCTCTTGGTTGTGTGTGTTCAAAATCTAGATGAGGAGGATGGTATGTGCCATGTATGTCCAGTTGAGTAAGAATAAGGTACTAAATGTAGAGGAAGAGAAGTAGAATCAGGATAGGATGAGTATCCTGCAAAAATGTTCAATCAGTGGATAAAGTCAGTGGATAAATATTGTTGACCCTGAATGTTGATTAAGGGGGTGTTGTTATGTGTGGAGAGTGAGTGTCTAACTCTGAAATGTGTGTGTGTGTCCCTCTTTAATTTCTGTGAATGTGTCCCTTGCAGACCTTACCTCAATTTATCCATTTATTCAACATTTATTGAGCAACTGCTCATGTTGGATTCTGGGGATGCAGCAGTAATCAAAACATGAAAATCTCAATTCTCATAGAGTTGACATTCTAAAGATGTATTGTTTGAGAGAAGGTGAGAAAGAGAGAATGGGGAGCAGTCTCCATAGTTGCACATCACTAGCTGTGACACAGTTTTATTCCACACAGGTGGATGTGGGCCTGCGCAGGGTGGGAACTGAACTGGGGGCCTCCCACATGGGAGGTGAGAACCTTCACCACATTCCAGTGGTTACAGTTGTGCCATAGTTCAGCATATGGGTCTGCATGGGCCAGGGCCGGGAATTGATCCCTGGACCTTGTTGTTGCAAGACAAGTGCTCAACCTGCTGAGCTATCCTGGCATCCCTAAAGTTGACATTCTAGTGGGAGAGTCTGATGAGAAAAACAGTCCTGCAGTAGGTAGGTGTGTGTGTGTGTCCATGTGTTGTTTTTGGAGAATAATGTGTTTGTATGTTGGATGAGGGTTGGTCTGTGTGTAGCTGAGCTTCCTTTGGTATTGGGCTATGTATGTGTGCTTTGTGTTTGTTGAGTGTTTTTATTTGGTTTGTGTGTGTCTGCACTTGCTGAGTGTGTGTAAGTATGTGTTTGCAGAGTGTGAGTTTATGTGTATATGTGTGTGTCTGATGAGTGTGTGTGTATTTGTGGAGTATGTGTATGCAGAGTATGTGGATATGATTGTGTGAAGCTGTGTTTACTGAATGTGTGTTGGTATGGTTGGGTTTGTTTGTTTGCAGAGTGTGTGTTTATGTGCACTTGTGCTCATAGAATGTGCATGTATGTTTTTATGATCAATGATCACTACCACAAATCTCTCTCTCTCTCTCTTCCTTTTCAGGCTAATGCAGAGTTTTTGCCTGTATACCTTACTACTGCATTCCTAGATCCCAAAACATGAACTTTCGCACAGTAGGTGCTCAATACAAGTCAAGTAAATGAATGAATCAAGAGGCACTGTCTCAGGCCCCTCTGTGGGCATTCATTGATGTCCTGGAGGCATCAACAACCAAGACCTAGTGGACCTAACTTTCCCCCAGAACATCCCTGGGTAGTCCGGAGTGGTCGTAGGTCAGACCTGTCTGGCCTCTGGGCTGTGCCTTCCCTTCCCCTTCCTTGGCCTCGGTTCCAACCCTGCGCACGGACCTTAGCACTGCGGACAGTTCATGAGATCAGCACCATGGAGAGCTCCCACATCTGCATGCAGGAAAGGGGGCCACAGGAGCAGCGTCTGGCCCTGGAACAGAGAAGTGTGAGGAACGTGCGCAGGGCTCATGGAGATCGCAACACAAACATGCAGACCAACAGAGACAGAGAGAAACAACACAAACACACAGAGATGAGACAAGCGCCCAGGGGACACCTGAACATAGACCTCTGTCCCTGACCCCTTTCCCATGGCAGGCAGGGGTCATTCCTGTCTAGTGACCATGCCCCCCAGGGCTCTCGGGCCACTTATGGGCTGGGACCCTTGGAAAGCCCCCTCCCCACTCTGCACCCCAATGCCTCACTTAGAGTGGGGAGGTCTTCAACACTTCACTGCAACTCTGGGAAGCATGGTCGACTTGGCCTCAGCTGTAGGAACACTGCCGGGGGAGGGGGCGTTGAAAATCGCTTCAGCTTCCCCCCTCCCCAAAGACAAGCTAATCGCTCCTATAAATACAGCCAGGCCTGGCCTGGCTCCTTAATCCTGATGATGAAGAAGGGGGTCACCAGAGGGGCTGCAGGGTGCCCTGAAGAGTCTCTGGTTGGGGGAGGGGGTCGGAATATGAATGAATGTAAATTTTTTCTGAAAGGGCATCTTCCGGGATGATGGGTTCCTCCATGAAAATGTCACTGTAAGAATGTCTCTCTATAGGACGGGGGTCTCATGGGTGGGGACAATTTCCCATAAAGAATATATGGCTTTTAGGGGGCCTTTATTGGGGGTATCCTCACCAGGCTCCCCCACGTGAAACGTCACCCATGGGGATTTTTCTCTGCAGAAACGTCTCTTCCTGAGGGGGGGGGGCTTTTGAGAGGAGGCGTCATCTCTCCAAGACCATCTGTCTTAGCAATGATTTCAGGGTGAGGAGAGAGTTCCTGATTGAAGAGGGCTTCCCCGCGGAGACTGGGGACTGTGTCTCCCTGAGGGGTCGCTGGGCGAGGATGGTCGTGTAGGGAATACATCTCAGTGAGAATCTCTTGGGGTGTTTCTTGGGTTGGGGGTCTATCTCCGAGCGTGTCTCATGAGGTGCCTGTCCCAGTAGGGTCTTCCGGTAGCTTGGCGTTCTCGGGGTTATCCATCTGGAAGCTCCTTCCCCGCCTCTCCCCGTCCCCGCCGCCCCTGCCCTCAGCGCCCACAGCCTTGGAGGTTACTCGGCTAAGGCGCCCAGACGCAGTGACGGTGTCGGGCCCGCCCCACTTCGCCCCGCCCCCGCTCCCCCTCCCCGCCGCCGCCGCCGCCGCCGCGGTCCCGCGACTTCTCCCTCCCTCCCCCCTCCCGCCGCCGCCGCCTTCCTCCTCCCTCCCCGGGGCCGAAGCCGCCGCCGCCGCCATGGACGACTCGGGCCTGATCCGCCGCCGGAGGCTGCAGGTATGCGGCGGCCCCGGCCCCGGCCCCGGTTGGAAGGGAAGGGTCGGCGTCCTGGAGCGAGGCCCAGCTGGGGGCGGGAGGACTTGCACCGCGGTCCGCCCCAGCGCCCCCTCCCACGGCATCGGGACACTACCAGCAGGGAGCCTGGTGGCCGCGTCCTGCCGCGCTGGGGACCCCGCCCCTCAGGCGCCGCCGGGGGACCCAGGGAGCTGACGGAGGCGGTGCAGCAGAGCGCTCCCCCTCGAGGATAGCCTGGGGGCGCCCGGCCCCCTGGAGGGCGGGGAGCTGGGGCCCGAAGTCATCGCCCTGGTGCCTGGCCAAGCTGGGCATCAGGGGGCGCAGAGCAAAGTTATTGCCCCAGGGTTCGCTGCCCACGGGCCGCGGGTGCTACTGCAGCCATAAACATGTTTGTGCGGCAGCCTCGCCCCTCACCACCTCAGGAGCCCCCTTCGAAGATGTGGGGACCCCTGCGACCTCCATGCAGCTGCCGTGCCACTAGGATTCTTCCTACTGACCTAATTGGACAGGCACCCTAGACAGCTTCCCTCCTCACTCTTCATTCCACCCCCCTTCACTACACACCCCCCATCCCTGCGTGATCCTCAAGTCCAGCGCAGCTTGTGGGTGGGCGGGAGCGATTTTTAGCTCCTTGCAGCTTTAGATGCTGGTCTCCAGGCTGCACAGGCACGGGAGGCGTGAGTCCATTGCACCGAGTGGGACACTGAGGATTGTTGTGGAGAGTAGAAAAACGGAAACAAATTCAGGAGTCAGGATGGGTGGGGATTGTAAAGCTGAGACAGGTCCTCGTCTACAGTTTTTGCTATGTGCTTTTAAGGGTTAATGAGGGGCTTAGGTGCTGTCCCCAAACTGACTCCAGAGGGGAAACTGAGGAATGTTTCATCCCAAGGCCTATCTGGTGTCTGGTCCATTTGAGCCACTTTGGAGCTCAGCCCTGTGCTAAGTGATCTGGAGGAGTTTAGATAAAACTTAATGTGGGCCCAGACTCAGGCTACATCCCTAGCCTAGAGTTTGGGAAAAGAAGGGGGAGAATTTGAACTCTCTTCCATAGCCTTGTCCATTTCTGGACTCCTCTAACACACCATCCCTGAGGTTGGAGACTAAAGTGAGCTGATTGGTGGTAATTGCAACAGGAAAAGTCAGGGTCAGACAGCAGAAAGGACTTCCCAGGAGTCTGGATGATGATGGAGCCAGACCTGTGTTGAAAAGCTAATTTGCTTTCAAACAGAGCCCGCATGGCCCCATCTAGGAGCCTTGGGCTCTTCAGGTCTTCCTTGGATTTCCTCCCCATTCCAGGGCTGGGTGAGGAGAAAGTGTTCTGAGAAAAGGGAGGGAGCTGCGGCAAAGCCAGAGCAAGTGTCCAAGCAGCCATAGTAGGTACGCACCTTCGAATTCCTCGGAAAAAGGAGGAAAGAGGCAGGAGTGCATGGGGGTGTGTCCCCGGCCCTCTATTCTGGAGCCGATTCCCATTGGTTCAGCTCCACGCGGGATTTCAGTCTCTCTCGCAAGACCCCGCCCCCCAACTCGGGATCCACCTATTCATCTTCTCAACTTTACCGAGGCGTCCACTACTCCAGAGTACCCTGGCCGAGTCCTGCTCCTACCTCTTCCGTCTGGCAAGGGTTAACCACTTCGCTGCCTGGATACACCTTCACACACTAGTGCACCCCCTTAGGAACTGTTCCATAAGGGCGGGGCGCCCGGGGAGGTTCCCTGTGTGCAGTTGAGATCATACACATAAACAGCATTCTCAGTCAGTTCAGACGCCCTGTCCGCAGCGCCGTCCATTAATCCCAGGGAGAAGCGGCATCCGTTTGACAGAGCGGCTCTGCAGCTGGGGATGGCAGTGGCGTTTGTTTACTCTGACACCAAAATCCAAATTCGCTACAGCCCCAGTTTGCCCGTTAGTTCGACTTTAGACTGTTTAGGGGCGCTAGCGAATGGGGCTAGGTTCGGGGACTTCTCTGGGAGGGCTTAAAGGTTCCTTCGAAGGCCGAGTGGACCTGGGTCTTGAGTCCTCTGCTCCGTGGCTGAAAAATCCAGGTCTTGATTTCACTTGTGCCATTGCGGTCGCGCATTTCCGCAGCCTAGTCTAAGATACACCTCATTCAAGCTGATCTTGCAAAGACAGGGGGAAAACCCGATATGTATTTCTAGTCACTCATGGATCCACTCCGGAAGGCAGGGCTACCAAGTCGGACACTGTACCCTTTGATCCCGACTACATATCTGTCCTCTGTACATGGGAGCAGGAGTTCCCTCTGGCCCATCTTTTGTCATGCAGTGTGTCTATCCACAATAACTCTTGTTCCTATGACCTGTTTATTGAGTGCTAACTATATGCTAGGCATCCTGCTAAGGTGTTAATCTCCCCCCCCCATTCCCATCGTTTCACAGAATCCTCTAGGAAACACTGACTATTGGAAGATCATTTGCCAAGGTGATAAGTAGCAAAGCTGGGATTTGAACCAAGGGCTTTCTGCTTTTGTAGAGAGGATCTAGAACATACCTAAGTTTCCCCTGGTTAGAGTTCCCAACAAAAGGGCTTTTGAAACCCTTACCCAAATCTTGTAGCCCTACCCAATCCCCTTTATTCACATCAGCCAAGGCCACAGAACTGGCTAGAAGGTGGCACACCCTCTCTTGGAGAAGGGTTTAGACCTCTGTAATTTCTGGTCCCAGTAGTGGCTTCCTGTGTGCTTCACAAACAGAACAGGACCATCTTCTGATGTGGACCAATAAAATTAATAGCTACCAATTATCATCACTGCCATTATCACCTAGCCACCACCTGATTCCCAATTCAAGTCTGATTTTGAGCCACCCTAACTACCCCCACCCCGAACTTTGTGGATCTGTCTGGGAGTGGGGTAGAACTGTTGGAGTGTGGAGGAGCCATTCATCCATCCACCCATTCATTCACTTTCACGATTGAGCATGCCAAGTTCATGCCTGCCTCCAGGCCTTTGAAGTTTCCTTTACCTCAGATACTCTCTCCGCAGGTCCTCCCATGGCTGCCTCTTTTTTTCAACAACCGTCTTTTTTTTTTTTTAAAGATTTATTTTTATTGTTTTTTGACAGAGAGAGAGACAGACAGACAGAGACAGAGAGAAGGGGGAGGGCCCAGAGCAGTCTCCATAGTTGACAGCATTAGTTTTCCATATAGTTTCACTCCACAGGTGGGCGCAGGGCTGTGCAGGGCAGGAACTGGGCTGGGAGCCTTCTGCATAGGCCCCAGCAAGAACTGAACTGGGGGCACACCCCAGTTCAGCATATGGGTCTGCATGGGCCGGGGCCGGGATTCGATCCTCGGTCCCCGGGGCTGCAAAGTAAGCGCTTAACCCACTGAGCCATCCCAGCTTCCCCTCAACAACCATCTTAAAAGTCACCTCCACAGAGCAGCCCTCTCACATTATGGTCTCCCCCTCCTATCCACTTTTCATCATATTACCTTGCTTAATTTTATTCATGACACATTGCTGTCTAAAATGATCTTATTCACTACTACCTTAATCTTGCTTATTGTCTGCTTCCTTCTTTTAAACGCTAGTACTAAAAAGGCAGGAATTTTTGTCTTATTCACTGCTATGTCCCCAGTGCCTAGCACACAGGTCATGGCATAGGCCCTAGCAGAGGTGCTGAAGAAATACTTTTCAAGTAAAGACTCCTGTTTCACTTGCACAAACACACATTGAGATGTAAACTCAAGAGTCCTCTACTGGGCCCTGTGCTGGTCTCTGGAGGTCGGAAGAGGAATCACTCTGGTAACCCTCAGCCCTTAACGCATGGCCAAGGGAGCAGGTGACATGCTCATGACTGGCCTATCCCACCCAACTTCTGCTTCCACAGGGAGCTGACCTCTATCATTTTGTTCCTTTGCCTTCCAGAAGGATTTGCCCCTGCCCCGGAAAAGCAGCAGGTGAGCCTTGGGGAGAGGTGCTCAGGGCTGGCCTCCCCATCTCTGTCCGGGATTGAGGCGCCAGGCGCGGGCGCGGGCGGGGCCGGGCGCGCGGGTACCCAGCAGCGCCCCCTCCCGGCAGGCGGCGCGCACGGCCCTCCCTTCCCCCGCCCTTCCCTGCCCGCTGCGGCTCCAGCCTCCGCCCAGCGCGCTCGCTCCCCGCGCCGCCGCCGCTGCCGCACCTGCCACCATGTCGCCGCCGCCGGGTCATGTCTGACTCTCTCTGGACCGCGCTTTCCAATTTCTCGATGCCCTCCTTCCCTGGCGGCAGTATGTTCCGCCGCACCAAGAGGTAGACCCCCAATCCCTCAGACCCTGACCTGGCCCTCCCGCCAAAGCCGCCCCTCTGGCCGCTGCCGCAGGGCGGGGCCCGGGATGCTGCACCCAGTCCAGCTGCGCCAGAGGTGCCCGAGCTGCGCCTTCCTACCAGGGATGGGGCTGAATGGGAGGCAGTGTGGGCAGAGGCTGAGGGGCACGCTGGAAAGGACACCAGCGGGGGAGGAGGGGGCTTCTCCGAGTGTGTGTGTGTGTGTGGGGGGGGGTGCAGCGCCTTTGTCTTCTGTTGCTGTGGGCTCTGGCAGCTCGGAGGGGTAAGGGAAGAAGGAGAGGTTGGGGGGCTTGGCACCCTCAGAACAATAGCCGCAGCCTGGCCTCTCCCCAGTCCCATGCCGCGTGCTCTGGCCGCGTTAATAGCCCAGTCACTGCGGAGGGGGATGAAGAGAATGGAGGGGCTGGGGGGCTCCCTCTTCGGAAGCTGGGATCCTGAAGGGCAGAAAAAGGGGGGGACTTTTATCATAACACAAACTACCCCCAACAGAGCCTCATACAGAAAATAGAGACACACAGTGTCACGTAGGACATGATGTCACACACACATACACAACAGCCCTAGTGGTCCAGATACACCTGGGAGGCACCATGCATACCCACCCAGCCATCCAGTGGCCATAGGTCAGAGACATACACAGACACACAGGGGCACCCTCAGCATCACACACTAACAAGTAAACCCACAGGGACTGTTGTGTACACCCAGTAAAATGTCACATGCATGCTGAAACACAATTATGCCACCCAGATTTACACAGACACATGTGTGGCAATGACATCCATGCATGTGATGTAACGACACACAATATCATCTACGCATGTCGCATGCTGTATCACATGGATGCCGGAATAAATAGACACAGTAAATCTTGCAGAGAATGAAAGACACACAATATCACACATTTATCACATGCAAGACTCATCCAGGGACTGTCACAAGTGGTGCCATGTTCAGACATGCCCAGTGTCACAGTGTTAAACTTACACACAGTAGATGACACTTGTGGACACATATGGTAAGTGTCACATGAAGACACAAGGACAGTCTCTCACACAGACTTAGAATGCCACACAAAAACATAAACACATGGAGCAGAAGTCATACATCATGTGGACGTTACAGCACACAGTGGCACATCTAGTCAGGCAGTGGCATTACACAGTGTCACAGACACATGAAGGCACAGGTTGTGTCACACAAGATAAACACAAGGACTGTCACACATGATGTCACACTAGGATGCTGAACTCACACACTGGGTGCCACATGTGGATACACACAACGCATATCATGTACAGACATAGACATGTAGACACTCAGCATCTCCAATAGGGTCACATAGACAACATGACTATCACTCCATGACTGACACTTTGATCTACATGGTTACACATGATCCACACCGGGAGTCTTTCCCTCACACATTACACACACATCCTCTCTGATACACAGTCGTGTGGAGGCCTCCACTGCCTCCTCCTCTGAGCAGTTTTCTGTGGGCACTTCCCAGCACATACAGTTGGGAGATAAGCGGGAATCTTAGATGGGAGGGCGCCGGTTGGGCTCACAAACTAACTTCCTGGGCTGCGGCCCGGCCCCCTTGCCTCCCCTTCCCCGCAGCTGCCGCACCAGTAACCGGAAAAGTCTCATCTTAACCAGCACTTCACCCACGCTGCCACGACCCCACTCCCCACTGCCTGGACACCTGGGTGAGACAGGTGGTGGGTCTGGATCGGGTAGAGGAGGCGTGGCCACAGGCGAGAGGCGTATCCATGCCGCAGGGGAGCGGGCTGAGTCTGGACAGAGAGCCCGGATTGGACAAAAAGCGGGGGTCAACACTATGTGGGCGTGGCCAGTCCCCAGAGGGGCGGGTATTGGTGGCGGAGCTAGATGG